>CM053623.1:380988509-381005089 GCA_028646595.1 Phalanger gymnotis
GAGGTAAAAGAAAAAATGGAAAAAATGGAAAAAAAATTCACTGATGAAAAAAATCTTTAAAAAGTAAAACTGGCAAAATAGTTAAAGAGAATCAGAATGTAAATGGAGAAAATGTCTCATTGAAAAGCAAAATCAACCAAATGGAAAAGGAGATAGAGAAGGTAAAGGAAGAAAGCAATACATTAAAAATTAAAATTGGGCAAGTAGAAGTTAATGACTCTATGAGACATCAAGAATCAGTCAAACAAAATCTAAAGAATGAAAAAAAAATAGAAGAAAACATGAAATATCTGATTGGAAAAACAACTGACCTGGAAAATAGATCCAGGAGAGACAATCTAAGAATTATTGGTCTACCTGTGTTGCAACAATTCAGCTAGCAACTGCTGTGGGGGTGAAAAACCAACACAAGCCCAACAGCAAGAATGCTGGAAGCACAGGTTCTTTTGATGTGCTTTACTAAAGAAAGTAGTATTAGGGGGTTAAGAATCTTACTTCAAACCAACATAAAAATATCATTCATTTAGTTCAGGGGAAAAAGCAAGCACCCTGAACTTCAGAGCAAATACAAACAAATTACAAACATCAACTGACAGACCTTGTCTGATTCAAATCTCAATGCATAGTTACCAGGGTTTAACAAAATCCCAACATCCGGGTTTACAAGCTTGGGGGGGGGGGTGTCTTACTGCTGTATAGAGTCTCTTCCAGTCATATGCCACTCTTCCAGTGATTAAGAGTCCCCCCCAAAATAGCTCCGTTCTCTCTTTTTATACACTCTTTAGCCTTCAACAAACATCATATGATCAACCAGAAATTCGGCTCCTACTATTGGCTCTGGTTTTAGTAACTCCCCTTAGGACCCTGAAGGCTTCACATCCACATAGGCTTAGCACCTAGTAGATAGGGGTTTGGGCCTAGGGCTTTGCACCTAATAAGGCTCAATCAAAGACGCTTAATTAATTTGTCATTCTGAAACAGTAAAACGAAGTTGCAACTTAATTGATATTACAACCTGAAAGCAATGATGAAAAAAAGAGCCTGGAAAGTATCTTCCAAGAAATCCTTAAGGAAAATTGCCCCAAGGTCCTAGAACCAGAGGGTAAAATTGTCATTGAAAGAATCCACCCATCATCCCCTGAAAGAGATCCCAAATTGAAAACTCCAAGAAATATTATAGCCAAATTCCAGAATGACCAGGTCAAGGAGAAAATACCGCAAGCAGCTAGAAAGAAACAATTCAAATATCACAGAAATATAGTCATGATCATGCAGGATCTTTCAGCTTCTACATTAAATGACAGGAGAAATTGGAATATGATATTCTGAAAAGCAAAGGAGCTTGGACTACAACCAAGGATCAACTACCCAGCAAAACAGAGCATAATTTTTCATGCAAAGAAATGGGCATTCACTGAAGTAAAAGAATTCCAGACCTTCTTGATGAAAAGGCCAGAGTTCAATGGAAAATTTGATCTTCAAATACAAAACGCAAGAGAGACATAAAAAGGTAAACAGGGGGGGGAAAACCCTAGTCAATCAATAAAGCTAATTAGTTACATCCTTATATAGGATTATTTTGTTTTATATATGTTTTTTATATATGTCAATCTTGAGAATAGTAGTTATGGCAATTGAAAGGGATAGTCATAGACTGTGTGTGTCAGTATAAATAACTGATATAATGATAAAATTATAATTAAGAGGTATAAAGAAATTTTTCTCGGAGGAGAGGTATTAGAAAAGGGCAAATTGCATCACATAAAGAGGCAAAAAAAACATATTGTAGTAGAGGGAACTAAGGGAGGGAGAAGAGCAGTATCTGAGCTTTAGTCTCATTGGATTTGGTTCAAGAAGGGAATTATACACCCTGATAAGTATAGAAATCTAACTTGTCCTACAGGCAGTAGGAGGGGAAAGGGGAAAGAAAAGGGGGGGGATGGTCAGAATGGAGGGAAGAAGTAACAGGGGGAAAAAGGTAATACAAGGGAGGGGAATCAAGAGGGAGGGTAAACTGAGGAAGGCAGCGGTCAAAAGCCAAACTCTGTTGAGGAGTGGAAGGGAGAAAGGAGAGAGAAAAACATAAATGGAGGAGGGACATAGGATGGAGAAAAAGACACAGATAGTAATCATAACTGTGAATGTGAATGGGATGAACTCTCCCACAAAACAGAAGCAGATAGCACAATGGATTAAAAACCATAATCCTACAATATGCTGTTTACAAGAAACACATTTGAAACAGGGGGATATACACAGGGTAAAGGTAAAAGGCTGGAGTAGAATATATTGTGCTTCAGCTAAAGTAAAAAAAAAAAAAAAAGCAGGGCTAGCATTCCTAATCTCAGACAAAGCAAAAACAAAGATAGATCTAATTTAAAGAGATAAGGAAGGACACTATATACTGCTAAAAGGCAACATAAACAATAAAGCAATACCATTATTTAACATATATTCATGAAGTGGTATAGCATTCAGATAATTAGAGGAGAGGTTAAGGGAGTTACAGGAAAAAATAGAGAGCAAAACTATAATAATGGGTGACCTCAACCTCCCCCTCTCCAAACTTGATAAATCTAGCCTCAAAATAAACAAGAAAGAAGTTAAGGAGGTGAATAGAATTTTAGAAAAGGCAGATATGATAGACCTCTGGAGAAAACTGAATGGGGATAAGAAGGAATATACTTTTTTCTCAGTGGTACATGGCACATACTCAAAAATTGACCATGTACTAGGGCATAATAACATCACAATTCAGTGCAGAAAGGCAGAAGTAGTCAAAGCATCCTTTCAGATCATGATGCAATAAAAATTATTTGTAATAAGGAACCACAGAAAAATATTCTAAACATTAATTGAAAACTAAATAATCTAATTCTAAAGAATGAGTGAGCCAAGGAACAAATCATACAAACAGTTAAGAACTTAACTCAAGAGAATGACAATAATGAGACAACATACCAAAACTTATGGGATGCAGCAAAAGCAGTTCTTAGGGGAAGTTTTATATCTCTAAATGCTTACATGAATAAAATAGAGAAAAAGGAGATCAATGAATTGGGCATGCAAATGAAAAAGCTAGAAAAAGAACAAATTGAAAATCCCCAATTAAATACCAGTTTAGAAATACTGAAAATCAAAGGTTAGATTAATAAAAGTGAAATCAAGAAAATTATTAAATTAACAAATAAAACCAAGAGCTGGTTTTATATGTATAAAAAAACAATAATATTGATAAAACTTGGGTCAATTTGATTAAAAAAAAAGAATAAAACTAAATTAGCAGTATCAAAAATGAAAAGGGTCAATTCACCTTCCACGAAAAGGAAGTTAAGACAATAATTAGGAATTATTTTGCTCAATTGTATGTCCATAAATTTGACAACCTTAGGGTCATGGATGAATATCTACAAAAACATAAACTGCCCAGGTTAGCCGAAGAAGAAGCAAAATATCTAAATAACCCCATCTCAGAAAAAGAAATTGAGCAAGCTATCAATGAACTCCCTAGGAAAAAATCTCCACGGCCTGATGGTTTTATATGTCAATTTTATCAAACATTTAAAGAATAATTAATTCCTATACTTTATAGACTATTTGGGAAAATCAGTGAAGAAGTCCTACCAAATTCTTTTTATGACACAAATGTGGTATTAATTCTCAAACCAGGAAGAGTCAAACCAGAAAGAAAATTATAGATTAATTTTCCTAAAGACTATTGATGGAAAAAAAAAACTTAAAATAAAATATTAGCTAAAAGATTGCAGCAATTTATCATGAGAACAATATACTATGACTAGGTAGGATTTATTCCTGGAATGCAAGGCTAGTTCAATATTGGGAAAACTATCACCATAATTGATCATATCAGCAATAAAACTAGCAGCAACCATATGATCATCTCAATAGATGCAAAAAAAGCCTTCAACAAAATATAGCAGCCATTCCTATCAAAAACACTAGAAAGCATAGGAATAAATGGATCCCTCTTTAAAATTATAAATAGCATCTACCTAAAACCATTAACAAGCATTATTTGCAATGACAATAAGCTAGATGCATTCCCCATAAGATCAAGGGTGAAACTAGGATATCCATTATCACCCCATTATTCAATTTGTACTAGAAATGTTAGCTCTGGCAATAAGAGAAGAAAAAGAATTTGAAGTAATTAGAATAGGCAAGAAGAAACTAAATTATCACTTTTTGCAGATGATAATGATGATTTACTTAGAGAATCCTAGAGAATCAAGTAAAAAACCTATTTGAAATCATAAACAACTTTAGCAAAGTTGCAGGATACCAAATAAACCCACATAAATCCTTGGCACTCCTATACATTACTAAGAAAGCCAACAGCAAGAGATAGAAAGAGAAATTCCATTTAAAATTACTCTTGACAATATAAAATATTTGGGAGTCTACCTGCCAAGACTAACCCAGGGCCTATATGAACATAATTATGAAACATTTTTCACACAAATAAAGTCAGATTTAAATAAATGGGAAAGGAGGCAGAGCCAAGATGGTGGCTGGAAAACAGGGACTTGTGTGAGCTCTCCCCCAGGTCCCTCCAAACACCTGTAAAAAGTGGCTCTGAACAAATTCTAGAGCTTCAGAACCCATGAAATAAAAGAGGGAAGCAGGACTCCAGCCCTGGAAAGCCTGGATGTTTGCTGGGAAGAGTCTATCTCACAGAGCTGAGAGTGGAGTGGAGCCAACCAGACTGGAGTGGGGTGGAACAGGCCACAGGGCCCTGAATCATTGTGCTGTGGCAGTTACCAGACTTCTCAACCCCCAAACACCAAAGACAACGGAGAAGGTTAGTGGATAGAACTGCTAGTACAGAGTAAAAGGAGTATGCAATCGACCCCAGTCCTGGGGGTGTGGAAGTGGTGCAGCTCTGAGGCTGTTTCCACCTGCAGTTGCTTCTGGCCCTAGGCCCACCAGGTGGGAGGAATTAAGCGAGGAATCAGAGCAGGAGTGCAGAGCCTGCTTGGATCTGAGTTGCGGTCTGGGTTGGCAGTTCTTGAGAGAGGAGGAGTGCTGCTGTGGCAGAGCTTGCTGTGTAGAAATAGCTCTGAAAATAGCAGCGCAGCCCCTCAAGCTTGGCAAATAGTACCCTCTACTCTACAAGCAGTCATACCCCAATGAAAAACTCAAGGGTCAAGTAGTAGACTAGGAACATGAACAGGCAGCAAAAATGGACTCAGAGTCAGACTCAGACTTTGGAATCTTTCCTTGATGACAAAGAAGACCAAAACATACAGCCACAAGATGTCAACAAAATCAAAGAGCCTACATCAAAAGCCTCCAAGAAAAATATGAATTGGTCTCAGGCCACAGAAGAGTTCAAAAAGGATTTGGAAAAGCAAATAAGAGAAGTAGAGGAAAAATTGGGAAGAGAAATGAGAGTGATGCAAGAAAATCTTGAAAAAGAAGTCAATGACTTGTTAAAGGAGACCCCCAAATACTGAAGAAAATAACACCTTAAAAAAATCGAGTAACTCAAATGGCAAAAGAGCTCCAAAAAGCCAGTGAGAAGAATGCCTTGAAGGCAGAATTACCCAAACAGAAAATGAGGTCCAAAACACCACTGAAGAAAATACTACCTTAAAAATTAGGTTGGAGCAAGTGGAAGCTAGTGACTTTAGGAGAAATCAAGATATTATAAAACAGAGCCAAAAGAATGAAAAAATGGAAGACAATGTGAAATATCTCATTGGAAAAACTACTGGTCAGAATAGATGCAGGAGAGGTAATTTAAAAATTATTGAACTACCTGAAAGCCATAATCAAAAAAGAGCCTAGACATCATCTTTCGAGAAAATTATCAAGGAAAATTGCCCTTATATTTTAGAGCCAGAGGGTAAAATAAAAATTGAAAGAATCTACCAATCACCTCCCTGAAAAGGATCCCAAAAAGAAAACTCCTAGGAATATTGTCACCAAATTCCAGAGCTCCTAGGTCAAGGAGAAAATATTGCAAGCAGCCAGAAAGAAACAATTTAAATATTATGGAAACACAATCAGGATAACACAAGATCTAACAGCTTCTATATTAAGGGATTGAAGGGCTTGGAATATGATATTGCAGAGGTCAAGGGAGCTAGGATTAAACAAGAATCACCAACCCATCAAAACTGAGCATAATACTCCAGGGCAAAATACGGCTTTTCAATAAAATAGAGGACTTGTAAGCATTCTTGATACCACTTCTAGGGCTACATCACAAAGACATCACATAAGTCAGAAAGGGATCCATATGTACAAAAATATTTATAGCAGCTCTTTTTGTGGTAGGAAAGAATTGGAAATCAAGAGGATCCCTATAAATTGGGAAATGGCTGAACAAGCTGTGGTATATAAATGTAATATAAAACTATTGTGCTATGAGAAATGAGGAAGATACGGGCTTAATAATAACTGGGAAAAACCTACATGATATAATCCTGAGTGGAGCAGAACTAGGAGAATTGCACATAAGCAAAGATATATTGATTCTGTGATAACTAACCTTGATAGACTTGGCTCTTCTCAGCAATACAAGATTCAAAGACAACTCAAAAGGACTCATGATGGAGATAGCTATCTACATCCAGAGAAACAACTATGGAGTCTGAATGCAGGTTGAGGGAAACTATTTACTCTCCTTTTTTTCTTTTGTTTTTTTTTTCTCTTTTGTTTTTGTTTTTGTTTCTTCTTTCTCATGATTCATTCCATTGGTCATAATTCTTCTTTACAACTTGACTATTATGTAAATAAATTTAATGTGAAGTTATTTGTAGAAGATGTAGCGGATTCCATGCCATCTGGGGGAGTGGAGGAGGGGGAGAAAGAAAATCTGGAACTGAAAATGATATGGAACTGAGTGTTGTGAACTCAAAATAAAAAATCTTAATTAAAAATAAGACAGACTCTTGTGGTTCTGAAATGCTTATGGCTTTCGTAAATACTATGAAATATTCAAAAATAGTTTCAGCTTAAATATTTTCCTCTTTTCCATTTCTAGCTTCAGTTCATTGCCTATATGCTCTGACTGTTCAAGGTATGTGTACCAATGGACTAACTCAATTGGTTGAAAATTGAACAGAATCCTTTGATTTGTGAAGTACATGGTCTTCATTCACTTTCTTTTTTTCAGTGTAGGTGGCTAAGCCAGATTTGTATGAGTGACCATAGATTCTATTGCATTGTTATTTGTTTATGGTCTCCCTTATGAGAATGTGAACTCCTTCAGAATAAGAACTATGTTTTTTGTTTGTTTTTGTGTTCTTTTAAAATTTCTTTGTATCCCCAGAGTTTAGCACAGTCCTTGGTATATAGGAAATCCTTAATAAACATTTGTTGATTTACTGACTAACTAAGGACTCTGTAACATTTAATGATTTGATAACATGAACACGGTGTCATATGCAAACAGAAATGTGTGGACATTCTCATTATCAGTAAGGATTTTTTTCCTATTTGTACATCTTCCATAATGCTAGCAAATATTTTTGGTGACCACTTGCCTGTCTTTAGATAAGTATCTTCTACAAGAAAACTTTTTCTGTGATTCTTAATTCTACTCCCTTCCCTCTGTTAATTAATCCCTACTTATCTTGTTTATAGCTTGTTTGTATATATTTTTGTCTCCCCTAATACATGGTGAGTTCCTTGAGGGAGAGGCTGTCTTTTGCCTCCTTTTCATACCTAGCAATTATTATAGTGCTTGGCACCGTGAGCACCTATTGTTTATTGATTGATTCATTGGTCGAAGGAGAAGAGAGGAGATGAAATGTAGCCATTACTTCCTATGCAAGCATTTAGGTAAACAAAGCATCAATTAAAGGATAGACTTGAGTTAATGAGAAAAAAATTTCAAATGTCCTGAGACCATTAACAATTAGGGCAACTCTCATTCCTTCTGATAGATCTCCCGTATTTATGTGTGTGTATTTATGTGTGTGTATAGTCATCTTACCTTATATAGATACCTCTCTACTCCTGAAACCAAAAAAGAGGAAAGGATTTGGGATTACGAGAGAGTCAAGTGAAATCACCTAGCTCCAGTGAATTCTACCTTCTTCAGGGATATACACATTAACTGATAGTAGCCCTTTGCAAGATAGACTTATTGGAAGGAGAAATAATTTGAGTTGAAAGGGAGTCAAGTATCTCCCCTCCCAGTGGACATTATTTTTCCAGGGACCTCTGTGTAACATTCCCAAACATAGTATTACTTTGTATATACATCTTCATTCATGCCCATGAAATCCCTACCTTCTTAAAAAAAAAGAATTTAGGATTGCTACTGAGTTAACTTTATAGTTCAAGTGGCTCATAGACTGTATACATGACTCAGGGATGGATTCATTTTGTTTGTTTCTCTACTTTGCAAGTCCCTAATTTTTCAATTCTCTTTCACCTTTGATTCCTCCTCTGGAGATGGCTCCTTTTCTCCGGTGTGTCTAACTGCCTCTTGCTCTGTGCCTTTATATTGATCTGTCTCTGTCTGTCTAATATATGGGCCACATGGTTAAACTGGCCTCCCTCCAGTTCCTAGTATATCTGCCTGACGTTAATAATCTGTTTTGCCATCTGGAGGTGCTTTCTCAATGCACATGCATCCCTGGAAGTGTCTTTTAGATGTGCCAATCTTACTTCTAGGGAATAAATTTGGTGCCTTTGTCAAGTTCCTCTGCATTTTTTTTTCTGTCTACCATATCCTTCTCTAGTTCTCTTTTATAAGTCAAACCCAACAGATAATAAACCAACATACTCTTGAAGAAACTGAGCCACAATCACATTGTCATTCTTTTGTTCACAAAACATAGATAAATTTCACTTAAGTGAAAGAGAAGCCTGCAGTTTCTATTGCAGAAAAATAGATCATTTGGAAGAGAAGATAGAGTTGCTTTCATCATGTACTCAAAGTAAAAAAGAAATTTCCTTTCTTTTTTTTTTGGCAGGGCAGTTGGAGTTAAATGACTTGACCAAGGTCACACAGCTAGTACATGTGTCAAGTGTCTGAGGCCTGATTTGAACTTAGGTCCTCCTGACTCCAGGGCCAGTGCTCTACTCACTGTGCCACCTAGCTGCCTCTAGAAATTTCCTTTCTTAGAAAGTTGGATATCTCACTTTTTAGAGTTCTCAGTGAGCTTAAGGAAACAGAACACCATGAAGATGATTGTAGCTGATGTGACAAAGAACAGAAATTACCAGAAGAATTTGACGAGATCATCAAAATTAAGTCAACATAAATCTTGATAACTTGTTGACTTCAAAGCAAAAATAGGCACAGTTTTGGATGCAAAAAAATGGCTCATGGACAAGAAATGAAAGAGGTAAGATTCTTGTAGACTACTCAGAAACTTAACATCATGCTTACCAAAGAATATTATAAAAATTAAATATCATAAAATGACAATATCATATTAACATGACTACATATCAATACGAAGCATTATCTTGTGGAAGGAAGAATTGCCATGAAGCAGAGGAATTTGGATGGTTTTGTTTGGCCCTAAAAGGCCAGAACTAGAAACAATATATGGAAGTTGTCAAGATACCAGTTTAGGTTAATATGTTGTTATTCTTTAGTCATTTAGTTGTATCCAATTTTTTATTACTCCATGGACTTGTCCATGGGGTTTTCTTGGCAAAGATGCTGGAGTTGTGTTCCATTTCCTTCTCCAGTGTGTCTCTATTTTACAGGTGATAAACTGAGACAAAAAGGGGTAAGTGTCTTGCCTAGGATCATACAGGTAATTACTGTCTGAGACTGGATTTAAACTCAGATCTTCCCAACTCCAGGCCCAGAATTCTATCCACTACACGACCTAGCTGCCCTAGGCTAATGAAGGAAAACTTTAATAACAAGTAGATTTATCCAAAAATAGAATGAATTTCTTTGTGAAAATTGTTTTAAAAATTGATAGAATCATCATCAAAGTTAAATTTGGATTAGTTGGCCTTTGAAATCCTTTTAAACTCTGATATTCTATAATCTTATGATTGAAGAGATTAACTACAGATATATATAGTCATTTCAGAAGTGTTTCTTTGCAGTCAGTTTGTAACAGTATTAAATTTCAAATTAACACTAAATTAGAGTAAAGAAGAAATATAAGAAGTGTACTTGTAGCATTTATGGTTTAATCAATTTATATAAACTATAGGTCCTGCAAATAGTAAATTAAAGATATTGACTGTATCACACTATCCTAAAGAAATTTAATTGGTATTAAACAATGACCATGATGAGTGGGCAAAATGGAATCTTATGTCAATACTGGCTTAGAAGAGAGGATTCTGGGAAGATGGCAGAGTAGGCCAGAAAATTCCAAGCTCTCAAGATTCCCCCCACCCCATAAGAGTTAAAATGGCACTTTAGGGTGAACAAAGTGTGGGTGGAGACAAAGAAGAATAAGGGCACAACCTGGATCTTCCTGAGGCAATTTGAGAAAATCTGAAGAAAAATCCCAGGAGGAGGTTTGGTCCCTGTGAAGAGTAAACACCTCCGGTCTAGGTTCCCTTGTAACAACAACCCATAAGACTCTTAAACAACTACCATCAAGTCCTGGGGTTGGTTGGTTTGAGAGACTGCCACAGAAACTTTTCACCTCAGGATAGTGAGGGGAGTTGAGCATTTGAGCCCAGAAAGATTGAGGAAACCTCTACTGATGAGGAACTCCAGATCCAGCTGTGCTGAGAAGAGCAAAGACCTGTGGGGGTGAGAAAAAACCAGCAGAGGCCCAGTGAGCAAAGAAGCAGTGGGACAGAAAGCTGCTGCCTGTGGGAACTTACAGGAGGTTAGAAGTTTGGCTTTGGTTGCAGGCTAGAGGGCAGAACTGAAGATCTGGGGCATGAGGCACCATTTCCCATACCCTAGGGCTAGAAGTCATTACAAAAATCAGGCTATTACCACAAAAACGCACAGCCAAAGGAGAAATAATCCAACCACAGAAGGATATTTTGGGAATAGAGATGACCAGGGTTCATCTTCAGAAGAGGATGTTGAAGTAAGGAAAACCCCAAAGAGTAACACCAAATGCTCACCTGTCCAAAAAGAATTTACAGAAGATCTTTAAGAAGACTTTAAAAATCAACAGAAATGAAAGAAAAACTAAAAAGAAAAAAATCTAAGAAAAACAAGGTTGTGAAAGGAAAGTCAACCAATTAGAAAAGGAGATCTAGAATCTTAAGGAGGAAAATGCCACCTCGAAAAATAAAATTGCACAAAGTGAAGCCGGTGAAATGATAAGGGATCAAGAAATAATTAAACAAAACACAAATAATGAAAAAAATAGAAGAGAAAGCGAAACATCATATAAGAAAAACAATAGGTTTGGACAATAGATTAAGAAGACAAAATATAAAAATAATTGGACTAACTGAAAGTTACGATCAAAAAAAAAATCTTGATACAATGTTACAAGAAATAACTAAACAAAATTGTCCTGAAGCATTAGAACAAGGCAGGGAAGTGGAAATAGAAAAAATCTATTGAATGCTAGTTAAAATAGATCATGTGAGGAAAACTCATAGGAATATCATAGTAAAATTCTGAAATCCCCAGCTAAAGGATAAAATATTAAAACCATCAAGATTGAAACAATTTAAATACAATGGTGCCACAATTAGAATTGCACAAGACGTAGCAGCAGATACATTAAAGGACTGCAGGTCTTGGAACACGATATATTGAAGAGCAAAAGACCTGGGGCTCTGGCCAAAAATATCATACCCTCCAAATTTAAGTATCATCTTGAATGAAAAAAAATGGATATTTGATAAACTCTCAGACTTGCAAGACTTTGTTAAAAAAAATCCTGAACTTAACAGAAGATTCAGCATACAAGAACCAAAAGAAACATAAGGTACATACAAATGACTGAGTATAAGAGATAAATAAGGATTATAATGTAAAATGTATGTCTAAGATTCTTATTAATAATTGGAGAGCTCATAAGAAAGAGGGGGGTAAACCTATGATATGAATTGTAAAAGTAAAACCATTTAGAAACAGCTAAAACAGAGTAACCGTTTTACACAAATGAGGCACAAGAGGAAGAAAGGATATCGAGGAATTAGATGGGAGAGGAGGGCTGGTAGTTCTGGTAACCTACTTTCATCATGAATGTGTTTAAGAGGGAACAACACATATATATTTAGAAGAGTGTAAAAGTCTTCTAAATTTAGCAGAAATAAAATGGTAGGGGTATAAAATGGGTAGAGAGGATGAGGGAGAGATTTTTAGAGGGGGAAATGAGGGAATAGGTAAAAGGGAGGTATAGAAGGGTATTTACATTTATGGGAATGGGAAGACAGGGGAGGGATCCTTGGAGGGAGGTAGTCAAGTAATAGGAGGGCAAGGTAGAAGTAAAGTAGAGGAATCAGGAAGGATAAGAAACACGAGATGTTCACCAATATGAAAACAAAGATTAGGAGTAGAGTATTTTTTGGCAAAGCATATGTCTATATATGTATATGTGTATGTATATATCTATAGCTATAGAGAAATATATAAACTTTATTGTAGCCTTCAGGTGGGGGGGGCAAAAAAAAAACAAAGTAAAAAAGTGTACAGCAGAGAACAAAAAAACTCACAAGGAAGCAAAGAAGAGATGGATAATTCTCAACCTGTGTATTATTTATCATATAGGCTTTCTTGAAATGCAAATCTATTGTTATATTTTGGATCCTTTCTGAAGTTCTGCTATGGAGATGATATGCTTTTTTTTCTTTCTTATTTTGTATTTAAGTTTCAATACTTAAATTTATGATATATTTTGTTCTTTTTCTCTATGTTTTGTTTGTGTTCTGACCCTTGAGTCTAAAGTAAATTTAAATAAAATACTGGCTTAGAACTTCCTTTTCAAAATACTCAAGGGAAAGATGAAGAAAGACCATGAAAAGTATTGCCTCACTTTGAAAAAGTGAAAATCAGTTGAGGAGAATATACTTCTCCAAAAAGCTTGGAATAAGAACCAACTAAATCTGATCTTACCATGACATATGGGAAATAGAGGCACAGTGGTGAGCCACTTGGAAGAAGAATATCAGGAGAGTCAACCTGAGCAGTGTTGTCTAGGACAGTAGTACATGCTGGGAGTGGATAAAATGGCAGCAAATAATAGATTTCTGCTGGAGAGAGAGATTGGCAATAGAACCTTAACATGGAAGAATGAACTACAAGTCTTTCCTCTCTGTGTCACTTCCTTTTGAGGAAGTAATATAAGTCTCATGGACCTAAGAGAATTACTGGCGTATCTGAATTACCAGCTAGAATTGTTTTTTTTTTCTTGTCCTGTCCTATAAATTTGGACAAGTAAGTGATATAATCACAAAAAACGGAGGGCATGTCAATTGTATCAAACTTTAAGTCCTTTCCCCTGCTGACCAGACATAGGAAAGAATTTTAAGTGATGAGGACCATGCAGGTTCCAAGAGGGCAGGGCTTTCTTTATCCTCTGTATCATAGAGTCTATAACCTTGGGTACTATTCCCTTTTGTATCCCTCATTTAGAAAATAAATCATGCTCTGAGGTTGATGCTTTGTATGCATTAGGTTTTATAAACAGATGGTGATGGTCATTGAGGGAGGAATGCTATGCACTAATATTCCTAGGTCCTTCTGTATGGGGAGGAAACAAGTTACATTGGGGATAGATTAAGTTGATGTCTGCCTCCCTAAGGGGAAGTAGTACAGAATATTGATCTTCCCTGATGTCATCTGGTTAGAGAAAATGCCAGAGATTTGTGAGAGTGCTTCAAAGTTCACCTACTATCTTTCTCTCTAGGAAAACCCTCAGATACAAAAGTTATATGTTCTTTTCTTTTTCTTGAAAATCCCATAATTGTTGGTACTGTGAAAACTATTTTGTTGAAAGAGCTACTCAGGTTGATTATCAATGGATTTAAAATAGGGAGACATTCACAAAAAGTGTTCTCCTAGTGGCCTTCAAGATATTATGCACAAATAATATATTTATTTTTAAATAAAATATTTCTTTGTAGATCTGAACATCTGTAAATGTTCTTATTCATATGACCATGTTTTGATTGCCTAGGAGACCAGGTATCTCTACCTGAAATCAACTATAACATAAAAGGGGTTTCTCTAACTATCAAAGTTGGAAGAAAAAAAAAACCATTTTGCCCAAGCTCTGTCAACGGGCAGTCTATTGAATGGGTCCATTGTAGACAGGCACTACAGATGGAAGTGAATGCCAAAGTGAATAGATTTTTAAGTTCAGGGCATTGTGCATTGTTTTCAATGATGCTGCTAAAATGCCTTCTCAATAGTGCTTTTCGGTGAACATTTCCAAAGCCTATATTTTCCTTCTAAATATGATGTCAGAGGAAAAAAAAATGACCCAAAGATACGTGATGAGCATGAATAGTCTGCAGTATGTTACCAAGGACAATTCATACACGTGACATAAAATACTCGGAGACATATCCAAAAGATAATAAAGGTAGGCTAGTATTTCAAAGAGGATATCAATAGATGATAAATTTGTGTAAGACATGTGCCCATGTAGGTCACATATGTACATGTGAGTTTTCTAAATTCAACTCACAGGATGAATTGATAGATATGCTGATATCTGGACCATCCTTGAGAAAAGGAGGAGAGCCAACATGATGACTGGGATGAGGCACAGAGGGAGCGGATGCAGACAAACATGTGAAGAAATGTCAGCACATCAGCACTCTTTCCTCCAGTCTGCATGGGGAGGCTGGACTAGAAGGACTAGAAGGATCTCTCTATCCATCTGCCCATCTATCTTCTTTCCCCAATTATTGATGATTTAGTGGAGAATCAACTTAAAAATTGGTAGCTGGTAGCATTATCCCAAGATTATACCTACTGGCTTGATCCCTGCCACAAAACTGGCTATACAAAAGACCATCATAAGCAGCAAATAGCAAGCAAACCCATTTATTGAAGCAACTAGCAAAGGGAAATTGGGGAAGTTGCACTGATGATTTATAGGTTCCTAAAGTGGGTGATACTGCCCCTGGGGGTGTTGGAATGATCCAGGAGGGGGGAAGTAGTCCTCAGGTGCAATTGGGAGGCATAGAGTTAAAATAAAGAGGCGGTGGAAGCATAAGTAAAGAAGAGAAGAGAAGAAAATTTTTTAAAAACTGTTCGTGTTTCATCTATTGTGTAACAGAGTTCAGGTCATAGTGATTGCATTATTTTCCAAATAAACACACAAAATATACCTTATAACCAATCAGTGGTCAAGTCCATAGATAGGTCTTGATAAACAAGTGTTGGTAGGCCAGGGTGTTCTGCATTGTCAGAAAGTCCAGCAAACATTGGCAGTAATATGTGCATGTAATGATTCGTTTATAATATGATACTATACAGTTCCATGATGCAATATTTTGTCATCAAAATTTCAATGCAGGAGAAAAATCCACTAATTTATAATAAATTATTAAATTTAAGATGAGTCATTTTTAAAAAAATAGATTTTTTTGAAGTGATGAAACTTAAAAAAAAATTATTAAAGGGTTAACGAAAGTAGATTTCCAGGAGGGAGGTAAGTAATTTTTTTTGAAAAGGGGCTAGTAGGCCAAATAAGTTTGAGAACGTCTGGATTAGAATGTGCTTAAAAAAGACAAACAAGTCATTAAGTATTTAGTAAAAATCTACTACACGCCAGGCACTGTGCTAAGTGCTGGAAATAGAAAGAACAGCAAAACTTAACCCCTATTCTGAAGGGGCTCACAGTCTAATGGGATACACAAAATCAATAAACTCTGTAAATGAGAGCTGTATGAAATCTCACCTCAACAAAGAGAAAGGCTCCAATTTCACCAAAGGGGAAATTCCTAAAAAGCTCTACGTAGAAGAAATATGGAAATCTGAGACAGGAAATGAGGAGCCAGTTTCCCCTATGTATCTGCTATTTTCATAATATGGATCTTTCCATTTATCTGGATCTAGTTCCCAAGACAGTTTGGAATCATGTGTATCTTTGCAGGGAGGGATTTTCTTTTCTTTTTTTTCTATTACAAATAGTTAACGTTTATGATTTTCAAAGCATGATATATTATTGTATTGTATCTTACAACAACCCTGGGAGGTACATACAACTGGGATTATTAACCCCCTCTTACAGAGAAGGAAATAGAGGCTCAGAGGTGGTGAGGTGGTTTGTCTGGGGTCTGTGGATCAATTTCTTTTCTTTTTTTTTGACTTTTAATTTATTTAATTAATTTATTTAGTTTTCAGCACTGATTTTCACAAGAGTTCAAATTATGAATTTTCTCCCCATTTCTACCCTCTCACCCACTCCAAGATGGCATATATTCTGGTTGCCCTGATCCCCAGTAAGCCCTCCCTTCTGTCACCCCACTCCCCTCCCATCCCCTTTTCCCTTCCTTTCTTGTAGGGCAAGATAAATTTCTATGCCCCATTGCCTGTGTATCTTATTTCATAGTTGCATCCAAAAACTTTTTTTGTTTTTGAACATCTGTTTTTAAAACTTTGAGTTCCAATTTCTCTCCCCTCTTCCCTCCCCACGCACCCTCCCTAAGAAGGCAAGCAATTCAACATAGGCCACATGCGTATCATT
>CM053623.1:381005589-381021812 GCA_028646595.1 Phalanger gymnotis
GATATTCAGAAAGCATACAGTATTGATTCAGTTGAATTTTTATTTTTTTCCTTCACTTACAGAAGTAGAAAACCTTCAAGTGCTATATAGATATTAGTTTCTGTTAGTATTACCTATTATTAATAAAATGTTTAATCTAATCTGGATAAACTAAATCCATGTCATTTTCCTCTTCTAACTAGCAATATTTTAAGAAATTAGTGTGGCATGACTTGTGTTGATGGAGTTGTGCTGGCTCTTTATAACTATTCCTTCTCTTTCTCAATATCCTCTATATTGTTAATATTCCCTTATAGAATTTTCCAAGAAATCATAATGAAACCAATGATCTATAGCATGCAAACTGTTCTCTTCCCACTCTTGGAAACTAGGACCATATTTGCTTTCTCTAATCTTGTGACACCTCTCTCTTTGTCCATGATCTTTCATATATCATTGGCAGTGGCTTAGCAATCACTCTTGCAGTTTCTTCAGGATCTGAATACGTAGCTCTCTATGCTAGGTTATTTGAATTCATAAAAGCAACTAAGTGTTCTTTTGCTATCTCTTCACTCATTTTGCATATCAATTCCATATTGATTAATTTTATTCTATCATTTCAATGCAAAGACCATTTTCCTTTTCCCTGAAAACACAAATAAATAAGAACTAATGGGCTTTGATTTCTCTCATTGGTTATCATTGTCTCACCTAGCAGAGGTAAAGGCCTAACCCATTCTTTGATCCTTCTATTTTTTTCCTCTTGACATAACTAAAATAAATCTTTTTTCTTCACCAAACACAGCTTATTCAGAGCTTTAGCATTCCCAATATTATTTTTTATAGATTGCACCACCTGTTTAAGTTTCCATCTTCCATACTCTTAAAAATCAGAGATGGGTTGTGAGTTCTCTGTGCATTCACATTGGTTTCTTGGCAAATCTCATTTGTTCCTCATTATTTGGATTATTTTCCTTTGTGTCTTAAGATTTTCATTCTTTATCATCTCCCATATCTCTTGAACTGATGTCCCTTGAAACATTTTATTCAACGGGATGCCATATATCATTTTTTGAAACTACTGAAATCTGCTTTCCCAAATCCAGGACATGCTCAGTTTTATTCTCCTTCTAGGATGGAGTAGTAACTTCTCCTCTCCCACCCCCATCAAGGCTTCTCTAATTTCCACTATAGCAAACATTTCTTCCATTAGTGAAAATCAGATCCAAAATACAATTTTCCTTTGTTGGTTCCTCCATGTTTTTGAAGAATGACATTAACATTAATGCAAAACAAGAAGTTATTAGCTCTTCTGCTTTTGGTAAAGAGACTGCTCTAATAGTTGTCTAGATAATGTGTCTTGCCCTACACCATCACCATATCACTCCCCAGTGCTAAGTATGTGATCCCTTTCTCAAACTCATCTATTTCTTCTTTCTGTCCAGGTGGTCTGTAGTATACTTCAAAGAGAAAATAATGTTCTCTCCTTTGAATTCCATCCAAATACTCTGTCAAGTTTCCCTTTCTGTTTTCTCTCTTTCCTTACATTAGTATGTCTTTGTGATATACAATGGCAAATATTTGCAAGTTGTTTTACATATCCTTTTTTCTTTTCCATATGGTGGGCCACTTCAAAATGATTGTACAATCCTAGGTTTTCATCCCATCAAGTCTCAATAATTACAATTTTCTTTATTGCTTCCTGGAATTAGGACATTTTTTACTTGTTACCCAAATGTTGGGTATTTATTGTACCTAATACATGTTAGGTAATTATATGTAGATTTAAAAAGAATAAAATGTGGCTACTAATCTGCAGTCTAGAGTCATTGTATTTTAAATATGAAGAACAAGGCTGGAGGGATATGGGACCATGAGAAGAGAGAACCCTTTATCTTGTTTTACTTTTTTGTCTTTTTAATTTTTCAATTTTTGTTCTGAAAGAAAATGTTCACCTAATATCCCCCTCCTTCCTTCCAACGCTTCCAATCATTATAGAAATGCTAGCTTTCCCTTCTCTTGTTATTTTTGTTATTTTTATTGAGGCCAGAATTCCTTCCCCTCCATTTCACCTTCCCTTTCATTCAAAAATTCACTGCATGTACTGTCTCGTCAGAAGTGGCTGTTTTGGACATCTGTAAACCTATTTTTTTATTTACAGGGTTTAATTATCAGTTTAAGAGAAACTAATATTATCTTTTCATTTTAATCTATTTTGTGTCTGAAAATAATTCAATAAACATTTATTAAGCACCTCCTCTATTCCAAGCTTGTGTAAACAGAGAGAAATAAGAAAAAAAAAACAGTCTCTCCCCTCTAAGAACTTACAATTTAATTGAGGAAGACAACACATAGAAGGAAGGAAGCAGACATGGGGAACCCTGGGGGGTATCCTGTGCAGGGCCATCTTGCTTAGTTAAGTTTAAATCAAGCAGAGCAGGGGTGCAAAGTGGAGTGAGCAGAAAATCCAATTTCTGCTTTTTGTAAAGAATGATTTTGAGAGGAGTTTGGTACTCTAACTCTCCAGTCCGAGAAACGAGGCTGAGGGAGGTGGTGTTAGTCAAGTCTTGAGTTAGCAGGATGGTGATGAGATTAGAAGTGATGAGCTTATCCTGGGAGGCACATCTTGTTCTGTGGAGCTAAAACCAGACAGAATAGAAGATGTAGTTCACAGCTGGGTGACATAATTTGGGGTAACAAAACAATACATTAACAAAAACAAAAAAATGCCAAAGTGACCCATGTTTTTACAATCAGTGATTTTAAACTTTTTAAATTCTCTTCATTTCTTTGTCCTTGATTCCTTTGCATATTTTTAACAATAGAATTATCTGGATACCTGGCATGGTGTGTGCTGAAATTCTCTTTTATTTATTTAAAATTTATATTAATTTCATGTGTGTGTGTGTGATTTCTTTATTCCAATGCTAGGTAACTTTATAATGCACACCCCCATAATCTGCCAGTTAGACATATCCATAAGTATAAACTCCTTTCTGTGCTTCAGTGCTCACACTTCTTTCATTAATCATCTAAACACCTAAGGTTCCTGTCTCCTTCTTTTAAAATACACATGAAGAATAAAGCTTCAGAGACTTGACAGACTTGGGTGCACTTTTTTTGCCTTTTTAATTAAAAAAAAAAAGAATCAAAATGTCTCACAGCCATCAAAATGCAGCTCTGATGAAAAGTCTTTGTAAAGCTTTCTACTTTTTAAATACCATTTGGATCTTTATACTCCAAAGACAAATTTTTAGTTAACAAAGCAAACTGTGTCCTTGTGGCCTGAGCCACTAATCCTAGTTCAAATAGATACTGTGCATTATTAGACATTTTGGTGTTTTATGTATAATTGGTAGGATTAATAATAGATTTAACAGGAAATTTACTCATCTGTCTCTGAGATTCCAGAATCACCTCTAGAAAATCTATTACTTTTAGAAGGTTTTTCTAAGCTATTCTTTTGGACTTATTATTTTTCCTATCCAAGTTTTCTCAAAATTTGTGTGTAGCAAGGGACCAAGTAAATGGTGAACACACAGTTAAAAAATTATAATGGCGTTTGTTAGTTGGTACTTTGCAGCATTTACAAGGTTATTAAGTACCTCATTAGGCAAGCATGAATGCCTTCTGACCGATCATAATCCTTGGGAATTTTTT
Source organism: Phalanger gymnotis (assembly GCA_028646595.1). NCBI lineage: Eukaryota > Metazoa > Chordata > Mammalia > Diprotodontia > Phalangeridae > Phalanger > Phalanger gymnotis. Next base: position 381,009,229 of record CM053623.1, read on the forward strand.
CTCACTAATTACCCAGGGAAAGTATTAACCTGGAGAGGACAAATGCTATAGTTTTGAGTTTTATCAAGCCATAAGTAGTCAGTTCTGAGTCACTTGGAGATTTTTATGAGGGTATTTTTATTTTTATGTATTTTTGCAGCCTAGTAATCCTTTTCCAGCTTTCATTGCAATAGTAAGCATAAGCATATTCTTGTGTAGAGATACAAGTAGGTTGTGCATAGTTGAAAAAATTAAAAGTAGCAAAATTAGAAGAATTAACTATTTAAAATGGTGACTCCAAACATAGAAGAGAAAAAGAATTATATGTGGTAGTTTTCATATTTTGTAGCATTTGTGTTTGTGTCAGTCTAACTAATCGATTCACCAATGGAGATAGCAATCTCTCTAATCCTTATTTTGTGATGGTTTTGTTTGAATTTCTTCAACTTTCCCATAGAGAAGATATTTAGCTGTCTGGGATTTTGAAAGGATAATCCATTTGCCACTCACATTGTTAATTTGATGTCTCTTATTTTTATGATGCTGCTTCTCTCATATCAAATATCCTTAAATGATTTTTTGAGGTTATTGTCACTTTTGTATACCTTCATTGATAACTATATGAGGGCTGTTTCTCCCTGCCCTCCATCTTTCTAATACCTTTTATTTGTCATTTTAATTACTTATCATATCATTATTATATGGTTTGTAACTATATGACAGAAGTAGCTAAGTGGGTCAGTGGATAGAGCACTGGGCCTAGAGTCAGGAAGACCTGTGTTCAAGTTCCACCTCACACACTTACTAGCTATGTGTCCCTGAGCAAGTCACTGAACCTCTGTTTACCTTAATCTATTGAAGAAGGAAGTGGCAAACCACTCCAGTATCTTAATCGAGAAAATCCTATGGACAGTATTGGCATGTTATGGTCCTCAGGGTCATGAAGAGTTGGACGTGACTGAATAACTGAATGACAATGAGCTATATGCTAACATCAAGAGACTTTAAAGAGATGGGCTATTATAGTGGTATGCAGTTTGAAATCATTGAAAACATTTTGCATCCTTCCAAACTCCCAGTCTTCCCTGATCTTCTGCTCAATTACAGAGATAGCTTATTATCTATCAACAGCAATTTTCCAGTCAGAGGAGAGGCTGAGTCACATAGTGAAATTTAGTCAGTCAGTCACTAAGTATTTATTAAGCACCAAGTGCCAGCACGCTGTGCTAAATTATACACTGTGTGTATTTAGAATACAAAAAGAGAGAAGATATAGCCTATGCCCTCAAGGATCTCACAAATTGCATAGGTTCCCAAAGTGGGTGATGCTGCCTCCTGGGGGGGCACTGGAATGATCCAGTGGAGTGGTAATAGCTTTGTGTGCAGTTGGGGAGTGTTGAATCCAAATAAGGGCAGGGGTGGGGAACCTTCATCCTTGAGGCCACATGTGCCTTCTAGGTCCTTAGGTGCAGCCTTTTGACTGAGTCCAAGTTTTATAGAACTAATCCTTTTATTAGGGGGATTTGTTCTGTGAAGTTTGGATTCAGTCGAAGGGTTTCATTTGAGGACCTAGAAGGCCACATATGGCCTTGAAGGCCACAGGTTCCCCACCCCTGACCTAACAACCCCAGAGGAGCACTGAGTAATATTTTTAAAGGGGGTCAAATAAGTTTGGGAACCTCTATGGATAGAGCACTAGATGGTGGTGCAGTGGGTACAGTGCTGGGCCTGGAGTCAAGAAGACTCATCTTCCTGAGTTCAATTCTAGCCTTAGACACTTACTAGCTTATGATTTTGGGCAAGTCAGTTAAGCCATTTTGTCTCAGTTCCTCATTGGTAAAGTGATCTGGAGAAGAAAATGGCAAACCACTCCACTATCTCTGCCAAGAAGACCCCAAATGGAATCAGGGAGACTTAGATGTGACTGAAAAAATGACTGAACAAACAATAAATGGAAGGTTGGAAGCCATATCCCATAAGATGGCTTCAAGCTTTAATCTAGGATACTGATTTACACTTATATAACCTGAAGCCATTTATAGAAGGTCAGCCTTGGAGTCAAGAAAACTTGAAATTATATGATACTTATGAAATATATTGTGATCATGAACAGGTCATGTAGCCTCTCAATGCCTAAGGCAACTCTAAGGTTCAGATCAGTATTGTTAAAGGGGGTTTCTATACTTGGGTCCCTACACTTATGAAATCAGAGGACCAAGAAAAAAAAAGTGGTGTTATTTGAAATCTTATCCAATGCTAAGCAATGGATAACCTTGGATTGAGTTTCCACAATACCTTTCTCCTCACTTTGTCATTCATTTTGGGGAGAACTGCTTCCCTCTGATTCTATACTTAAGACACCAATGTTTTTCCCCTGTGTAAAATACCTGCTCTTAATTTAACTGCATGATAGATTACTTTCCTATTCTTTTAATTTGAATTTATTGTAGGTAGTTGCCTCTTTGGAGGCTTATTCCAAGATTACATATTTTATGAGCAAACAAATAATTCAGTCAAGGAAACTAGAGCTACTTTCTTATAAGATCATGAATTTTATCATCAGATGATAGAAAGAAAAAACTCCAAAAATATTCTTTTGCTCTCCTTATAGCTGTCAATAATCTCTACGTCTAAGACTGGTCTTTATTACAGGAAATAATATCTGAGGTACATAGGCAACTTTGACCTGAATATATGGAGGTTTTAGATTTTTTTTACTACTTTGCAAAGTATTACTTTAGAACACTGAGGAATCTCTAAAAGAAACAAAAAGGAGAAATCATGCAGTAATGATAACTTTGCCCCTCCGATAGTCTCATTCAAAAGCAGGGTTGAAATATAAACTTCAAGATAGTGCATGCGGTTTTGGATACTGTTCCTGGAACAAGCAGGTGGATTTAGTGCCTGAGGCAAATGTGAGTAAAGTATTTGAGAATCATAATCTATTTCTTTTCCTAAAGAAAGGCAGCTTGGAAAGCAAGACAGAGCTTTCTGAAACTTGAATATGTAAGGAAAATGGTATAGAAGTAGGTAAATGAGAAAATCCATCATTTCACAGATGAAATTGAACCAACAAAATAGCCTAAAGGAAACCATCAGATTTTTCTAGTAGGAGTTACATTTTGATTAATTTAAATTGCTCACAAATGGGCTTTTAAAAGCATTTACTGAAAGTTTATATTGTTCTGCAAATATCTGAATTTATACAAGAATAAATATAGAGCTAGAAGGGACTTTAGACATTATTTTATCTAATTTCACTTTCCAGATAAGGTAACAGATACCTAGAGAGTTTATATGAATTGACCAATGTGACATAGGAAGTGCCAACATTCATGCCTAGGTTCTCTGTCTCCAAAACCAGCCCTTTTTCTACTATATTATACTTAATCATCATAATCCAGTTTTTTTTACTGTATTTTTCCTCTCATCTATTGCTTTTTTCAGTTTCATGAGGTGATACTGCTCATAATGTTCTGTTATTCTCTATGTAATATTTTACAACAGAGCTTATGCTCTAGACCAATGTTGCCCTTACTGCCTGATCTCTCTGCACACCAAAAAAATTAAGAATATATTTTCTTAGGCAGTTTCTGGATTCTTTTGCCCTCCTCACTGTGACAACAATTTTATGTAATTTAAAAAAATTATTTAAGACATGATGATCTTCAACACCTTTATTTTTGTCAAATTCTCATTTTCTAGAGACAATAGCTTGTTCAAACAGGTCAGGGTATAGCTGTTGTCATTTCCTGTATATCTGCATGCTTATAATTTCTTCTCATTTAATGCTAATTTTAAACTTTACTCTAATGAGCCAATTATCTGGATGCACTATTTTTAAAAATTTATTCCCAATGCATAACTCTTCCTTTCTATTCCTTTACAACTCTGGCCTTGAAGAAAGAATTGGTGATAATCAGGTACAAGTTATGAGAAATTTATAGTCTCTTTTATGGAATTCTGCGATGAAAACCACTTTAAGAAATCTCTTTGGTTTCAGTCCAAATTTGAACCCTTGTAAATCAATGGGAATCAAAGATCAAGACAAAGAAGGCAGTAGTTTTTTATTTTTGTCTCATTAAATGAGATTGTTACTTTCTTCTTGTCTATGAAAGTTGCTATTAGCACATTCTACTAAAGAAGAATAAAGAAAAAGTCCTCTCTAGAATAATTGCATTTTTTTCTTCAGTTAAGTTTGCTTTACTTAGTAACAGGCAATTTGATTCAATTCAATGAGTATTTATTAAATGCCTAGTATGTGGTAGGCACTGTGCTAGATTCTGAGGAATAAAAAGGAAAAAAAAACATTTATAAGTACCTCTCCTCAAGAAATTTACATGCTGCCAGACTAGCCAGAATTTTCTTTTCTATAGCAAGAAGAGTTTTGAGCTAATGGAATAATTAGTATTTATATGTACTTATTTGCTTGATGGCTTTTTACCATTTTATACATAAAACCTTGACCAATCACAAGTCTTACTTCTACAAAAGCATCCACTTAGTTGCAAGAATCTTCAAAGAACCCAAAAGACTCAGATTAAGGTTTTTTTTAATGACTTCATGTTTTTATATTTAAGTACCTTTACAGCCATCATAATGCAAAACACATTTTATTAGATTAGAAAAGTTGACCATAAGGGAGAAAAGGTCTTATTTATTTCGTTAAGTGTTAACATATCACAGAAAGTGGTTTACCTTTCTTTACCCCAAATTTTGGTATCAGACCCCTGAGGCCAATGATACAAAGTCAGATTAGGGAATCACAGTCTCCTTTGCAAAACCTAACAAAGTTCCCATAAGGCCAATGGTAGAACAGCTGTGATCAATCAGTTGTGAATTCAGCATGACATGTATTTACTTTATACTGTAAGAACCACCATGAAATTGTGCTTACATAGAAGCTCACTTACCCCATAGAGAATTCTTCCCTGAGTCAACTGATATTTCTTTGTCTTGACTTGTGTCCATGGATGAAATAAAGCCTTTGTGGTGACATGTCCTAAACTGTAAACTATAGGATTTCTTTCGGAAATAATATTCTAATATCAACTCCCCCTCCAAAAAAGGTACATAATTCTCAAGAATCACCACTAAGAATGCACTCTTCTAGATTCCTCATGGCAGTAAATAAACAGTTATGGGAAAGGATTCTGAAAACAGTGCTTCAGCAGAGCAGGCAAAATTCTCCTTAGCCACATCTCATATTACACATGCCTTATGAAGGTACAGTCACAGTGTTCCTTCCTATTATACAGAGCATTAGTGAAAAACTTGGTTATATTTCCTTAATAATAAAGAAAGAATACACTGAAAACTGAAAGGTTCCCATGGGTGTATGAATAGCAGTTAAAAATGAAAGGGAAGAGCAAAAGTAAATGAACTGAAAAGAGAGTGACTTCCCTTGAGGAACAGAGAAATAGTCAATGAAAACCAGTTAATATGAAGCATACTGAGGGTTTTTTGAAAGAAGAAGTAGAAGGAAGGCTAATAAATGAAAGAAAATCAAAAGGAAAAAAATAGAGGAATGGGGAGAAGGGAGTAGGGAAAATAGGTTTAAAATTTTAAAAACTGGATTTTTTTTGCAATAAAGGATGGCTCTCTGGGAGGGAGGAATGAAACAGGAAATTCAGATGACGAATTTATTTTAAGAAATAAATAGATCTGATTTATGTGTATGTACATTAGACAAATAGTGCACTTTCGTTTAAACTTAACAGACTTGCAAATAACTTGGACAATGTATTTATATTGGACATAAAATGGAAATGGTAATATTTCTTTGAAATACAAATTATATTAGGGAGACTAGATATTCATAGATGTTTATGTGTGAGCATGATGCAAATATCAGTGACAGATTTCACCCATACTCATGTTTTTTCCTATATAAGTTGCTTAGGTAGGAGAGAGGATAGAGCTCTGGACGTGAAATAAGGAAGACTTGAATTCAAATCCTGTCTCAGTTATTCACTAGTTGTGTGACGCTGGATAAGTCACTTAACCACTGTCGTCATCATTTTCCTCATTTATAAAATAGGGATAAGAACAGCTACTTCACACGCTGATAACAATCATGTGATAACAATCAACATACTTTTGAAACCTTAAGAAGCAAATTATTTGTCTGCTTTAGAGGAGGGAGTTTCCACAACAGGAGTTGTTCACCTCATTGAAATCAGAGCTTTGTAATAGTACTCCTCTACTCTGTAATAGTATCACCCCATAGCTTATTATAGATCTTCCATGTTCTATCACTTTTCCTCCATGAATTCCAACACCTTGTTTATGGTTTCTTTTAGTCTTTGTTAGAAAATCAGCAATGTAAAGATGGAAAGGCTCCAAGCTTCATAAGTGCCAAAGGGAGACTGGCCTTGAAGAGTTCTGAATGGGTACTATGGAATGCTGGAGCTCTCTTACCTCTTGAATTTTACCAGCCCTGTGACCCAGAGCAGGGAATTCATCTCCACCAATAAGGAGAAAGTCCCTTACCAGTGGGCCTTGGGACAGGGGCTATTTTAGATTATAATTCTCAGGTTAGATATTTTTCTGAAAAAAGTCTTTATCTGCCTTATTGGGTGAGATTCAATATTTTTTAGCCATGTATTTCAAGATAACAAAAATTATTGTCTAGGAATTAGATTCCCAGAGCAGCATTCATAACATCACATGATGAATTCAAAATCAGTGAATTATTAAATAAATCTGTCAGAATTGTTATTAAATAATTTACCATCCAAATTCTCAGAGGATTCAATAAAACAAAAAAAAAACATACTTATTTGATCTCTCTTTAATTTTTATTGTCAGATTGGCTTTGCTATTAACCATTGCATTTCACATTAGTGTCTAATGACATTTTCTTTTAATTAGCTCACAAATGACCATTTCCAGATCCCTTCGTTGAAGTTTTTCTGTCTAGTAATGAATTAGGATCACTGAAGTAACTAAGGAATGTTAGGTAGTACATAAATTAATAGCAACACGCTTTCTCTCCTGCACTTCATGACTGTGATTAATTTGTTCCCTTTCTTCTCCTGGACAAGGTAATAGTGGTGGACATGATGGAAGTAATCTTATACTAAATAGGTCAAGCAGATTGAATCATGAGGGCAGGACATAGCGGACATGCAAAGAGACCAGATATTCATGTCTGCATCTCTGGAACACAAAATCTTTGATATATGCCAGCTTGAGATATGTAAAAACCAGAATAATGCCTGTAGCCTTGGGCAGTGGGTCATTTTCTGTTCTTGTACATATACGATATGTATCATTCCACTGGTCAGTCACCTGCTTCTCTTTGTATGCATGTCTTTCTTGTAAATGCAGCTATGGTGTCTGAGAATCACTGGTTTGAATATAAATGGAAAAGGGAAAAGTGAGTTTACCAAACAGGTGTTCACTGTTTCATCAGCCAATTTTTTTCTTCCTTTAACTTTATACAATATACACAATGTTGTAAAGAGTGACAGAGATTAATGGAATCAAAAGTTATCTCTCACTCAGGCAGGTGCAAGCTGGATTCCAAATTATGCAGTCATTTACTTTGTTCTAGAGGGATCTGCTTCTTCAGCCTCCTATTTTACTTTCTATGGTAATTGAGCTTTCCAGAAGCAAACTGACTATTCTATTATGTTTCCCTGTGTGAAATTTCCATTGAATTTATTAAGGACTCTATTCCTTTAAAAACCTAAAACATCAACCTATTTTTTTCCTGTAATATACAGTGAAAGAGTAAAATAAATTGGGCCCATAAAGTATTTTTGTATTTAATTCTGATGCTTGAGAGTAAAAATTGGGCAACCTGTGATTTCCTAATTTTTTTCCTTATTCTTAGCAGAGTAACATGGAAATGATTCTAAGAAAAATTTTTTAGGAAATATATGCACACAAGTATATGTATATGTAGAGATTGAGACTGGATGTATAATTTCTTCTGTATAGAGAACTCCCAGGTGAGGAAAATCTCTCTATACATTCAGGCCATCACCTTTTTGGTAACGTATAGCCTTAGAGAGCTGCCTAGAGAACTGAGAAATTAAATGAATTGCCCAGGGTCACAAAGCCATACTATGTCAGAGAGAGGACTTATACTTACATCCTGATCTTTCCATAACCTCCTTCCTGAAGCTCCCTCCCTAAAGAACAAAACAAATTAGGCCAGAATGTAGTTTACTTTAGCCTTTGTAGATAATCACCAATTTTTTCAGTCTCTAGAGGTTTGTTTGTTCTGTATAGACCTATGGTTTCTGCCAGGGTAGGGGACTGAAAATTCCCCCTCATGAATATAGAACAGAAAATCTATAATATTATTAAAGAGTTGCCTGGAGCTTTGAGAGGTTAAATAATATGTAACATTTATATAGTGCTCGAATACTTGCAAGACAAATATTACCTTATTCCTTCACAACAACTCTGGTAGGTAGGTATTTTCTCATTTTACATATGGAGAAACTGAGACAGATAGCAATTAAGTGACTTACTTGAGGTCACACAGCTCAATAAATGTCTAAGGCATAATTTGAACTCTGGTCTTCTTGACTTCAGGACTAGCACTTTATCCATTGTACCACATTATGAAGATACAGTTGCTGTGTGTCAGAGGCATGCCTTGACTCCAAGGCCAACCTTCTATCAACCAAAGTTCTCACTGTTTAGTTTAATAGATCATAAATAGGTGCAACTATGACAGTAACAGAAACACGAAGCATTCAGTTATTCCCTATTGTAAACCAAGGGTAGCCCTTTTGTGAGTTTTGAATTAATCATTCAAACGTATTCTGTCAACAACAATACCTTTTGGAAATTGATTCCCATCACATACATTCTAGAAGCACTATCAAGAGACATCTTCATAATCACTAATGTTTAGAGGTATTAAAATATTAGTGTCATATCTCATGACCAGAAGTTTAGCAATTTTGTCCATTTTTTACATGAAGAGCATTTCCCAAAGAACATGAAACCCCTCACCATTTCTAGTTGTGTGTTTCAGTCCTGAAGGACTCAGATACTTTGGGCATGACAATACAATTCCCTAATTGGACACTAAGAAAGAAAATCTTATGAGCTGGTGAACCTTTAAAAGGCAGTGACATCTGCCATTTCTTACTCTTCTCTTAGCAGAGAATGTGTAAATTCCCTTTAGAGAAGGGGTGGAAGTGGGGAATTGTTTCCCTTCCTACCACTATCTTATAATGGCAGTAACTGCAGCGGGGGGGGGGGGGGGGGGTCTCTTTGGCAAACTTGAGCCTGGGCCTCTGGCTGCCTTTTCTCTATTGTTCTTCTTTGCTGAATTTAGATGACCAATCATTGGTCTCAAGATGGACAAGGTTATTGAGTTCAAAAGGCCCAGAAATACTAGGTCCTTGATCTGTACTGACTACAGTTTGGAAGATACCCTAGCAACTATCCCAGGGCTTTTGATGATGATTGTTAGCTAAAGAATGAAAACAATCCCTGGCATAAGTAGCCAAAAAATCTACCCGAAAGGTAAAGAGGGAGATGAAGAAAAATGTAACTATATCTATTGGGTAATTCCACAAGAATCTTCATGTTCTTACTCTGAAGTCTCATCTTTCCATCAAGTATTAAAAGTAATTAGTTCATTAACATTGTGTTTGTTATGGTTTGGTTGATGTGCATCTATGAGAGTCATTTAAGTTAAGGATTTCTTTTGTGTATAGGAAATAAATATCTGTCCCACATCGGAGTTATATTGTACAGTGAGTATCTTTCTATTCCCTACTTTAAAATAACTACAAAGAGTAGTCAAATTTAAGCTTTAAGCCATTTTCCCTGAGGAAACCAGAGTGAAGGTACAACCAGCCAAACAGTATAAGAAAAGGAACCTGTCTCACTAGAGGCCTAAGTCCCTCCAGGACTGAACCAAGTCCAACCATGTACCTGAGTCCAAAGAAGACAGGCTGTATGAGCAAAGGATCAGAGGGTGACATACCTCAGGACCTGTGGTCATTGTTTCTTAGTGTTAGACACATGACCTCTCTGAGACTGGGTTCCCTCATTTGTAAAGTGAAGGTGTTAAACTGGATAAGTGAGGTCCAGCTGCAAAATTTATGATACTAGAGACTCTGCCTTATTTATCTTTGTTTCTCTCCTAGTACTTGTGGTGCTCTGTGAAAAATGGAGAATTAATTAACTACTTGCTGAATAAATGAAAGTAAGTGGTAATAACATTTTAAAGATCCTCAATCTAAGAAAAAGAAGTATTACCAGTCTATTGTATGAAAACTATATTTTAACTCTCATTGAAAGCAATTGGAAAAGGGTCATCTGCTTTTGTAGTTTTTTTTTTCTCTTTCCAGCTTCTTGTCCTATTGGAATCTCTAACGCTTGTGACACAGGGAAACAGGTGAAAAGGCATCGAGGCTGAATGTTATTCTATATTAGTCACAAATGTGCTTGTACTTTAATTCTTGTGATTATAAATGGCGTCTCTCAAGACCTTTTTTTGTTTTCTAAGAAAACATTTGAAACCAAAAAATTAGGAGTAAACAGAGTCTCAGGCTGCCTTGAGCAATTACCTGAATTAAAGGAAATTACTAGTGGATGCTTGATGTACTGCAGGGAATCTATGGATGAAGAAATATAACTGCTAGTCACACCTGGGCTGATTTGCACTGCTGAATTGAAATTATCATGAGTAAATATAATTACTTATCAGATTTAATAAATATTGATGGAGTTCTGAAAACAGCACTCAGATCTCCAAATTACACAGTGATAAATGTGGCTTCACGCATTCAACGTGATACCTTTACAACACAATTTGCACACTGCTTAGGTATTTACCGGGATGATTATTGGGTGGCTAAAGGCAGTTATAAATTAATGCACAAAAATGGATGCCAAACTGCATCTTAATTAACTACCTTTCCTCTCCAGCTCTTCTTTTGCTTATTTAATTTTGTCAAAGAAAATTTTATTTCCAGTCTCTCCATTATTCTTGAGAGATGTACACTTGGACTAGCCTCCTGAGTTCTAAACAAGCTTTTGATGGTGGGGAATTAGTAAATATTTGGTAACACTTGAGATGAAGTGCTCCAAATAAGTATTTAATTAACAAATAAAACAGTTATTGCTCTCAAGCTCTAATGATTGGCAATAATTGCTTTACAGGATTTAATAGTTATGAAATTAACATAAACAGAGATAACTAATAAAAAGAAGAAATTGAGTTATGTTCTCCTACTAAGTTTAATTTGTATGCTCTTAAGAATCATAAAGTGATTGGCTTTTTAATTAAATGCATATTAAAACACCTCTCAATGTTAATCTTATCTTTAGGAGGATCTCTTGACCCATGAAGTCACTATTGATAATAAACTTATAACATATTTTTTTCTAAAACAAAATTAAGCATTTTTTGCTATAATTATTTGCTGCTAATTTAATTTAAAGAATAAGATTTCTGATCTGATATTAAATATAATCATTGCTCCTCCTTTTTAGACACCAACATTTTAAAGTGATATATTAGCCTCTCATCTAAGTTTTCCTGGGTTATGTGCACCCCACTTAAATCAAAGTAGCCATTAATGACAGTATGTGAGAGAGGAAAGAATTTAGTTGGAGAATGGCTCAATTAGCATGGTAGGAAGGATCTTCTGAATCATGCAAAAGACCTGTGGTTTTGTCAATGTAGGAAACTCCTGGTTTCCTTCTGCAACCCACAAATATGAATAATCAAGGAATTGTTAGGTAAGGCCTGCAACATTACACAAAGAACGAAGATGTTAGGTGCCTTGGCCAACTCACCTAATAAATAATAGAGATGGGATTTGAACCTAGATTAATCCTCACTCCAAACTCACTGCTCTATCCATTGAAATCTATTGCCTCTACCTCTTAATTCTTAAGTGTATAAATGAAAGGACAAATCATAAAGCAAAGTCTTTTTTCTTAAAAGATGTGTCTACAATATTCCAAATTACATTTTTTAAAATTAAGGATATAACAGTCTTCTGAACATGTAAAGAGGCTAGAAAACTGGAGGACAGGATGTGGATAGGACTTTTAGAGGGTTGTGTGGATTGGGATTTAGGAGGGTGGGGGACACAACGGGGTTATTTTTGAGGGGTGTGTGGATTGAGATTGGTGGGGTAGGGGTAGGAGATTGGGGAAACTCTTGGAGGGGTAGGTGAAGTTGGCAGTTGGAGGGTAGGAGGAGAACATAAGTTAACAGGGATAGGACAGAAAAAGTGGCTGAGAAAAAATAGTCAGGAAAAATAAGATGAAGAGAAATTCACAAATATTAATAATAACTTTGAATGTGAAGGGGATGTTTATAGCAGCTCTCTGCATGGTGACAAAGAACTGGACATTTCAGGGATCCCCATCACTTGGGGAATGGCTGAAATGTCTGTTGTATACGGTTGTGATGGAATGCTAACTGAGCTATTAGAAATGATGAACTCGATGATCTTAGACAGGCATGGAAAGATTTGTAGGAAATGATGAAGAGTGAAGTAAACAGAACCAAGAGAACATTGTGTGTAGTAACAGCAATATTGTTTTAAGAAAATATTGTTTTAAGAAAAACTGGAGTCATTTGACAATTATAAACACAAATTAAAAATAAA
>CM053623.1:381022312-381071016 GCA_028646595.1 Phalanger gymnotis
TTGCGCTGCACCGCGCGCACCGGGCTCTGCTTGGCTCAGCTCCCGCTCCCCTCATCTGGGGGCTGGGAGTTCCATTCAGAACAGACCTTACCCCGAGACCATCCAGGCTGTCCTGGGCTGGAGCCCTGCTTCCCTCTGCCACTTTGTGGGTTCTGCAGTTCTAGAATTGGTTCAGAGCCATTTTTTATAGGTTTTTGGAGGGACTTGGTGGGGAGCTCACGCCAGTTACTGCTTTCTAGTTGCCATCTTGGCTCTGCCCCCAAGAAGATATTTTAGAAATAGGAAAAGTAATATTTAACATAAACCAAAACATGTAGCCCACAGATGGCATTGTGGACATATTCACTTAACTTATTTTTTTAAAGCTTTAAAAAAAAAACTGCTGATATATAGTATTACAGTATAGTTTGGGAAAGGAGTTGAATAGGGACATTTTCTTTGGAGTAAGAACATCTGGAATCCAATCTATGATTTCCCACATTTTGTGACCTTGTACTAGTCACTTAACTTCTCTAGGTCCATTTCCTCATTTGTAAAATGAGGCATATGAACTAAATGAACTCTAAGGGCTCTTCAAATAATCTCTTTTTAGCTTTCAATAGATGTAATTGTTCCATAAATTAAAAATAGTAAATGTTCATAGTTATGTCAATTTTATTTGAAGGAAAATTTATTAAACAATAGCAATGGAAAGCATTGTATTATTATTATTACTCTCTCTTTCTTTCTCATATGCATGCGTATATGTACATGTATACGTGTGTGTCTATATGTGAGAGAACACTTCATTGCTTAAAATATAGTGTTAGTATTTTCTCTTTTTAACATTGTAAATTTAATTCACCCATGTGATGTCAAATAACCAGTTTGACTTATTTTTTTTCCCCTGCTGACTGGATTGACCATCTGATTGGAGTCATGTATACACATGAATGATAAATCTTTATAGAAGATCCTCCATATTACAATGTAAGCTCCACTCTCCCTTCTCCCCCTGCAGACCTTTAGACTCTCTGGCTTGGAGACTGATAGGCCCTGAACAAAGAATAGAATACACTCCCACTAGGAGACTGATAGGCCCTGAACAAAGAACAGGAAATATTTCTGAAACTGCTTTTTTGAGGACCTAGCCAGTCCTCAAAAACAAAATGACTGACAGGATCTTCCCCTCCCAAGGCGAGTGGCTGCCCTCTCTGGCAGAAAATATTCAGGACAGTTAGCAGTAAGTCTTCCTTGTTCAGGACACTGTAAAAGTTACCATGTGGGACAGGAACATTCGAACCTCACCCACAGAAAGGATGCTTTGCCTGGGATTATGTGCAGAAGGACCAACTCAGCAGGCTGTAAGAGGGGTTCCCCAGCTTCAGAGAAGCCTTGGGTGCAGATGCTGAATGTGAAGTTTGTGTTGTATGTTGTGCGTGTGTCTTTTGTCATTGTTGCTGCGTTTGTAGTAAAGAGAGGGATTCTCCAGCTTGGAGAAACCTTGGGCAGTGATGTTCCTCTGAATAGTTGCTACCTCTGTTTGTCTGTGTCTCTGTCTTTGTCACTGCATTAACTGTGTAGTAGGAATTGTTAAATAATGTGGTTGCCGGGTTAATAGAGTATTTCCCCTGTCTTTCAATAAAAAAACCTTTATTCAGTTGGGAGTGCGTTTTATTGTCAGCGTTAATCCAAATCCGAACATAACCGTGCTTAATCACATAACACAGCATAAATTAGTTCTATTCACATGATGGCCTATCTGGTGGGACCCCTGTAGTCCCTTTTGTTTCTCTTATCAAATGATCTAGAAGTCAGATCAAATAATACACCTTTTCCTAGTTGTGAATATTTAAGCTAACTCTAAAATAAGGCTTAGGAAAACTCTCAATTGATTCTTTAGTATACCTCACAAAGAACATTTCCTAGAGAAGTCATTTTGCATTTTGTAATAAAAGAAGTTTCTACATAGTCTTATTCCTATATTCAGTCCTCTTTTAATCTCTCAATTTACTTTCCTGCAGACTCTTTCTGAGCAAGATCAAGAAGCAGCTTGTTAAGATGCTTTTAATTGCTCCCATGCCTTCTTAGATGATAAGCTATTTGGCTCCCCAAATTCCACCATCTATGTCCCTTTTGTTGGCTATGTGATAAAATAAAGTGAGAGGAATAAGACAAAAATAATGTATAGAAGTAAATTTAAAGAGGGAAAAAATCCCCTTAAATTTTAGATGTCATCGTGGCCTATGTTATAACAGAGAAAATTGAGAGTTAATGTGTTTGACTACAACAAAATATTTGCATACAAATGAGAAGATAGTAAAAAGTACTGACCACATTTATGTAATGAGAATACTAACAATGTGAAAATGTTTATAGGAAGATTTACATTTACATACTGTAAACAGTTCAACTTTAGTAAGTCCCTTACGATTTTTCTTTCCTGTTTACTTTTTCATGTTTTTCTTGATTCTTGTATTTGAAAGTCAAATTTTCTATTCAGCTCTGGTCTTTTCAACAAGAATGCTTGGAAGTCCTCTATTTCATTGAAATTTCATTTTTCTCCTAGAAATATTATACTTAGTTTTGCTGGGTAGATGATTGGTGGTTTTAATCCTAGCTCCTTTGACCTTTGGAATATCATATTCCAAGCCCTCTGATCTCTTAGTGTAGAAGCTGCTAAATCTTGTGATATCCTAATTGTGTTTGCAAAATACTTGAATTGTTTCTTTTTGGCCACTTGTAATATTTTTTCCTTGACCTGGGAATTCTGGAATTTGGCTACAATATTCCTAGGGGTTTTCCTTTTGGCATCTCTTTCAGGAGGTGATTGGTGAATTCTTTCCATTTCTATCTTCCCCTCTTGTTCTAGAATATCAGGGAAGTTTTCCTTGATAATTTCTTGAAAGATGATATCTAGGCTCTTTTTCTTTTTTGATCATGGCTTTCAGGTAGTCCAATAATCCTTAAATTACATCTCCTGTATCTATTTTCCAGGTCAGCAGTTTTTCCAATGAAATATTTCAGATTGTATTCTTTTTTTTTATTCTTTGTTTTGTTTTATAATTTATTGATTTCTCATTAAGCCATTAGCTTCCTACTCCATTCTGATTTTAAGGCATTGTTTTCTTCAGTGAGCTTTTGGACCTCCTTTTCCATTTGGCCAATTCTGCTTTTTGAGGCATTCTTCTCCTTGTTGGCTTTTTTGGACCTCTTTTGCCATTTGGGTTAGTCTATTTTTAAAGGTGTTATTTTCTTCAGGATTTTTTTTGGGTCTCCTTTAGCAAGCTGTTGACTCATTTTTCATAATTTTCTTACACTACTCTCATTTCTCTTCCCAATTTTCCTCCACTTCTCATACTTGATTTTCAAAATCCTTTTTGAGCTCTTCCATGGCCTGAGATCGCTTCATATTTTTCTTGGAGGCTTTGGATGTAGGATCCTTGACTTGTTGTCTTCCTCTGTCTGCATGGCTTGATCTTCCCTGTCAGTAAGTGTGTAAGAAAAGATCATTTCACCAAGAAAGCAACCTTTTATACTCTTATTCTTTTTCCCCTTTTTGCTTATTTTCCCAGCCAATTATTTGACTTTTGAACTCTTTGTAAAGTGGATGGTATACTGCCCCAATTTTCAGCAGTTTTGTGTGGCTGTTTTCAGAGATATCTCTAGGGACCTGTAAATTCTTAGTTTCTCCTAAGTCGTATGATCAAAAGAGAGAGGTTTATTCCTCTCCTTGCCTGTGCTCTGGTGCATGAGCAACCACTAGCACACTTTTCTGCCCTGGAATTGTGAAGAGGGTTCCCTCTTCACATCTGCCATCAGCTCCACAACACTAGTGCTCCTCCTCACCCTAGGACTATGACCCAGGCCTGTGACCCAGATCAGCCACTAGTTTCTCCTGCTCTCTGTAGGCTGAGAGCTCCAGAAGTAGCCACCACTGGGGCAGTGGCTGCCACCACCCTGGGGCTGGGGCTGTGGCCA
Source organism: Phalanger gymnotis (assembly GCA_028646595.1). NCBI lineage: Eukaryota > Metazoa > Chordata > Mammalia > Diprotodontia > Phalangeridae > Phalanger > Phalanger gymnotis. The sequence continues at coordinate 381,026,273 of CM053623.1, forward strand.
GACCATGCACCCTCTCACTCAGGTGACCTTCCACTGACCTTTGAAGCTGTCTGTGGCGTTTGTGGGTTGAGAAGTCTGGAAAACACCTCAGCTGCCCTGAGGCCTGCTCCAGCGCTGTCTGTGCCAGAGTGGCCTAGGGTGGGCTGTGCTCCGCTCCTAGCATGGTGCAATAGACCCTTCCTGTTGCCCTTTCACATTGTCTTGGACTGGAAATCTGCTTCACTCTGTAATTTTGTGGCTTCTGCAACTCTAGAATTTGTTTAGAGTCATTTTTACAGGTATTTCAGGGAGTTTGGGGGAAGAGCTCAAGTAGGTCCCTACTTCTACCCTCCCATGTTGGGTCTGCCCTACAATCTTTTTTTAAAAAGACACTGATACATAATTGTTTCTAGTCATTTCCGGTGTTATTTTTGGTATTTTTTTCCCCTCCAATTTTGTTTCCTGAGTAGTCAAACATAGCCAGATATTAGGGTTTTGCTTTTTTGGTATGTGTGAAACAAAAAAAACAAAACAAAAAGTCTGGCCAATTCAGTGAATTCAGTATAACAACAGCGAATTGTAGCACAACCAGTAGCAATAACAACAACAATACAACCTGTATATTTGATATCCTCCGGATGAAAAATCCAGCTATTTAATTGAAATTTTAATTTTTAAGAGCTACAGTGCTGTTAAGCATACCCATAATAAATTTATCCTTTTCAATTTATCAAAAGAATAAATAAAATTTCTTTTGTAAAAAAATAGAGGTGATTTAAATATTTAAAAATATTTATAGAATGATATGCAGGCAGACTTTGGGAAAACCTAGAAAGACTTATAGGAACTGATGCTGAGTGAAGTGAGCAGAACCAGAAAACCATTGTACACAGTAACAGCCTGTAAAGGCAACCAGTGATTGGGAAGATCTTTCCTGCGCATTCACTGGGCTTCAGGGGTGTGTCGATAAGGTAAAATGTGCTCCTTAGCACTTAGTTTGGGGGTGCCCTTGAGGAGTTTGGCTTTTGTTTACCTTGATTGAAAGTACTTTCAGCTGTTAAATGCTAAACCCCAGGCCCAAAGCCCTATCAGGTGTGAAACCTGTGTGGCTGTAGACTGATGACTTAAGAGGGGCCAACTCGGGAACCAATTGGTCTCTGGTGTTGAGGTGGGGCTTGAGAACACCAGAGGCTCGGCTTTGAGGAGAGGCCAGCTAAGAGACAACTACAGCTGAAGCTGAAAAAAAGCCGAAGCAGGAGACCTGTGTGAACCCAGGAGTGTGAGCAAGGACTTGAGGCCAGTAAATATGATTTGGCTAAATACTATCTTGTTTTTTTATGTGGCCTCCTGGTTACTCTTGTGAGGCGCGCCTACTGGGCCTGGGGTCTTTTGGTCAAGATGTCGGAATGGGGAAGCTGGTTTGTGGATCCGCTGCTGTGGGGCCTAAATAAATGTTTTGTTGCTTTCTACTTAGAGAATCCCTCATACCTTGCAATTTCGAACCATTCAAACATATACATGATTATATTTGAGATTATAAATTCAGCCTTCCTACTACAAGGGGAGGGGCTCTCAGGGTCCTGGGGGGAGTGGCTAGGACTGGAGCCAATGTGGTGGGAAGAACTTGCTGAACAGTTGAAGCAGAGCTGAGAGGTAGTTGGGGAGGCAGTTGGGAAGAGCAGTTGAGAGCTGAAGGAGAGAGGAAGGAGTCAGCTAGCTGGAACACAGCTTGGAGATTGCAGAGGAAGTGGCAGCGACAGCAGCAGGTGCTACAAAAAGGCAAGAGTGACCTTCATGGAGACAGGAGACAGCTGAGCAGGGGCTTGAGGCCGGTGGGTGGTCTTCTTGCTGTAGAGCCCTCGCATTGGGTGGTGGAGTGGAGCACCAATGTGCCTTGGCTTGCTGCCATAACGTTTTTCTGTGGCCTCCTGGTCACTATTGTGAGATGGGAATACTGGTTTTGGAAGATTCCTGCCAGGATGTCGAATTGGGGACACTGGTCTCTGGGTCTGCTACTTTTGAGTTTCGATAAATGCTTTAACTCATCTGCCTTCTACTTAGAGAATTCCTTATATCCTGCGATTCTGGACCATTCGGGCATATTCATAGTTGTCTTTGAAGTCATGAATTCTGCCTTAATGATGTAGAGCCACACTGTGTGAGGACTGATTTTGATAGACTTAGCCCTTCTCAGCAATTCAAGGACCTAAAACTTTTCTAAAGGACTCATGATGGAGAATGTCATCCACATCCAGAGAAAGAACTATGGAGTCAGAATGTAGAGTGCAGCAGACTCTTCTCTTTTGTTTTATTTTCTGTTTTCTTTCTTGTGTTTTTTCTTATTTGTTATAATTTTTCTATGCAACATGACTAATGTGAAAATGCATTTAACAGGAATGTATGTGTAGAGGACATATCAGATTGCATGCCGTCTTGGGGAAGGAGGGAGAGAAAATTTAAAACGTATGGAAATGAATGTTGAAAACAAATAAACTGAGTATTTAAAAAATATTTAAAGGAAGAAAGTATTTTCTTCTATCATAAAGGAGGGGTTTATAAGGTTCTGTGACACCTTCCAAAAAGAAACTTGCATATATATAAAATTATGTTACACCCAGGAAAGTATGATTATTGTTTAATATTGATGGAAGTACAACTCTATTTTGCTTAGTGAAGTAATTTGCAATAATCCTGTGAAGCTGCTGAGATAAGAAGAGAATTCACTGGGTTCAAACACTTACATGGAGAACTTTTACAAAGGCACTTTGAAGGATACTTGGTTTAAAAGTTTTTCTTCTTTATAATACTGAATGTTATTTTTAATTTTTTTTACTCTAAATTTCACAAAGAATTTAATAAAGTTCACCACTTGTATTTAATTATAAATTTTATTTAAAAATCCTTATGAAAGTAATTTAACTTCCAAAGGGGAAAAAATGAATACAATTTCATTTATTAATATTTAAAATGAGACATATATTCTTTCAGTTTAATGTTCTCTTCCACATTAGATTGCCAGCTCCTCATGAGGAAGAATTGTTTCTTCCTTTGAACTTGTGTACCCACTAACAAGCATAGTTCCTGGTACATGGTAGGAACTTATTAATAAACACATTGATTATTTGAGTCAATGTTATTAGTCTCCAAAAGGATCCACACATTTGAGACTGGTTTACAGAGTTCATTGGCCCTTTCTCTTGATATAGAGATAAGCAAATAGAGTTATATCAAATGTCTATTCTATGAAGTGAATAAATTGTTTAATGAGCCCAGGGGCCATATCTATATGAATGGAAAAGGGGAGAGGCATTGGGAGCTGACACTTTAGAAAAGATGAAAGAAAAAAATTAAAAAAACTCCTACATTTAGCATTATTGATAAAGGGAAAAAAAAAACATTTAAATGTTCTTTATTACGATGTCATATCATTTGGAATCTGGATGTGTACTCTTTCCACAATGCCAATAGATCTAGTTGCAAAATAGAAATGGAGCTGTGATAACATTGATGTGAGAATTCCCTCTAAAGATACAGATTGTGACCCAAACAGACTTTCTCATTATAGTCAAAAGCACGGTACAGCCCTGAAGCAGCTAAAATAATAGGAAGGTAATGCAAATAGAAGCTTTGGGAAAGTATAATGTTTGTTTTTTTTGTACACTGAGGAAGAAAAGGAAATGACAAAAAATGGCACTACAACTCCTGGTGTATGAAATGATGACAACTAATGACACAGAAGTGGTAGAAGTAATCAAATTCTTGTTTTAATTTTTTTTATGCCAAAGACAATAAACTTTGGATCAGAAATAAGAGGAAAGAAATGACTGCTAGATACTTGATAGCTAAGAAAATTAAGCAGATGTTAAGCTCCTCACTACCTCATATGGTCCATATGGTCCACATCTTGGCAAACTGAAAGAAATATTTTTGTGACAGTGTCAGTGATAGTAATTTTTTTAAAAAACAAAAATGGAAAATGTACCAAAAGACCAGAGAAATATGAATTGCTCCCCACCCCATTTTTAAAGGGAAGAAAATGGAGCCTACAAACTTTGGGTCATTGAGCTTCACCTTGGTTCCTGGTAAAATACTGCACTGTGTTATTAAGGAAATGACTAGTAAACTTCTAGAAAAAGATTAATAAAAACTAAGAGTAAGCATAGGTTTATCAAGAAATTCTGATCTCTTTTGCTAAATTGATAATGGGACACTCTGAATTGATCATTAAGGTGAAAGATAATGGTATAAGAAAAACCCATGGTGGATGTGAAACATCCTTTTATCAGTTTGTTGTGCGACATCATCACTTCAATCAAACTCTACACAGATATCTAATCCAGGGGAGGGGAACCTCCTGCCTGGGGGCCATACATGGTCCTCTAGGTCACCAAGTACGGCCCATTGAATCCAAAGTTCAAGGAACAAATCTCCTTAATAAAAGGATTTGTTCTGTGAAACTTGGACTCAGTCAAAAGGCTGAACCCAAGGACATATAAAGCCACATATGGCCTGGATGACACACATTTCCCACCCCTGGTCTATGTAGAGCCAATGCAATACTCACAGCACCTACAGCAGCTATAAATATGTTGGTATAATTCTGAATTGCAAAATATAACAGACTCTTTTCATTGGAGGCAGAACCAAAACATTTATTCAAACATCAGAAAACCAAATCCAGCATAGCAACAAAAATATCAATACACACTAGGAATGCAGAGGGCAACACCATCCACAAGCCTTCCCACAAATGAACACTCTCAAGCAAAATCACTTCCTGGCTCTCACTCATTCTGGCTGCTGCTCTGTGTCTCTTTCTCTCTCTCAGCTCTAGCTGCTCTGTCTCACTTCCTCTCAGTTTTGCTCCATCCTTCCTGCTCCACTCATTCAGCAAGCTCTTCCCACAACAGGCTCATGTGACTCAGTCTTCCATGTGACTCAGTTCACATGGGCCTATTAATAGATGGGCCTATTAGTGGATGACAAAGATCTTCAAATTATATTAACAATACAGTCTAGTCTATAGTTTGTTTCTCAGTATGACTTCCCATTGTCATACTACTGCTCGTGACTGTGGGCTCATTCCTGCCATATTTTCCTTACATGAACACTTCCCTATATTAGAGCTGAGTTCCTATAGGTCATGATTTTGTGACCTCTAATTGTTAATTACTTATATTAAAAATGAATTCATGCTGAAGGGTTAATGAGAGAGAACTTTAGGGACTATGCTAAGTGAATTATTTGTTCTAACAGGGGTCCTTCTAAAGATCATACCTAGGTTTCTTCTATCTAAATCATTGCTTTCTCAAATGATAACAATTCCAAGCCAGCAGGAGAGACTGATAATACAATAGCATGCCATATAATTTTTTTGATTAGAGTCTTGCAATGTTCTTTACTTCAAACTGAACAAGTGGCCATATTCTTTGGCAGTGTATGAACCTAGCCTAAAGACATAATTTTGTACATTTTTTGGATTATTTTCCTGCTCTGGGAAACTGTATATCATTCCTTTATAGATGAATAATATCATGTTAGACTTTACAGATTAATGAAGAATCTTTCAGTAACATAAAAATATAAATGTTTGTGTGTGTGTGTGTGTGTGTGTGTGTGTGTGCATGTATCTTTGTTTTATCTGACACTTAGAGAGATGGAGGAGCTTCCCAAAGATTCAGTATAAATAAAAGTATTTAAAAAGAAGAGTGAATTACAAAAATTGCGGGCAAAACTAGAAAGCAGTTTGACAGAAAGTAGGCATAGACTAACATCTCACATCGTATGGAAAGATAAGGTGTAAATGGCTATGTGATTTAGACATAAAGGGTGATATCATAAGCAAATTAGGGGAGCATGAAAAAAATTTACCCATCAATATATGGATAAGGAAAGAGTTTATGACTGAACAAGAGATGGAGAAGATCACGAGAAATGAGATAGATAATTTTAATTACAATAAATTGCATCAGTGATTAAGGTGGGACTTTTTTTTTTTTACTGTTTTCTCTTTTGGAGCACTTATTTAATCAAGTGCCCTTGAAGAATCTGGCTTTTGTTTCTTTGATTAAATCAGGAGTCTTTGATGACCTCCTTGCCTCAAGAGAAAGTCCAGTTTACATGGTTTTGAGTCACATGTTTGTGACACCAGAAGCTGTTAGGCAATGTGGTTTTGAGTCCTATGTTTGTGATGCTTTTAGGTCATGTGGGTTTGAGTCCCATGTTGTGACTGCCTTTGACCCTGAAGTGAGTATACGAACTCAGAGGTTGGTGTTTTTCCTTGGGGCGCACACTCACTGGAAGAGTGGCATGTGACTTAAAGAGACTCTGGGCAGCTATTGTTAAGAGCCCTCTGGCTTGTAAATCTAGGTGTTGATACTTTCCTGGTAACTATGAATTGTGATTTGAATCAGAACAGATCTGTCTGTTGATGTTTGTAATTTGTTTGTATTTGCCTTAAAGTTTGGGGAACTGATCTTTTCTCCCTCAACTAAGTAAATGATATATGCATGTTTAATTAAACTAGATTATTAACCCCTTAAAGTTGCTTTCCTTAGAAAAGCAGATCAAAGAACCTGTGTTAACGGAACTTCTGTGTGCTGCTTTTTGCTGGCTTTAAATAGCCACAGTAGCTGCTAGTAGAATTGTTGTTACATAAATGGAAAAGGTTTTACACAAACAAAACTATTCTAGCCAAAATTTGAAGCAGGAAACTGAAAAAAAATTACATCAAGTTTTTTTTTTCCTGATAAGGCCTTATTTCTTGAAGTTATAAGGAACTGAGTCAAATTTGAAAACATAAAAGCCATTCCCCAGTTGATAAATGGTCAAAAGCTATGAAGAGGTAATTTTCAGAAGAAATCAAAGGTCATAGAAAATGTTCTAAATCGCAATTCATTAGAAAACAAATTAAAATAACTCTGAGGTATCGCCTCACACCAATCAATTTAGTTCATATGAAAGAAAAGGAAAATTTCAAATGCTGAGGTGGGGAGGAGGATTTGTGGAAAAAAAATAGCATCACTAATGGACTGTTGTTATACTTGTGAACTGGTTCTACCATTCTGGAGAACAATTTGCAACTTGGCCGAAAGGGCTAAAAATTTATATATACCCAGTGGTGGGATTCTGATGAATTAACAACCAGTTCTCCAAGGAACCAAACCAAGGTGCTACCCCATCTAGAGACTGGTTTGCAGGCCTTGCCCCCAGCTAACAGCAAGTATGAGGGACTAAACCTAAAATTAGGTTTTGGTTTTACCAAACCGATGTAAACTGGCTGAATCTCACCACTGTTACACCGTGACTCAGCCATACCACTATTAGGTCTGTAACCCAAAGAGATTACGAAAAAAGTAACAGAAACTTTTTGTCCAAAAATATTTATTGTAGCTCTTTTGCTATGGCAAAGAATTGGGATTTGAGGAGATTCCCATCAATTGTGGAAGGTTTGAATAGGTTTTGGTATAAGATTGTAATTGACTATTATTGTGGTACTTGGAAAGACATATAAACTGATGTAAAGTGAAGTGAGCAGAAGAAGGAGAACATTGTACACAGCAACAATAATATTGTAATGATGATCAACTGTGAAAGCTTTAGCTATTTTGATCCCTATAATGATCGAAAACAATTCTAAAGGATTCACAAAGAAAAAAAAAATGTTATCTATATGTAGAGATATGACCGATGAATACTTAGCGCAGAGTAAAATACTTTTATTTTTCTTGCTTTTTTGGCAGCATGGCTAATAAGAAATGTGTTTTACATTACTTCACATGTATAATTTATAGATTGCTTATCTTCTCTATGGGTCAGGGAGGAGCTGAAGGGAAGGAGAGAATTGGGGACTCAAAATTGTAAAAAATGAATGTAAAAATAAAGTATAATTCATGTATGCATATATAGTGATTTAAATTGCAATGCAATAAGGCTTACAGAAACCTAGAAGAAAGCTTCATATGTTATTAACCACTTGCAGTGTCAGGAGTGGAATAGAGGTGAAATTTAGTAGCTTTTGTGACTGTTAACTCCACCCTTCAACACCCCCAGAATGAAGACTGATTTAAAATCTGTTTTATTTGTCTCATTCTAATTTCAATCTGCTTTCTTTCTATTCTCCAGATTATTCCTCTATCAGGCCTTTAAAAATTCCTTTAGGAAGATATTATATGGAAACACATGCAAACAAGGTATCCTAGGAAAATATATGGGAGATAAAAAAATGGATATGAAACTCTTGATATCAGAGATTCCTGCTGCCTCTTAGTGAAACTCTTCCTGTTTCTATCAATTAAAAAATTCAATTATATAGCTACTATTTTCAAGGAACTGTGCTAGGTGCTGGTTTAACAAATGTGACAAGGGAATTTTTCTCAGCAATGGAGAGAACATCTGTTCCCTCACTGAGAATTCCTGAGCTTGTGTTGTTTGCTCCTTTCTTTAGTTGGGGAAGATTTAGATCCTTCATATATTGTAGGAAGTGGAACTGAACTCAAAGAAATTATGAAACCTCATAGAAAACTTGAAAAGGAGTCAGAGAGAGAGAGGTGGAAGGGAAGATTATGGCAGAGATAAAAGCAACAATATTGTCCCTGTCGTCTTTGTCCACTGCAGAGAGACCAGTCAGTAGCAACCAGAGTGGAAGATAAGCTCAACAGTTAAATGAACTTTTTTCCACCTGGCTGAGAATCCAGATGAGTGAGGCAATGTCCTCATCTCCTTAGTCAATCTCTCATTCTGTCTTCCTCTGTTTGAAAGGGCAGAGGTTCAAATCTAAAGGAACTCTACTACCCTTTTAAGATACTCTTTAATATTACAATAGTATTATTATTAAGCTTGGTTTCCTTCAATAAAAGCCATTGTTCTCAACTACCTTCAAGTACATCTTTAGTTATCATCAGATAGTGCAGTAGGCTTACTTTAGTTGTTTATCTGAATTGGATTTTAACTGAAAAGAAGGTCATCTCTCAATCTTTGTTGCAGTAGCTGCTCAGGGTTAGATGGTCAGAGGGAGTTTATAGATTTATCTTAATTATTAATCAAATACCAATCTGTAAACTTCCCCAAAGAGCAAAGAGCCCACACAAATCAGAAATATTATTGTCTCTTAGGAATTTGTAAGCTTATTGTCATTGTAGCCATGAGTTCCTGGAGCTAGCAAATGCCCTTCCCTCTGTGGGGACACAGAGGAAAAGAAAGAGGGAGAGTAGAAAGGGAATGGTAGAGGGGAAAGAAGAAGTAAAGAGGGAGAATGGGAAATAGAAAATGATAGAGACAAATAGAAGGGAGAGAGAGGGAGAGGGAAAGAGAGAGAGAGAGAGAGAGAGAGAGAGAGAGAGAGAGAGAGAGAGAGAGAGAGAGAGAGAGAATACAAAGATGAGAGACAGGTAAGGTCCTCCTCGGCCAGCCCAGGGTAGAGATAGGAAAAGTTGAAGAATGCTTCATTTCTACCCCTTTCCTAGAGAGGTACAAATTGAAATGGAATATTTTGCTCTCTTCAGGATACCATACCATTTACTCCAAGAAAGGATAAACAGTATTGGCCTACAAGACTATATTTTTCCTATACTCTACCAGAGGAGATGAGATGTGACACAGATAACTATAAAATAAAATATGATTAATGCTTAGCAGAAGTAAAACCATTTTAGAAAAAAGCCAAGGTTCCTTCAAGGAAGAATCCAAGTAATTTAGTAATAGCTGTTGAGAATGGGTAGATTTTCATGAAGGAGCTGGCACTGGAGTATTGGATCTACCTTTTAAACGATGGGTAGAATCACAACAAGAAAGTAACATAAGAAGAATATAGAGCACATAAATGGGAATTGCATGACATAAGGTCAAAATAGACCTCAATGCCACAATTTGATGTACCCATGTTATTAACATAAGTAAAGTTAAATGAAAAATCACTCATTTTCCAGAAGTGTAAAGAAAACTCCTTTAGCAGAATTTAAACTGTTGGGAACATTTTCTGGATTCAGTTAGAGAACATAGTTTCAAAACCTGGTTTTGCTATTCACCACCAGAGTTACTTAGGGCAAGTTAATTCATTTTATTACTTTTAACATATAGATATTTTTTGGTGATGTTATTCAGAGTTTGCCACATCAAAAGCTTCATGTTTATTTGAGAAAGTATTCATGCTATGTGGGCTTCAGTGAAGTCATCAGTTATTTTATTTCTTTCATTTCTTTACTTTTTATTTTTTATTTATTTATTTTTTGCTTTTTGGCAGGGCAGTTTGGGTTAAGTGACTTGCCCAAGGTCACACAGCTAGTACGTGTCAAGTGTCTGAGGCCGGATTTGAACTCAGGTTCTCCTGACTCCAGGGCTGGTGCTCTACTCACTGCACCACTATACTGAAATCCTTTCTAATGCATTTTCCCCATGCTTCTATATGTCCAAATTTGTGATGAAGACACTGAGCATTCAAGTATATGTTGATTGAAATTAGGAGTCTTGTTATACCCTTCATATTTTCTCCAGCTCCTCTTTAAGAGATTCTTGCATTTGAGACATTCATACCCATTCTAGCATTCTAGCTTATAATTCTCATTAGCACCCAAGATGATTGTGTGCCATACTTCTTACTGCTTTTTGGATTAATAGTAAATCAAATTCTGCTAACTTCTAAAATTACTAATCTAAGGAAAACTTATGAGTCAATTTTATATTTAGCCATAATTTCTTATATCTTGCAATTTTATTTAAAATGGGAATAACAATATTGAAATGTTTCAGTAGCTTGGATAGTCAGGCAACTGAGCCTTTAGACAAGATGCTTACTTGTATTTAGTGTGTCAACAGTCAATTAATTTTGTTCAAAGTCTAAAAACTTTGTACGTATCCCCACATTCAGTTGTCTTTTCTGCCATTTTTCAATGCTTAAAGAGGATGTTGAAGTGGGCTGAACAGAACAAGTTAAGAAAAATAAATTTTCTAGAAATATTTAAGTCAGCTGTATGTATGCTCAGGAGCTGGTTAATAGGATTAAAAAAGTGGAGCAGCATTGCTTTTCACCCACCTCTCTTCCTCATTTGTTTTGTCTTTAGGTATTTTGTTGAAGAAATTCCAATTTTTAAAACAGAAAGGGTTGTGGAAGCACAGATGAGAAAAACAGGAATTGAACAATGTAATTCAGTAGAGGACATGGTTAATTACTGAGGGCAGTGGGATCTATCTGTTAGGTAGGTAAAGGTTGAAAAAGTCAGAGAAAAATTTAATGACTTGCTAAAGTTTACTCAGTAACCTCAAGAAAGGGATAAAATAAAATGCCTAAGAGGTACAAGTTTATATTAAGTGATGCTGAGACAAATCCATTTATGCAAAATAGAAATTCTTTTCTCTGAATTCCTTTTAAAATTCAAATTAATTTGGAAATAGGAATATAAATATATCACTTTCAAATCTATTCCTATCCAAAGAGGATTTGAGGCATATACATTTAATTCACCTTTTTCACTTCAGAAAATGAAAGCATAGGCAATGAATGGAATATAAAAGGTAAAATTAATCAATAATTTATTAGTAATTTTTAAGTGTGGAACCATAGATAAAAATAATGAATGCAAATTTAATTTTATGCTAAACTCCAAAATGACTTATTTATATTAAAACATGTTATTTAACAGGTCACATGTTGATTTAACATTTTCTTTTATAACTCAACTTGGAAGCTATAATATTTATTTTTTCTCTATTATTTCTTGCTATTTTTATTTACCTTATTCTCTAAAGCCCCCCCCCACTATATGATGTTGGGTTATAAGTGTTTATCTCAACAATTTTATATTGTAGAGATTAGGTGAATGTGTGAATGTTTAAGAGATGATTTTAAAATCCATCCACCATCAAATATAAAGTAATCTCTAGGATATGGCAGTAATGGATATTCATATTTAGGATAGATACATGTGTAATATATATATGTATATATATACATACATACATATATATGTATATATATATACATATATACATATAGATAATGCTATGTCAATTAGATAGATACCTTTCTTTGCTTTCCATCCACCTCCTTCACTGCTGGCATGGTGTCTTTCACAAAGATAGTATTTGACAGACATTTGCTGTATTGAATAAAGTACTATCTACTTGTTGATTTTTTCTATAAAGAAGTTTGGCATTTTATACAACAAATATACAGTATTATTTAGAGCTACATTTTATTTAGAGTATGTAACCCAGAAGTGATGTTTAGAATGTTTTCCATTTTCTCTCACCTAATAAATCTTATTATTTAAATCTTTAAATAACAAAAAAGTCTCTTGATTAAAGGATATTTTATGCTCAAAGATATATTAGCTTAGGGAGTTTTGAAACCAGCAATATGTGAAAATTTCCCCAAAGTGATGATCTGTACTAAGGAAACATGCCTAACTCCCTCCCAATAAGGTTTAAAATTTGCTTTTGGTACACTCTGTGTTTATTAGAATCCATCGTTAATTTGCTGAAACCTAAAGTCTCTAAGCATTCCAAGCATGATACCTCTGATTTTTCTCATTAGTGAGTTTAAAACGTTTTCTATTGGAACCCAGGAGGCCTTATCAGTACTAATCTACTATTCCTCTTTTGATGTTATCAGTCTATTGAAAACTTCTAATTTCCACTAATTAACCTCTTGAGGATGGCATTTCCCAGGTAACCTGGGGAGTTTGCTTCATTCACCCAGACGCATCTAACCCAATTCAAGCTTGCCTCTTCAGAGGCAGAGATTCTTTGAGTGTGATTAGGGCACAGATAACAAAGCAAGAGATTCTTAAAAGTGAGGTTTGTTAAATTAAAAGCAAAAATATTTCTGACAACCTATGGGAAAAAAATTTTCATTTTGGTCCAGGGAAAGAGTACTAGACTTGACATCAAAAGACCTGTGTTGAAGTCCCAGCTCCACTAACATGCTAGCTGCATGACCTCGGGCAAGCTAATTAACCCCTGAACCTCATGAGATTACTCCAAAGACTGAAAGGAAAAAATGTACATAAAAGGCCTTGTAACAATAATATGCAACACATACTAGCCTACTGTTACCAATATTAATATTAAAATGAAAAAGAAGAATCTATATCTGAATATTGCAACAATCCAAGTAAATGGGTTTTTTTTTGAAGAAAGGGGTAGAAAATGACACTTTCCTATCTTTACAAGGGTATTTTATTAAGTAAATCAGGGTAAATGAAAATAAATATTAAGCCCCATAAAGAGGAAAATTTGTGCAGCTTGGTGGCATAGTGGAGAGAGTCCCTAAACTCAAGTCAGGAAGACCTAAATTCAAATCTGGCTTCAGACAACTAACTACTAACTGTGTGATGCTGGGCAAATCACTTAATCTCATTTGCTTTAGTTTCTTCATCTGTAAAATGAGCTGGGGAAGAAAATAGCAAACCATTCCAATATCTTTGCCTAGGAAACCTCAAATGGGGTCACAGTCAGATAGTACTGAAAAGTGACTGAACAAAAAAAAAGGAAAAAAAAAGAATGTGCTTGCTTTTAGGCACATTCAAACCTATTTTTGTTTTAGTTCCCCCCAGGCTATGTAACTGATCTTTAAAATATATAAATAACTTTTTATGAAATTGCAAAAAAAACCCTTTTGAATAAAAATCCAAACCTCCTCACATAGTACATTCCCTAAAAATAGTTTATAGATATATCCTTTAATTTTGAGTGTACGTTAATAACCAGAGCTTTGTTACATTTCTATGTTGTTTTAGTAGTACATATGTATGTGTGTAAATACATAGTTAACTTTGCTTCTTTACTCTACATTATGCCACAACAATATTTCTGTGGTTCTCTAAATTCTTCATATTTATCATTAATATGATCACATGATATAAGATTTAGAAAAAAAAATGTTTAGCACAGTGCTCATAATAGGCATTATATATGGGCGTATGTATGCATGTGTGTATGTGTGTGTGAGTGTGTTTGTGTGTGTTGTGTATTTCCCTTTCTCTTTCCCTTGCCCTCCTATTATGGCATTGCACAAATATACCATAATTTTTCAGTCATTCCCTGGCTTTTTATCACAAACAATTCTTCTTTCTTTCCTCCATAGCTCTTGATCTCTTCCAGGGCTATGAATTTCCAGGCAACATAGATAATAGTATGACGATGGCCAAGTCTAAGAACCATCACACCTACAATCAGTCTCCCAAACATCAGAGATATGGTATCAAATGGTACAGAAACAATGAGAAAAAACCCAGGTCACGGTGATACATACATCATTAAGGGGCTGATCCAAAGCTCATGAGACCATATACATTGCTAAGGAGCATAACAAAAACAAACTGGAGAAGATATAGGCTATCAATGTCAAAGCCCTCATTGTCTAAGTAGAGTACTTCAGTGCCCTGATGACCAAGGTCCTCAAGTCCAAGCTCCCCATGCTTAAATTAAAATCAACAAGCTTATAGACCATAGGGCCACTACCAGATGCAACTTTCTTTCAAAGGAGCCACCATTTTTCTGGATTATTGCAAATACATATAAGATTGTCTTTACAGTTTTTGATATTAATGATAGTAGCTTTACAAATCCTTTTGTGTACATTATCTCATTATAGTCTAGGGATAATAAAAGAGGCTAAGAAAGGTTAATTCAATGCCCAAAGGCCCCAAGACTACCAAGCCAAAAAATCTTAAGGTAGGCAGATCTAAAGGGAAGAGTGCCAAAGATTCTGGGTCAAGGATAACATTTCTAAGCCTTCTAAATAAACCTGCCAGGTTAGAAGAATTTGTTTGAATCTAAACTACAGATTTTTTTTTTTTACCTCAGCCAGGACATTTACTTTTCATCATTTTGTGCAGATAAGGAATATAACGAATCACAAAAATGAAAGAAAAAATGCTATTATAAACATTTTTGTACATTTGGTTTTATTGTTGCTGCAGTTTTGTTTTAATTTTGCTAATAATATTTTACTTGGGATTTAGTCCAAGTTGTGGATTTTCAGATTCTAAAGGTGGGAACAATTTCTTAACTTTTCTTGCACGTACACACATATACATTAATTCTAGACACCTATGTAGATATAGATATAGACGTAGAAAGATACACAGAGATCTAAATTTATATCCATCTCTCTCTTGTGTGGAAACATATGAGTACATACTCTATAACTCATTAATCTTAAAAAAAAAAAAAGTTCCCTTGGAGCGCTGAGAGCTCTGGTGACTTTCTCTTAAGGCAAAACTTGAACTGAGTTCTTCTTGAAGGCAAGACCAGTCCTCTATACACATTCCTAGCTTTTTCCAGCAGGCACTGGAGAAAAGCAGACCCTGCCTTAGGAATGACTCTCAATTGCCCTTGCCCTGATCCAGTCCCAAATAGGAACAGCCCAACACATGAACTGCACAAGGGAACCTTTTCTGCCACTGTGTTCTCATTTCAATAAAAGTCTGTTGGATTCTTTAAATGAATATACAAAAGACTATTATATCAATTCTACTTGCCCTCAATGGTCCTATATCCAAATCTACTACTACTACTACTACTACTACTACTACTACTACTACTACTACTACTACTACTACTACTACTACTACTACCACTACCACTGCCACCACCACTACTACTACTCCTCACATTTATATTGCTTTAAGATTGGTAAAATGCTTTAGAAATAATGTCACATGGTATTCTCACAAAAATCAGACAGGTTGGTGCTATTTTTTTCCTCATTTTACAGCTAAGGAAACTGAAGCATATATCAGTTAAATAACTTAGCCAGGATCATGCAACTGATAATTGCATTATGAAGTGGGATTTTTACTCAGATTTACTATACTACAGGTTTAGAGTTCACTCTATCCACTACTCAATCAAATATGTGTATGTATGTGTATTCCCTTCTCTCTCTCTCTCTCTCTCTCTCTCTCTCCCCCCCAATGCATGCATGTGCATATATATGTATATGAATGTATGTATGTGTATGCATGTATAACCACACAGATGTATATATTACATACATGTATAAGATTACATATTACATTGCATATATAGGATTGAATAACATATGCATATATAATGTGCACATGTATATGCCCACATACCTGAATGTACATATGTATGTATACATACAGAGACATGCACACACACATGTGTACGTACACACACATCTATATACAAACATACATATTCAAAGAATAACATTGAATTACTAGCAAGGAGATCATAATTTTTCAATAACTACATAGTTTTCATGGTTAAAATCAGACAAATCTAAGAGTAAAATCAAAGTGATGTCATACTCATCAAAGTTCTGCCTGTGTACATATAAAGCTTATCAAACAATATACTATTAATCCTCATGGTGCACTATATGACAGGCATGCAGCAAGTTTTATTTTTGCCATTTATAAGTGCAGAAAGAATAAGCTACTTGGCTTTCTGGATTATGAATCAGAGAATAAAGGAAATACATAGGGGAGGTGGTTAAGTGCAGGCCACAGCTAAGAAATGGAGACAGTGGGCTAAGAGAAAGGAAGATCTCCATCTCAAAATCTAAAATCTGTAAACCTTTTGTTGGGACTAGGAAAAGAGGAGAAAGTAATTGAAGAAATGAGTTCAAAAGCTAAGGCATGGGTAAGTTCTCTGATAATCCAGGGAGAGAGGAAGAGAGCCATGCTAATTCTAAAACTTTAATCAGCTGAGCTTCAGTCTTTAATCTTACTACACACAAATTTCAATCAGGAACTTATCTTAGTGCTTCGTAAACATCCTAAATTAGAAATGAGATGAATGTATATCTCAGAACAAATAATACATCATTTTACTCAGTGAGTTTACACAATATCAAAGAACAGATGTTTTGGTTCTTCCAAACTGTAGTTGACAAATTTGCTACTAGTGGGAGTGGAAAATTAGTTTTCACTTTTAGAAATTATTTGCTACCATTTTCAGACCTTTCCTATTTATCAAACTGATTAAAAGTTGTCATTTGAAACATTCAGAGTTTTCAAGCACATGTCAAAACTGTTTCTAGCCAATTCAAATGATCTCCTGAAAAGACATATTAAATGAAAGCAGAGTTTATATCTCATCTTTTGTTAAGCCATACATCACAACATTGCTGCATGCAGCCTTCTTCTATAGCACTGAAAAGGTGCATTGATTAAATTGAGAAAGATACTTATCTCTCGCCTAACACGTGGAATTATCTTTGTAACTGAAAGATAAATGGGCAAAGGTATAAAAACCTGGATGTGAAGGGCTTGATGAAATCACCATGATTTCCATAAAAGCAACAGAATCTCAACTCTATTTATCCCATAAGGACTGATTTTCATCTCAAGAAGTAACAGGCCAGTTCTTGGAACATGTGAATTGTTCACAGAATTAGACTGGGGTTTCCATCTAAGTCATTTAATTGCTCTTTGATACAATAAAAAGATCTCAGGAGAACTCAGCAGATTTCAGTCTTTTAGAAGTAGTAGTACATATCAATTTTGCTTTAAGTTAGAATAAGTGAGCATTCAAAATGTATTCATGGATTATTTTCATTTATTACAGAACTGGCCATTTTCAAAACAATTATAACTGGCAACTGATACATACACATACAGTTTTAGAAATATTCAGATTCTGGCTACTTTAGTTTATTTGAGGATGGAGGAAAGTGAGGTAACTAAAGAAGTGTAACACATAAATCAAGAGAGATAAAGTAGGGGGAAAAAGATTTTAGAGATGGGACACAGAAGACAAAGTAGAAAGATGGTCCAGGAGAGAAAGTGAAGCATGAGGGAATGCTTTTCAACATGAATTAAGTTTGCTCTGAATTTCTCAGCTCTTGTCACAATAAATGTTTAAGTTGAATAAATGTTTTTTAAATCTCTTTTCTCCCTCCTGTTTGTCTTTTCTTGCTAATCTTTCTTATGCTTTGAAATTCTTTCTTTTTCTCATATGGCATCTTAAAGGTATTGACCAAAGTTCAGCTTTTCTAATTCTAACTACTTGGGCAGCAAGACAAAGAGGCCCCAAATAACTCTGAACTTGATCTCTCATTTTATTTCATTAAAAGACATGTGGTCCTTAGTACTGACTAGGAAAAGGAAGGCAAATAAAATATTACAGTTGATTTTACAAAGTGAGATATTAAAAGTAGGAAATGAATTACAGGTGATTTTTTTGGTCAGTGGTGGTTTTTGTTCTTGCCTAAAGAGAATGCATGTGTCTGTATTTTGAAGTTCCCCATTAAATACTGCATTTAAGAGTTGCATTTTAATTCAGAAATTACAAATAGCATGTTTCATAATATGTTTATAGTATTGTTCAATATTGGTCCATAATATTGTTCAATAGTATTGATCAATGGAATTTAGGCTTCTCTTTAAATCCTTCACACACTTCCCCTTTAGCTAAGGCCATAACTCCTTTTGCTTTTGAAGGATGGGTGTGGGTGTGAGGAGAACTACTTTATTCTAGGAGGCTCCATCTGCTAGTTGTGAATTTACCTTTGAGGAACATTGTGTCAGCATGGCATCTGGTAGCCTTCCCCAGACACCAGACATGTCAACTCCTTAATTTTGCTCGGCCTCTACATGGAGAAAAAGCAATAGCTCTAACTAAAAATAGAACTTTCGTTTCCTTTCATGATCATCTTTATGGTAAAGTCCTTTACTTTTCAAGGCCAACTTACTTAGGAGCTTACAGGGATGGGTGATTTCATGCCTGTAGGTATACATTACGTAAGTGCAGATTGCAATTCCTCCGCACCTCCTCATCTGTCCAATCCTTACCCATATCCTTCAAATCCCTTCTCTTATATGTGATACCTGTGTGACCACAGGCAAGTCATCTATACTCTCTGGGCTTCGATTCCCTCTAAAATGAGGGGATTGGACAAGATGGTGTTTAAGGTGTCTTCCAGCTCTAGTTCTTTGATTTTAAATCCTCTAAAAAGAATTTGCCAGAGGCCTTCCTGTAATTAATTCAATATCATAAAGATACCAGTGACTTTATTATTATTTCCAGAGAAAGATGAAGGAAAAGAACTAGTACCCTTGGTACTAGTTGGGGGTGAGGGATGGTAGGGTTGTGCAGCATGGGTATTTTGCCATTTTTACTAGGTCCCTCACTAGTTAAGAGCACTAGTATGAATTTATCTAGAGTCCAGTCAAATTAGTTTTTGTGTACATATAAACACATATGCAAATACTATAATAGCCTATGAAATTAAATTATCTTTATCTTTATTATTGTAAATGTGCTAATTGTAAGCCTTCTGTAGTATATAAGAAAGCTAGTCTTCCCTAATTCATCACTGTACTGAGATATCAGCCCACTGTTAGAACCTGCCATATAAGTTGTACAACAAAGCCCTGGGGGAAATTAAACTTTGTGTACATTTTGACTTTATTTACCTGTATAAAATATAAGTGTAAAAAAGCACTGGTGTATTTATTTGTATTTTATGCCTAAAATATTTTTACTTAAAATTTTGACACTTGAGATCAAGAGAACAGATGGAGCTGCTATTAAAAAAAACAACACTGTGTTATTGTTGTTCAGTTGTTTCAGTTGTGCCTGACTTTTCCTGATCCCAAATTAATTTGGATTTCTTTTAGGCAATGATACAGGAATGGTTTGCTATTTCCTTCTCTACCTCTTTTTACAGATGAAGAAATTGAGGTAAATGAGGCTAAATGACTGACCCAGGGTCACATAGATGGTATGTGTCTGAGGCCAAATCTAAATTCAGGAAGATGAGTCTTCTTGATTCTAGGTCCAACATTCTATCTACATGCCACCTAGCTGCCCTGCAACAACTCTGTGAGCAGAGTGGGAAAGAGAGTGGTGAAAGGAAGGGAGACGTGGTCAAAGTAGCATAGACTTATTGAAAAGTTGTATGAAGAGAAAGTTAAAGGTAAGTCATGGTAAAAATAAAGTTAAAAATGAGTAACTGGTTTTAACTGATAAAGAGCACCGTATGGAAAGGAAAAGAAGACAACCCCCCCCCCCCCGCCAAACCCCACATGCTACAAGTCAAAGCCTGAAATAGGATACACAGATCAAGCAAATGTGAGAATTGATGGGATATTGAAGCTGAAATTTCATAGAAAAAGTAATGTGGAGTTGAAAAACATAGCATAGGTATATATATATATATATATATGTATATACATACATATATATATAATACTTTCTTATCTCTATGCATAGATGGCTCCATCCTAGCTCAGACCCTCATCACCACCTTCCTAAAAGCCGCCAAATTGTTCCCCTGTATCCAGTCTCTTCTCTCATCAATCTCTTCTCCTCACAGCTATTTCATCTTGGTAGGGCATGATTCTAATATTTTCACTCACTTCCTCAAAATCTTTGATTGCCTTTATCATAAAATATAAACTACAAAGACTAGTACTGAAGACCTTTGGCCATTGGACTGTCTATTTCCTTTCTATATTATTTCTAATTGCCCTCCTTCACTTTTCCTGACAGACTAGTAAAATGTTTCTAGTTCTTGGTATTCCATTTTCCACATCTGTGCCTTTATACAAATTACTACCTATTCCTGGAAGGTGCTCTCTCCATAGTTTTCTATTTCAAAATCCTTATCTCCTTTCAAATGTCAGCTGAGGTGGTAGCTCATCCATGAATCTAAGATCTCCCATATTGCTAGAATTCCCCATTTTCTCAGATTAATTTGTATTATAATCTCTAAACATGTTTGTAGAATCATAGGATCATAGATTTAGACATGTAGCAGGTCTTAGGTCTTGTAAGTAATTGCATGTGACCCCCACATTTAACAAATGAGGAAAATAAGTTCAATCAAATTTTAAGTGACTTTTCCAGGATCACACATTTAGTAAGCGCATGAAGCAGGATTGGAAAATGAGTCTTTCTCAGTCTAAATATTCTGTCTACTAAGTTATCCTTCCACTGTTGTATAAGCCTTGTAGATTTCACTCCTTAAAGCCATGAACTTTCTTTGCTTCCTTTCTTGGTTATATTTAGTTCTGCTTTTTTTAAAAAAAATCTGTAGTGCACTAAGTTGTTTATTCTCTAAGTTATTTTTCTCCAAATATTTCAATTCTTTTCCTGTGTTTTCCTCTAGAAATCTTATTTCATTTAGAAGATGATTTTTAACTTATTTACAAACTATTGCTTCACAGTTCTGGGCATTCTAATTGATCTCATGGCTAAGCTATGTTGTTGTTTTTTTTCTCCAAGGTTTTGTTTATAGATATTTTATAGTTACTCTCTTTTTCTGGGTTTATGTCTTATGTATCTGTAGTGTAATAATAGCTATCTTTTGTTATTGTTTTGTTTTCATTTACCCACTCTTCTAGCCTTCCTTCCCTGACCGAGATATCGTGGTGGGGCCAGGATGTGTACACTTACAGCAGGATTGTAATAGCCTTATATGGTCCTAGCCTGCCTTAAGTGGAAGTCTTTCCATGGTGTAAGCACTGTATGATATGTTCTTCAAGGATTACAAGGTCAGCATGGACTAGAAAGCTATGAATTTTTAGTGAAGCCTAGGTGATCTGATCAAGGGTATAGTGTGATTTACGCCCTTCTGCGATTTCCAGGCTCTAGACCCCAGTTTGGGTCTATGTAACACAGCTGCAAATTTGTCCTACGGAGGAGTTCAAGTAGATGGTTGCTTGACTCCAATCCCTGTCTAAAAGGTTCTGGAGGTTCAGAAAAAAATTAGCTTGCTTAACCCACTTCTGAACTCAGGGACTGAGTGTACAATGCTGCTATGAGGTCAGAGATAGAGTGCAGCTGGCCTAGTGTGTCCAAAGCCTAGGGATTGATTTCTTGAACTTGATCTGGAGTTGGAAAGAAAATTCATTGATCCTTCCAGGTCAGGGCTGAGTCTATGATCATTTTTTTGGGTCAGTGACAGTGCTCCAGACCTGCTCTGAATTGGAATTCTGGGTCTGTGATCCTAATCAGTCCATATTCTATAATTCTTGTCCTGCTCACTTTCCTCTGGATAGAATTTCTGATTTTGTTTTGAAAAGATCATCTACTGTTTTTTTTTTTCATTAGATTTCTGATTAGTACTTGGCCTGGTATTCTTATTAGATTTTTATTTATTAATAGCAACTAGAATTTTGTTGGGATAGATATTAAAAGAATTGCTTTGCATTGCTTCCTCCTACTCTGCCATATTGTATGGCCTCTGTGCATGCTTATTTTCAAGGAAATATGGTCATTGTCAAATCGTATTAGCTACCTAGTAGGCAAAGAAAGACAGGAGATGAGTTCTCCCCTTCATCTCTCTCTGTTTTTTCTTTCTCTATGGTCCTCTCATTTGTCCTTCTTTTTCTCAGAATCAAAATACAAAAAAAGAATACTGAAACCACCTTGGAAGTCCTTAAGAAGCTTGCTTACTTTTTACTGAGGGAATTCATGATCAATTAATCAACACAAACTCCTATCAATTTTTATCTTATAAATGATCAATCAAGTTCCTATTATTTGGCTAGGAATCATTCTAGGTACTGTTGATATAAGTACAAAGAAACAATCTTTCATGTGGAACTGACATTCTATTGGCAGAGAAGTGTATATTTATGAAGGTATATAGCATAAAAATATATGAACAAATATAAATATATGCAAAGAAGTTAGATACAAGGTACTTTGAGATGGCGGTTGCTAGCAGTGGGGGGTGAGATAAGAAAGGGCTTCATGATTCTTTAGTAATGTCAGAAAGGAAGAGAAGACATCAGAGAGGCAGAGGTGATGAGGCTATGCATTATGATTATGTGAGTCTGTGAGTATGAAGACAGGAAGAGGTTAGAGAGGAGATGGAATATATTAAGTGAGGAAAAGAAGGAAGGGTAGTTTAGATGGATTGTAGACCTTGGACCAGGGAGTAATACAATAATATTGGTAAATTAGTAATATATGTAACATCAAATGATGTTAAGGAAGTTAATCTCACATAAATCAGGTCTTTTTCAATGTTTGTATGCAATTTAAAAAATCAAATTAGTGAGCCGAAACCCAGCATGAGGAATAAAGGTACCTAAAGTGCCTCATCTTCCATTGTTTCTTTCCTTTCATATTCCCTCCATCTTCCTTGTTTGTATTATAGGAGAGGAAACTGAAGATACAAAATAGTTAAGAAATAAAAAAGAAGTATGACTAGCTAAAAGCACAGGGAAAGAGAAGGTGGCAACATTGTGGAGAAAATGAGATAAAAAGGCAAGAGAAGTGAGAAGTGAGATAGAAAAAGTGAGGCAGTATGGCATAGCAGATAAGGCACAGGACTTGAAGTTGTGAAAACCCGGCTTCAAATTTTGCCTCCTATATTACTGGATATGTGACCATGGACAAGTCATGTAACTTCCAGGAGGCTCTGTTTCCTCATATCTAAAATCAGGGAGTTGGACTTGATGACCATTTAGATCCTTTCTAGCTCAAATCTATCTTCTGAAATGGACATAAGGAATACTGATTCATGTTACACCACATGCAATAGTTATTCGAATTTTAAAAATAATATGTAAAGCAAAGTTTTTTTTTTCTTAAACTCATCTATCTACTAAATGAAGGGATGAACAAAGAAGCATAACTGAAGTGAGGCAACTAGGAAAAAGTATCACCCACTTTTGACATGGATTTTTGCACATAGCACATTTTTGTGCTATCCAATAGCATCATATACCATTTGGCAGAAGATGGTTGATGCACAGAGAGATAGATATAGATAGATCTATATCTATATTTATCTCTGTAGATAGAGTGTTTAGGTTAGATATTTATATGCATTATATAGATTATAGATATACAGATTATATAGATCTATATGGATTATATAAATATAGATGCACCTACATCTATCTATATCCAATCTTTCTGTATCTGTCAGTCTCTCTCTCTCTCTCTCTCTCTCTCTCTCTCTCTCTCTCTCTCTCTTTCTCTCTCTCTCTCTCTATCATGCTTCTTCATGGTTCAAAGCATATTATGTGTAAATATCATATTTTTTTCAAGATGTATAGTAGTCTTAGTTCAAAACAGAAATGTCAAGTTGCCAGTAAAGGTATTCTCATGATATTTTCAATCTTAAAGGAGATGTTCAGAAAGGGTAAAAGAGGGTGGAATTGTCAAAAGAATTCTGGTTCTTTTCCCCTCCATGTCTTCTCCCAATATCATTCAAATAATCACTCAGGTTTTAAAATTGTTCATTCCTATCGTCTTTACATTTTAGTCACTTTCAACTCTTTTCTGTAGAAATTACAATGCCAATAGCATAAAGGAGTCAGAACCAGATAACTCTGAATCCTCAATGGTCATTTGGGGGACAAAGGCTCTACAAATAAGTCCTTCCCTTAGGACCCATTTATTTTCCTTCTCAATTTTGGAACTGGCCTTTTTCATGGGTAGGATGTGGCAAATTTACAAAGAAAAGAGAAAAGGGAAGAAATGAGAGCCTGCCAATATCTGACATAGTTTTGCCAAAGATATAAGCCTACCTCAGGTTTTTGGAGAAAGAAACCTTTGATAATCTCTGTTCTATTGGCAGCCAAGTAGCAAGCAGAATGTCTAGCCAATGTCTTACAAAGGCATTTAATTTAAACATATTAAAAGTTAATTTTGGTTATGTGAGATGACACCGAAATAGAATGCTTCCTTCATAGACTCTTTTTCTAAGAGGAGATTTAATTTAAATTAAAAAGTGAAATATAATTATTACAACCCTAAGCAGTTTTATTTTTATTCATCCTTCTACTCTTCTTCTGTTCTTTATCAAGAAGAGAAGAAATAATGATATAATTGTGTTGAAAGTCCAGTTATATGGAACCATTAAATATTGGGATTTCATTGGAAAAAATGGTTATATAACTTTATAGAACTTTACATAGAACTTTTTTTAGTCCCATATCAATGTCTTAAATATCCAATATAGAAGAAGATCGTGCTATTAAAAAACAACAAACACCTTTATATCATTATTTATACTGCAATCTTTTCATATAATATGATTCCTATTTGTCTCAGTGGCACAATATGTTAAGCATGCTGAAAGGCTAATGAATTAAGCACAGCTTTCAAGGTAATTTTTGGGGGGATATATCTGTAAGCAACATATTTGTGCCTTTGGAAATAGGATGGTTTATCTTGGTACACTTAAATTGAAATGGCCATCTGGCCCTCATTGATATTAGGTGTTTATATCTCTGGTAAAAGAAGTGATAATCGTTAGGTACCAACATGTTTCATTCAGAACTTAGAATTAATGCATCTTGATCATTTGGGCAAGTGAACTCTAGAAGAATATTCCAGGGATTGGGTTAATATTTTAAATTACTGATTGACATGATACAAATCTATGAGTAGTAGCTAATATGTCTACTGACTGATTAGGAATTCCATATGATTTCACAGATAAGAGGATTTGGTCAAATAAAATGAAATGGAATTTTAAAGAGATAAATATGAAGTCACATACTCAGGTTTAAAAACAATCCTATTCACAAGAGTGTGTGTAGTATTTGCAAAAGTGCAAACTGAACATAAATTAACAGAGTGACATAAAAAAGCTGGTGAAACCTTAGGATGAATTGAGGGAGACATAGTGTACAGTTTCAGGCAGGTGATAGTGCTAACCCCCCCCCATCCTGTAAGAAAATACAGGGAATACTGTGTTCTGTTTCTGAGTGTGCAATATCCTTAGAAGGATATTATTAAGTTAGAAAAGGGTAATTTGTATCATAAAGGACCTCAAGACCATATTAAATGAGGATCAGATGAAGGAATTGGTGGTATTTAGCCTGAAAAATACTTAGAGGGCATAATTCTTCCCTCTTTTTTTTCCCTTCTCACATTTAAGTAAAATTGCACTTACATTATATGTACACACATATACACACATATACACATATGTGTGTATATATCTATACATACATATATATATATATATATTTACAGGATATATCTTGGCTATTCTCCATTTGAGAAATTAGATATTTTTTTCCTAATTGATCACTAGTCTTTTTACTTTTTATACATTAACCTTTTGTCAATAAATTTTTCAAATTTATGTAAACACATGCACACATATATACATATGTGTATATACATATATTGTGTATGTGCTTACATAATCACGTGGATTCATTTTTACTGTGATTATGTTAAATGTCTTTCTAATCTCAAAATATCTTTGCATGCCTGGTATAAATTGAACTTGGTTATAATGAATGATTTGGAGGATGAATTGCTATAATTAATTTCATAAGATTTTATTTGAAATTATTGAATTGATATTAATTAGGGATATTGATCTGTAGTTCTTCTGTGCTTTATTTCCCCCATCCTCCTCCTTTTACTTATGAAGACTATGTTTGTCTCATTAAAGTGCTTTTTTCAATTTTTGAGAATAATATGTGTGGGATGGATATGAATTATTCTTTAAAAGTTTGAGAGAATTTTCCTGTGAATTCATCAGGACATTTTTCTCTAATCTGTTTGATTTTTACCCTTTGGTAGTTCTCATGAAGCTAGTTCTATTTCCTTTTTTGAGCTTGTTTTACTTAAAAATTTTTGAGCTTGTTTTACTTAAAATATCTAAGTAGTCTGTTCATTTGGGTATTTTATATGTTTTAAAGATGTTCCTATATTTCTTTTGTGCTTTCTGTTTTGTTATCATATGCCGATATGGTAGGTGCTGATAGTTATTTTTATTTCTTAAAGTTTTCTTGTGATTACCTCTTTTTCACTTCTTATTTCATTGATTTCCTGCCCTCTTCTTTTTTATTATGTTAGGTAAATTGTTTACCAATTTCCTTAGTCTTTTCACAGCTATTGGTGTCTACTAAGTAGGTTTGCTAAGGAATGTATTTTTTTTCCACATTTAATGAAACTTCAAAAAGTTATCTATAATATTCAATTGTATATTTTCCCCATTTGTTTATATTTTTGTAAGATTTATTCTAATTTCAGTGAGGGTTGTTAAAGTCTCTGACTATGTTACTGTACTTGAAATTCAGTTATTTTTTTTCCTTTTATGCATTTAGATGCCATAGAATTTGGTACACATAGGTTTAATTTTGATATTGATTTGTTGAATATAATTCCTTTATTCATGCTCTCATTATCTCATATATTTTTATTAACATCGTGAATTTTTCATTTTGTTTTATCTGATAGCATGACTGCAACTGCATTCAGATTCCTATAAATACTCCAAGGTGACTACATTTTCTCGGCTTATTCCCAGTCCAGGGCATGTCTCTTACATTATAAATGTGGATATGCTACTCCATCTCCAAATCTATACTGCTCCCAAGTTTTGATTTTTGTATCAAAGGAACAACTATCTTTCTAGTCACTCATGTTTACAACCTAGGAGTTATCCTTGCCTCTTCTGTATTCTTCACTGCTCATAAATGATCAATTATTTAGGCATGTTAGTTCATCCTTTACAATATCTCTCACATCCATCTTCTTCTTTTCATTTAACTCAGGTTTTTTTTTCTAACTCAAGACCTTATCACCTCTTGTCTTTAATCTTGTAGTGTTTGCCAATTTGACCTCTTTGTATCCTGTGTCTCATCTTTAATATCCTCCACATAGTTAACAAATAGATATTTCTAAACATATCTTACTACGTTACTCCACTATCAGAAATCTTCAGTGGCTCCCGATTGCATCTAGGAGACAATTCAAAATCCTCAACCTAATATTTATATCCTTCACCATTTGAATTCCACCTACCTTTATGGCATTATTTTATATTATTAATATTTACTAATTCTGCCTTTCAGACAAACTAGTCTGGAAACTGTTATCTATGGCATCATATTTCCTCCTTCCTTGCCTTTAACTGATGTGCTCTGACCCCTCCCCGTATTGAGTGTGGTCTTTCCTCATTTCCAAGTGTAAAAATCTCAAGTTCACTTCAAAACTGCTATTTCTGACACAGAGTGTCATATCTTTAGAGTTGCAAGAGCGCTTAGAGGTGCAATTCCCTAATCATATGGAAGAGAAAATTGAAACTCAGAGAGATTATCTCTTTCCTACCATTAAACAGGTAGTAAATTGCAGAGCTGAGGATTTTAACTTGATCATGCGACTAAAATCAAGCACTCTTCCCACTGTACCATGGTACTTCATATTTCCTTTGCATTTATCTGTGTACATGTTGTATACACTCAGTAGAGTGCTATAGGTGGTCATATGTATAAAGCACAAGATAAAGAATCAACAAAGCCTGAGTTCAAATCTCATCTCAGAAATTTAGAAGCTGTTCAACTCTGGGCACAAGTCACTTAATCTCTGTCCATCTTAATTCCCTCAACTATAAAATTGAGATAATGTTAGTACATGCTTCACAAGATTGCTATGAGGATAAAATGAGATAATATTTGCAAAGCACTTTGCAAAGTTTAAATTATATATATGAGGGCTTTCTTACGTATGGAGTCTGGCATGTCATTTTGTGCCTCAAACAGATTCAGAATAAATATCTCTAGCATCTTCTCCCCCAACCCTTCTCTGAGAAAGACTTTAGTTCCTGCTTGGGTTTGGGGAAGTGCTAAATTGGGGCCAGAAATTTGGCTACTAAGCTTCTTTCAAAGAGAAGGGGTATGGAGCTAGAATTAAATCTAACTGCTCCATTAGACCTGTTAATGGATGTGGTTTTCAGGGTCAGTCGAATTTCTGATTGCTCTTTCATTATTTGGGAAGAGCATAACCTCAAGCTTTATGTCTAAGGATTCATTGTCTTCCCACCAAATACCAGTTCCACAATGAACACACGTAGGAAGTAGCAAAGGTCCATTTTTCCAGGTCCACAGAAAAACCGAAATCATATATAAAACAACACAAACCAGACAATACACAATTGAAAGAGCTCTGCTTTTGGGAGCAAGGTGTCTCAGCTCAGTCCAAAAGAAGACATCCTAGATCTGATCCAAGGGGAAGCTCCATAAAGTCTCTAATGTAACGAGCTGGGAAGAGGGACATGATGGACTTTGGCAGCTCCTCTCATGCTGGCTTCTTCCCAGAATCTTATTTTCCATTCAGAAACTTTAAATGGAATGGGCATTGTCCATCTTCTCTCTCAAAGCTAGAAGCCAGAAATGCCAGAAGGACAAAGAGATTTAAAAGACCTGAAAGAGAATCTCAGGCTCAAAGAGGAATGGATCTCCTCTCTTCCATTCTTGCCAACTCCACCCCACCCTTTACTGAGACCCAGGACATTGACCTCCACCATTGAAAAAAGAATCCAATACCAGGGGGAATTGGGACTCAGGTTATATTCTTATATCCTAATTAGGTACTAACTTTTTTGTGTTTCAGTCATTTTCAATCATATCTGACTCTTTGTGGCACCACGTGGGTAGTTTTTGGCAAAGATACTGAAGTAGCATGCCATTTCCTTCTCCAAGGAACTGAATAAATGTGTATTAAATTAAATCAAATTGGAATATAATGAAATAAAAATTCTTTCTAATCTTTTGCTTCTATGATCTGTCATCCACAGTCACTAGGACAAAAATGAATTACCAATTTTCTTTGTTTTTTTTTCTTTGCTCTAAACATCTTTTTTTTTTTTGCTATTTTCCTGTTTATTTTTACAATAATTTTCTGTATTGTTTTATCCCACTGTCAAATGTCTTGATTTTGGGAATACCTTTTTTTAAGATACTGCATTTATGTTTGTGGTAGGTGATCCTCCTAAATCAGTAATAACCCATTGTAACTTGACTGAAATATGCAATGAACTATTTATATGTGCTACTGTGTTTTGCTTAAACAAATACTCATTTCACAAGCTTTATTGTTTCATTACCCACATATATTGCACTAATAATTAATGCAAAACCTTCAATCATCCCCTGTTCTCTTCAATAACACAAGTCTTTATGGATCATTAAGTACATTTTTCTGAATGACTTCTTTCATAACTGAAATCCTGCTATTTTCAAACACAATCAAATTCAGTGGTGTCAAGGAAAGAATGTGAAAGGATTCTCACTAGTTTGGTTTTCACAAAATTAAAATTACACATTAAAACATTTTTAACCAAGGAAAATTTATGTTATTATAAGTTCACTTCAAAGTCTTATACTTTTTAAAAAAAGATTTTAATCATCTAAATTGACCTGATTATAATATTCTGTAGGTTCAGAAAAGTCTATATAATTTGTTTACAAATCCAAGACAATTGTACATGTATTTCCCATTCTTCTATAACTCATTCATTCAACCATACTTTCTGAGCAATACAGTATGCTATGTATCTTTATGTAAGTGCAGATGAATAGAACCCATGGCTCCTACCATCAAGGAATCCATACTTTAGCAGAGAAGCTGACATGTACAAAAATTTCTCTAGGCTAAATGTATTATGCCTATGGTTTCATCATTCTAGTAAACTCTCCATTGATGCAGATCAGTTAGTTCCTTCCAATTTAAAGTCCTGTGTTGATGAGAGCTTATTATTTGAGTGGTAGAAAGTGCTATATAATTTTTGAGACAGAATCACAAATTAAAAGCACACATATCAAAAAAGATAACTGGAATAATTATCCTCTTCTTCAGATTTTATCTTTCTTTTTTTCTTTCTAATTTAACAAACTTTCTGAAAGTTGGTATATAAACACCATTATGGTGGACTTTAGACATGATGTAAATCTGTTTAATCACAGTTTTGATTATTTGAAATGAACCTTTATTCTATATCAAATGACTTGCTAGTCCTTCACTAACAACATTTCAATGAATATATGAAAAACTCTTATAGCTGTAGCCAATATAATACATTTCATTCTCTATTCTTCATATATATAAATTGAAAAAAACCAAATAATTGCATATTACTCCCATTCAGTGAAGAAGGTATCTTTTGTTAGTCCTCTTTAACATTGAGACAATTTAGGATGCTACATTATTCTCTCTGGTTGTAATAATGATTTACATTTATATTGCACATTAACAACTACTTTCTTCATTTCTGTGCCATCAGGTCAGAAGCACAAGACCTACTATGGCCAAATTATAGATAAAACTAGAAGTCAAACAGATTAAGTAACTTGACCAGTGTCAGCAGATAGTAAACATAGAAATTTTCAGAGCAAAAATGTGAATACCTACCTATTAACTTTAAGCTTTAGTTATTTTATCATCTGCATTTTTATATACTAGGTGGTACAGTGCATAGGTCACTGGGCATGGAGTCTAGATTACCTGATTAAAATATAGCCTCACACACTTAAAAGCTGTGTGACCATGGCCAAGTAACTTAGTTTCTTCCTACTTCAATTTTCTCATGAAAAAAGGGGATGACACTAATATGGATTTTCCAGTGACATTGTGAGAATCAAATGAGATGATAATTGTTAGGCTCTTAGCACAGTGCCTGGCACATAGTATGCACTTAATAAATAATTGTTTTCTTACTCTTGTCTAATCTGTCTGCCTATCTCCTATCGATAATTTCTCTTGAAATATTTTATTTAGGATTTTATGAGTCCTTCCTATTAAGAAAATCTATAAAGTAACTGTCAGTTTTGTCTCTAATTATTACTATTAGAATAACTTGTGCTTCATAGAGTATTCTCTTGGGAATTAGTCATTGTAAGTTTCTGTTACCATATTATGGATGAGGCAATTGAGGTTTTGAGAACTTATTAATTGTCTACCATTACATGGCTTAGAAATGGTCAGAGAAAAAATACATACGTGTGTCTATATCTATATCTACCCATGTATATCTATGTCTCTATCTATCTATCTATCTATCTATCTATCTATCTATCTATCTATCTATCTATCTTCTAACTCTGAGAGCAGCTCATTTCCATCACATCCCAAAGACATCCCACAATAAAAAAAAAAATTCTGCAAAGATCATGGGGTTCTGAGCATTAGTTACCATGGATACTAAAGAGTCACTGAGATTTTTTTTCAATGAACATGTGGAATGTTACTGTCTTTTTAAAAATTTGTAAATACTGGTGAATATAATAATTACCAAGCAATAAAACTATTACTTTTTAGCAAAATTATCATGCATAGAGCTAAATTAGTAATATATAAATAATTACCTTGTACCTGTTTCTGCTCAGTTCTCTCAGTTCCCCATTTTCCTTAATTTTCGTTAATTAATTACAGTCACATCTATAATATATATAGCAGTACCTATGCATATGAATGCTTATCGTTTATAACAATGCTGAATTTAAAAGATAGAACTTATGAATATAATATGAAATTGGGGTCATATGGAAACATTTCAAAATAAAGCCTTTAAATTCAACACCAATGTTTGAAATCTAATTGGGCAATTTTGTGGATCAAAGCAAAACCATATAGTCACCATGACATTATATTTATTAGATAGTTGGTAGAGAATCTCATTAATATCAAGAGATTCCATATGAAAACAGAATTACCTTATATCTTTTATTTCATGACTTCTACTAGCCAACACACAGAGCTAATAGAGAAATGGTTCAATAATTGTCATTTACAATTCTTTCATCACTACTGCAAATAGTATCACTATTTAAAAGGTTAGATTTTTCCAGGCTTCATTTACAAATCAAGTTCAGATAGCCAGAAAAGTGCCAAAACAATTCCCACAACTGTCACAACTTGTGCATTGTTTTGTCCTAACAAGCTTTCTATTGGGTGATCAGATAAGTCTCAAAGGGATATATCTGAGATTCTGATCATTCATGGGAGTGAAAGAGAATTAAAGAAAGATGAAAGCTGTGATTATGAGTGGACATATGTATTCACATGTACTGGAACATTGAGTTTCAATTTACCAGTGAATTTTCTTCTTCATTATTGTCATTTAAGATTTGATCGACCCTTTCAAGGAAAGTCTATGTGAGAGAAATATTTGAATGTGGCTTAATTCAGTAAAGAAAGAAACCTCTCTGGTGTCTTTCAGGATCAGACGTTTTCACAGGTAATGGATGTTACCTTCAATTTCTGAGACACCCCCTCATACCTGATGTCAACAGCTGAATTGTTATCAACCCATCATGAGGACATATGTCCAGCACATCAAGGCTGCCACAATTGCTGCATTCTAGAACTTTTGTAAGACTCATCTTGTACTTTTTAGCTATGAATTTCCACAAGATTCATAATTGCAATGCCATTGTTCTCATTTATAATTTCTTCTTATGTAAATCAGAATCTATACATCTGTCCTTTGAAATATACTGATAATTGTATCATATGCCTCCAATGCCTTTCACCTTTTCTTTTTTGATCTGAAATTAAATCACTGGGAGGATTCCAGTGTTTAGATGAAATAGATCTTATTCAATTATTAGATCAACCATTACTTGATTTTAGAGATTAGTTGCTTTTGTCTGACATTTATAATTAGACCTTTACTTCTGCTTTACCTTTCCTTTTTCTTATAAAACACAGTTGAATGAGTGAGATGAAAGTACCTCTTTCAGGAAAAAAAGAAAGAAAATATACCGCAAACAAACAAAACAAACAAACAAAAAAAAAAAAACAGTGGGTGAGTGAACTGTTAACCAGAGCTGTGTTTTGTGCATTCTTGGTTAAGTCTGGAATAATTGCTCTTAGCTTCCAGTGGAGTGGAACATTCCTGGGGGTGAAATAATCCTTTCTGATACATGCTCTCACATGCCTTTTCAAATCAATAAAAATGTGTTATTTTCTTGTGTCTATATTCAAGTATGTTCATGGGCACTTTCCATAGCAATAATATGTGTGTGGATTTTTTTTGCCCTTGGCACAAAGCTTCAATTTTCATTCTTACATTTGATTCCTGTTATGCTGTACAAATGTTCACCGACCTGATCCCAAGAAAATACTCAACCTCATGCTTCACTAGATAACTACATTTTTGTTTCATTTAACTGAATATCTTAAAATCATAGATTTAGAGTTGGAAGGGAACTTGGATCTAATTCAGGCCAACTTCATGATATTATCAGAGGAAAATCAAGCCTACAGGTATCAAGTGATTTGCCTAAGGTCACAAATGTTTTAGGTTTCAAATCTAATACTTTAATTCCAAATACAGAGCCCATTCCACTGCACTATAGACATCATCTTGGATTTTTAAATCTTTACTTTCAAAATTATGATATAACAATAGCTTCCAAAAGTCTGTTTCCAACCCCCCCCCCCACCTCCTTCAGGAGCTACCCCATTAAATTATTTTTACTCTCTAATTTTCAACTTCCCTATATCCACTAGTTTCTTTTCTGCTGGTTACAAATATGCCAAGATTTCTCCCATCTCTCAAAACACTATCACTGTACCCTATTAGGTCTTGGCTATCACA
The DNA here is from genome assembly GCA_028646595.1 of Phalanger gymnotis. Taxonomy (NCBI): domain Eukaryota; kingdom Metazoa; phylum Chordata; class Mammalia; order Diprotodontia; family Phalangeridae; genus Phalanger; species Phalanger gymnotis. The sequence goes on from CM053623.1 coordinate 381,060,534, forward strand.
CTATCATTCATACATAGGTATATGTATATACCTATGTATGTATATGTGTGTGAATATATATATACATATATATATGTATATATATATATATATATATATATATACATGCATGTGTTCCTCCTCATATTCAATAGTTATTGTCTCCATTTACCTCACTCACTTTTTAAGTTCTTATAATTTGGCTTTGATCTCCATCACTCAGCTAAAACTTTCTTTAAGATAACCAATGATCTTTTGATAAATAATAGCAATGGCATTGTATTAATTGTTATCCTTCTAAATCTCACTAAAGTGGTTGATATTGTTAATTACTCCATCCTTTAGAATACTCTCTCCTTCCTAGGGTTTAATGGCACGCACTACTCCTTTTCAGTCTTTCAGTCTTACCTTCATGATCATCACCCATGTTCCATCTCCTATGCAAGGATGTCCCTCAAGGTTCTGTCTTGGGCCTTCTCTTCAAATGTTCTCTTTTTTAGTGATCTAATTATCTCTCAATGTTCAATTATCCCCCCTACATATATCATCCTTTATATAAAATACAAATTTATCATTTTAGCCTCAAATTCTCCTGAGCTGTAGCCAAAAACAAGCATTCCCCAAACTCCAACCACCTCTTGACTTTTCTACTTCTACAAGGGTATCATCATTCTTTCAGTTGTTCAGATTTACATTCTAGGATTTATTCCCCAACTCTTCACTGTCACTCACTTTACATATCTAATGAGTTGCCAAGGATTGTTCATTATACCTCTTTGGCATCTTTCATATTCATTCACTGTCTGGACTCATAGCACAACTATGCTAGTTCAGCCTGCATTATCTCTCATCTGAAATACTTCAAAAGCCCCCTAATTAGTCACCATGATTTCCATCCCTCTCATTGTCAATCCATTCTCCCCAAAATCACCACATTTATATTCCTAAGACTTGGGTGTGATCGTTTCAATCCTCCTGTTCAAGAAACTTCATGTATCTCATTTATCTCTAGCATAAAATAAAAGCATTTCTTTTAGCATTTACACATCCTCAGAATCTGATTCCCAAGTACCTTTCTAGGCTATTTACACATTATTCTTATCTTCCCTCAATGAACCAGCAAACTTACTGTGGCGCCATTTTGTTTTTTGTTTTGTTTTGTTTTTTCCTGTGTCCCACAAGTCTGACTCAGTTCCACAAACTTGCTTCTCTTTCTCTGTCTCTCTGGTAATATGTCTCTGTACATCTCAATGTAGTATGGTAGTTTAAGTCCTGCTCTGCCTGTTGGTGGGAAGATTGAGGCTGGCCAATCATTTGAGTTCAGGAATTCTGAGCTGTACTAGCGTTGATGTCTATCAGGGAGTCTACATTAAGTCTAGAACTGACATGGTAAACCCTAGGAAACAGAAGGTCATCAGACTGCATAGGGAGGGGGCAAATCAACCCAGATCAACCAACAGCAGATTAAACTATTTTAAAATTTATATTTAAAACTGTCAGTATTGGGATGTAGGTGTGAGTGGTTGTAGTATTTCCAGCCTGAGAGAAATAAAGAGACTCGCTCTCAAAAATAAAGGAAGAAAATACAAAAGTCACAAATCCTAGCTACCCACTCTATTATATCCTCAGTCACAGAAAGAATCAGCACAACCCTAGGACAGATTCCATGGCAATCCTTTCAATGGAACAAAAGTTCTAAGATATTCTTTGACTTATACCTCTCTGAGTCACCTAAACCATCAGAGAATCAAAAATGCATAGAGTAACATTAAAATCTCCCAGGTTACACATGATTCATTCTTTTCAACCTCAGCTGGGTCCATGTTAGCTCTAAGCAATTTTTTGAATAGATTTTTATTTGCTAGATCACATTCCTTATTGTAAGTTAGTGGCTAGGTGGTATAGTGGATGGCACACTGGGCCTAAAGTAGGGAAAATCTGAGTACAAATTCAGCCACAGACCCTTTTTTCTTTACTTCAAGACCTTGGACAAGTCACCTAAACCTCTCTTTGACTCAATTTTATCAATTGTAAAATTGGGATAATAAAAACACCTACCTTCCAGTGTTGTTGTGAAGCTCAAATGAGATAATATCTATAAAGCACTTTGCACAGTGTCTGGTAAATAAGAGATATTTATAAATGCTAGCTATTATTGTTGCTGTTGTAATTTACATTGTTTTTGCTGATAAGTCTTCTAAACATTTTTCAATTTCTCCCGTAACCTTCATATACATTCCATTAAGCTCACAGTTTCAGCAAATGGCATACTCTATTGACAGGACTGAAGTTACGTAACCTACTTGTTCAGCTTTCTAGCTCTACACATGATAATTCAGAATTTTCACCCATTTTCCCCTCATTCAAGCAGCCTCTGGTAAAAAAAGCATGCCTCTACATTTTAAAGGTTAATCTTTTAATTTGTGTTCTTTATTCCATATCTTCCTGCCTTCTCTGTGACCTTGCTATATGTTATCTTCTCTTTCTCTCTCTATCTCTCTGTTTCCCTATTTGCCTCTGGCTCTCTCTGTGTGTATGTGCTCCCCCTACCTCTATCTTCATCAACAACAATTTTTGCCACTGTCCCCATCTCTCTCTTCAAATATATTAAATATATCCTCTAATATTAGTCCTTTCTATATCCCCCTAAGTTATCATCCTACTTTTTCCTCCCTTTCATCATCAAATTTATAGAAAATGTAGCCTACAGTGGCCACATAAATTTCTCCACAAATAAGTCACTTATCACCTGGCATCTAGCTTTTCCTCCTCCTCTTATATCTCTACTGAAACTATTTCCCATAATAGATAACCTGTTATATACAAAAACTAATCATTTTTTCTTCTTGAATTTCGTGAACTCATTGCAATACTAGGAAAGACATTGAATACTCTTACAAATCTGCTTCCAATCTACCCATTTAACATTGTTTCTGAATACAGTCATTCAAGGAATTTATGCTCTAGATAATTTGGGCTCCACAAATATGGCTCCAGAAGCAAACTGTGTTAATTCTTTGGTGTATTTCTTGTCACTCTTTCTTATGAATGGAATGTTCTCCGTTATTCACTCATCCATCTCGTTTTGAAACCATGCCTATCTTTCATGAAAAAGCTTAAATGGCTCCTGCAGTCATGATTTTTATAATTCCCCCACCATATACATACATATACATGTTTTCATACAGGGAGTCCCAAATGTCTTAGAGCAATTTTAAGCTATTAAAGCTTAAGATTGCATTAAGGCTATTGGAGACCTTTGTATTTAGAATTTATATCTGAATATAGGTGTGTGTATACATACATATTCACATACATACCCTCAATGTGTTATTACTTTCCTTATTCACTTAATATTTTTATTTTATCTTATATTTATTTGTGCCTGTGTCTTATTTAGTCTAGGATTTTAATCTACTTGATATTAGGGGCTATAGACTCTACTTATAAATACTGATTAATAAATAAATTTTAAAAACATTATTTAAAGTTGATCTTGTATCAACTTTTTGTTTAAATTTTTTGTATCAACTTGTTGTTTAAATTAAAAACCTGGCACACAAAATTTTAAAATCCCATAAGATTTGTTTTACAATACAAAATTAGATCATGATAATAATGGATACTTATGCAGTGTTTCAGGTTCTATAAAGGCTTTTTCACATATCAGCTAATTTGATCCTTACAACAATCTTGCAAGGAAAGTAGTCTACATACTTTTTTCCTACTTTAGTCATAAAACAACTTGTAGCTGAATGAGGTTGAAAGATTTACCTAGGGCAACACAACACAATTGAAGTCAGTTTTGAACCTTTGTCTTCTTCAAGTATAGCATCATTCTAGTGAAACCTACCCTAAATAACTGAATCATACACTTAAGTTAAAAAAATATGCTGCTTGATAGCTAAGGTAATTTTGAAATGCCATGAAAAAGCTGTGAATCTTCTCAATGGATAAACATAACATTTCTATGACCCGCTAAATTGATTTCCATTAAAAGTAAAATATAAAATCTCAAAGGAAGCTGTCTAGTTTTGGGGTTTTTTTTAATTCAACTTGACATTTTACGCAAACTCCAGAAAGTTCTCATTCTGCTAGGACCCAAAATTTCAGCCCTGATTTAAATTACAGTGTTGGAGAATTGTTTTGTTTTTTTTTTAAAAATTCCTGCATATCCAACAGATGAATTTTTATTTGCTAATTTCATTCAGAGTAATCTGTTTTCTGATTTTATACTGATTTTGCTTCTGTCTTTAAAGTTAAAGGAAGGAAAAGTACATAGAGTAATTAGACAGATGGTATAATGTTTACCCCTGTTGCCCTGAAATTCCTAAGAGATGCTGCATTTCAGAAGCAAAATATCTGATGCCATTGAATCAACATAACTTAGCCCACTGGGGCCTCAAACCTCAGCATTCTGTACAACTGCAGTACTCTTAGCAGGTGTGAAAATCAGGTGGTAGTATGTTTCAGGAAGGAAAAACACCCACCAAAAAGTTACCAAATATGTATTTGTTCCAAAAGTGTTTGTGGCAGGAATTTTGGCTATTCAAAGGAAATGTTTATTTATTTTACATTTCTAATCCTTGGTTTGAAATCTGATATTCTTCTAAGACTCAATGGGAAAAAATTACAGTGTTTAAATAAAGGGTGTTCTTGAGAAACAACCATTTAATTTCTTGCAGCTGCAAGTTGGATTTTCTCTGGTAAAAATCTGCAATTCCTGAGGTGCTGTACGCTTTGGTGGTAACACATTACTCAGCTTTCTAGATTCACTCTCCAAGAAAGATATCCAGTAAGATAAGTAGAAAAAACAGGCAGTTATGATAGGGAACACAGTTCTGTGCTAATCATCCTTAATGTTCCATAAGAAATGATTCTGAATGTGAAGTGTTTCCAGAAGATTAATTGATTTAAATAAATTCCCTGAGGGAAAGGTATTTTTTTCTCCTCTATTCTCAGCACTTGCCTAGCAAACAAAGTAGATTGGATGAATGACTGTTTAATTTGAAGATGAATTTGAATATGATGTATTAGTATTGTAGCAGGAGCTATATTGCACTTTTCTATAATGAAAAAAGAAGATAATGAAGATTATTTAATGTAATACCAAAATGTAAAGTCTACAGTTAACTGATTCATTAATAAATTCAACAACTTCTGAATTTTACCCATATGCATCCTTTACTCAGAACTCCATTCTAACTTATTATGAGCTTCAGAAATTTAGCCCAAGGTAGAGATCATTTTGAAAGTGTTCTTGAATAAGACACATAGGACAAGAAACAAAATGCAAACTTGACCAAGTATACTACCTGTAGGTTCTAGTCTGGGCTTTCTCTTGCCCCTCTCTATACAGAGTTTCTTGAACATTTCATTACCTCTGAGGGGAAACCCAAGATGATGGGATACATTCAGCAATTCAGCTGAATTCTCCCAATATCCCCTCCAAACAACTTTGACACCTCAAATCAAATTCTGGAGTGACAGAACTAATAAAAGGTTCAGTTGAAACACTATTTTAGCCAAAGATAACTTAAGAATTCAGCAGGAGATACGTGATACCAGAGTAGGAGTCAGTCCAGAGAGACAGCATATGTGGTAGAAACACCAGCAGTAGGCCTTGAAGGTAGCTGCAATAGCAGTGGCAGCTTCTTTAGGAGCCCTCAGTGCAGAAATGGTAAGGAGGTCATAAAACTTGTCAGAAAGAGATTACAGGGGGCCCTTTGCTGGCACTGGGTACAGGACCTGGTAACATTTCCCATACCTACTTCTAGATTACAAGCAGAAATTCTGCAAAGGGGAGCACTAGCGATTATGGCATCAGGGAAACAAGTTCCCTTATTGGGTACAGACCAAAACATAGAGTAGGAGAGCAGTGAGTGACCAAGTCTCCTTGAATCACAGCACCTTTGAAGAACCAAAATTACAGATTCCCAGAATTAGCTCTGAAAATAGCAGTACAAAAAACCATTCACCTTGAGAGCAGAGTCGAAACTTGACAAAAAGTTAAAAGCCAAGCAATAGACTGAAAAATGAACAAATATCAAGTAAAATTAATACAGTGACAGAGAATATAAAGACATAAACTCAGAAGAAGGCATTGATGTCAAAATAAATGAAATTGAGGAATATACATGTATTCTTATATATGTATATATAATGTATATGTATGTACATGTGTGTATATGTGTGTGTGCCTAAACACATATAGGAATTGGACAGAAGTCCAACAAGAATTCCTGGAAGACCTGCAAAAAATTAAAAATCAAATAAGAGAGAAGGAAAAATTGGGGAAAGAAATACGTGATATGAGAACATTCTTAAAAGAGAATAAACAGAGAAAATTCTGGAAAGATGGCAGAGTAGGTCAGAAAATTCCAAGATCTGCAGATTTCCTCCATAAAAAAAAAAAACAAAATATTGCCTCAGGGTGAGCAGAGTGGGTAAAAATAAACAAAAGTTGGGCAGAGCAGTGATCCTCCTGGGACTACAAGGAGAAGAACCCAATAAAAATCCTAGGACTGAGGTTTGGTCCCTTTGAAGTTTAAATGCCTCCAGGCTAGTTTGACTGAAACAGCCTGCTTCCAGCCCTGGGAATAACTGGGCTCCAGGGTAGCCCTAGCCCCAGGATTTTTCAACTCCTAGAAAGTGTGGGGAGTCAGGTGTCTGAGAAGGGGAAGATGGCAGGACCTGTGCTGATAAGATATGCCAGACTTAGCTGTGCTGCCAAGATGTGGCCCTGGGCAAAAGAGAACCAGCATATTCCAGGTGACTGTAGAAAGAGTAGGGCAAGGATGCTGCTAGCTGTGAGCATTTACAGGAGGGTGGAGTCCTTAGTTTCAGGTTAAGGTCAGGGGGAGAACTGAAGGAGAATCTGAGGCCAGGAGCAACATCCCCTGTATACCAGAATTAGAAGTGATTACAATAATGAGCTGCTACAAATTAAAAATAAAAGCAGGCAGATACTATGGGAATAGTATCTAGACCTAGATCTAATATCTGGACCTAGATTAGATCTAGAGATAATACACCAGGGTTCATTTTTAGGGGAAGATATTGAAGAAAAACACCCTTCTCCTACCCCAAAGAGTAACATCAAATGGTCACTTGGCCAAAAATAATTCATAGAAGAACTTTAAAAAAAGACTTCAAAAATCAAATGAGAGAGATTGAGGAAAAATTTTAAAAATAAGAACAATCCAAGAAAAATAAGAAGACTATGAAAACGAAGTCAACCAACTGGAAAAGAAGATCCAGAATCCTAAGGAAGAAAATAAATCCTTGAAAATTAGAATTGGGTAAGGGCAAGCCAGTGAAGTTAGAAGAGAACAAGAAATAATAAGAAGATACAAAGAATGAAAAAAATAGAAAGGAATGTGAAATATCTCAGAAGAAAAACTGATCTGGAGAACCAATCAAGAAGAGAAAACATAAGAACAATTGGACTCTCTGAAAGCTATTATCAAAAATGTCTATACATAAGCATCACTATAGGTATGTGTATGCATATATATGTGTATATATGTGTGTGTATATGTATATATGTGTGTACACACACACACACACACACATACACACGCTTAATTATAGCCTTCTTGGGGGAGGAGGAAGGAAGGAAAAAAAGAACAAAGTAAAAAGTGTACCTCAGAGAACAAAAGAAAACCTACAATGAAGCAAATAAAAGACAGCTCTAAGACAATTTGTAATGTTCATTAGATAGGCTTTCTTGAAAAGGAAATTTATTGCTGTATATTTTGAATCCTCTTGTATATTCTGTATGCACATAGAAATGCTTTTTTTACTTTTCTTTTTGTATTTAAGTTTTAGCACTTAAACTTATTATTGAATCAACAATGGTGCTAGTAGCTGCTGTGGGGGTATAAGGCCAATAACACCAGCACACAGGAGGGCTGCTAGCATTGATTCTTTGATCTGATTTTCTAAGGAAAAAAACTTTAACGGGTTTACAATCTCACTTTAATCAAATGTGTGTGTGTGTGTGTGTGTATGTATGTGTGTGTGTGTGTATCATTCACTTCATTCAGGGGAAAAAGTCAGCACCCTGAACTTCAGAGAGAACACAAACAGAAATTATAAGCAGAAATTATATAAACAGAGCAAATAACATAAATCAACAGACAGTCTTCTAGCTGTCTGACCAAAGCTATACATACATAGTTACCAGAAAGAAAAGCACCAAGATCTCAGTTTTTCAAAGCCAGGGGGCTCCTTACTAGATACCCAGAGTCTCCACACCAACACTCTTTCAATGAGTCAGCCCAAAAGCAAAACCTCTCCTCCCACATTTCTGAAAGTTCTCAATTCTCACTTCTCCATTCTGACTTCAATAGCTATCCTTTGAGTATATATACCCCTTTTCAGGTCCTGAGGGTTTCACAACTCTTGAGTTCCTCACACCTCTTGTCACCTAATTAACAAAAGGGTGTGGGCCTTTCTACAAACAAAAGCAAGACTCAAAGGCATTTGATTGCCTCATTGCTGAGAAGCACTCCAAAACAAAATACAACAAAAACTCCTACTTTACTTGACATTAAAATTATGTTTCTTTTACTTTCTTATTGTGCATTTAAGTTTTAGTATTTAAGTTTAAAATAAATTAATAGAGCAAACAGTTTGGTAAAAGACACATAAATACTGGAGAAAATAAAACTTTAAAGAGAGGAGTTGTCCTAATGGTAAAAAGAGGTATAAAATTCACTGAAGAGAATGTCTTTAAAAGCAGAGTTCACCAAATGCAAAAGGAAGTAGCAAAGCTCACTGAAGAAAATAATTCCTTAAAAATAAGAATTGGGCAAGAAGTGGATGTTTGTGATTCCATGTGATGTCAACAAATAATAAAACAAAATCAAAAGAATGAAAAAAGACAATGTGACATGTCTCATTGGAAAAAAAAATACTGAACTAGAAAATAGATTGATGAGAGATAATTTAATAATTATTGGGCTGCCTGAAAGCTATGGTCAAAAACAAAACAAAAAAGGCTACACATCATCTTTCAAGAATTTATCAAGGAAAAATGACTTGATATTCTAGAACCAGGGGTAAAATAGAAATGGAAAGAATCTACTAGATACTTCCTTGAAGAGATCCATTAGTGGAAACTCCAAGGAATATTATAACCAAATTCCAGAGCTCCCAGATCAGGGAGAAAATCCTGCAAACAACCAGAAAGAAACAAAATACCATGCAGTCACAGTCAGAATCAGACAAAATTTAGTAGCTTTCACAATAAAGAAGATGAGGGATTTGGCTATGTTATTCTGGAAGGTAAAGGAGCTAGGATTACAAGCAAGAAAAAAAAAAACTATTCAGCAAAACTGAGTATGACCCTTGAAAGGAAAAAAAAATGATATTTAATGAAATAGAGGACTTTGAAGCATTCCTGATGAAAAGACCTGAGCTGAACAGAAAATAATATGAATATTTACGAAAATATGAATTGCCCAGATTAACAGAAGAGGAAATAAAATACTTAAATAACCCTATTTTGGGAAAATTAAATGAATAAACCATAAATGAGCTGCCTAAGGAAAAATTCCCAGGACAAGATGGATTCACAAATGCTTTTGCCATGCATTTAAAAAAAAAACAATGAATTTTAGTACTCTATAAGCTATTTGGAAAAAAAAGGCAAAGAAGCTGTCCTACAAAATTATTTTTATGATGCAAATATGGTGCTGATACCTAAACAAGTCCAAAAACAGAGAAAGAAAACTATAGACCAATTTCTCTAATGAATATTGATGCAAAAATTTTTTAAATAAAATACTAGCATGGGGTTTACTGGAACATATCAGAAACGTCATACAGTACCACCAGGTAGTATTAAAATCAGAAATACAGTGGGCAGAGCCAAGATGGCAGCTGGAAAGCAGGGACTAGCATGAGCTCCCAGCCAAGTCCCTCCAAAAACCCATAAAAAGTTGCTCTGAACCAATTCTAGAACTACAGAACCCACAAAATAGCAGAGGGAAGCAGGGCTCCAGCCCAGGACAGCCTGGATGATCTCTGTGTAAGGTCTATCCCTCATGGAGCAGAGCAGAGCCCAGCATGGACCAACCAGACCAGGAGCCAGGCTGAGCATGCCCTTGCACCCTGAATCAGTGAGCTGCAGCAGTTGCCAGACTTCTCAACCCACAAAAACCAAAGACAACAGAGAAGGTTAGTGGGAAAAGCTTCTGGGGACAAGGAGTTTGGGTTCAGCCGCCACCCCAGGGGCAGCAGAGGTGGGGCAGCTACAGAACTACAGCTGCAGTTGCTTCCTGCCCCCAGGCCTACCTGGTGGGAGGAATTAAGTGGGGGATCAGAGCAGGAGTGCAGAGCCTACTGAAGATCTAAGTCCAGTCCAGGTTGGGGGTTCTTGGGGAAGGAGGAGTGCTGGCATGGCAGAGCTGGTTCATCCCCCCAAGCTCAGACCATAGAACTCTTTACAAGCAGTCATACCCCGCTGAAAAACTCAAGGGTCAAGTAAGTTGGTTGG
>CM053623.1:381071516-381092185 GCA_028646595.1 Phalanger gymnotis
GTTTGTTTTATATATTCAAAAATTCTGGGAACTTTAATTGTTTTTAATATTTTTTTCTTTATAGTATATTCATGTCTTTTCAACTTTCCATATTCTGTGAGATCTTAGAATAACTTTTTTTTTTCCAAAATGAATGCCTTTTGTTTTTATGGAAAGTATGAGTTCTTTTGATTGTTGTTCCTTTTTTTCTTTCTCTAGATCATCCCTCCCTTCACCAACGTGTGTACATACAAACTATTGTTTTCTCTTTCAGTGCTTTAGAGAGGCCCCCCAACATTGATCCAAGTTTTTATTTCCTGATTCTGATCACTTTTTTTCCTATGCAGGGCATAAATTTTGGAAATTTGAATATCAGAGGACTATTCTACACTCAACACTCTGTGTGTGTGTGTGTGTGTGTGTGTGTGTGTGTGTGTGTGTTTTGGGGATATATTTGTATCAATGGGTAATTTCTGAAGTCTAAATACTCACACTGAAAATGTAATAATGGGTTTCAGGGGCCATGTGGAGCTGGATCCAGCACAACCCTACTTATGCTGATAAAAAAGGCAGACACTAAAGCAAAATGGAAGATTTAAAAGATATTTTTTTCCCCAAAATATAAAAGATTGCACTGAACCGAAAATAAAATCTAAAGTTTTAATGATCTTAGGAAGTATAGGAAGAATAATCTTTTTTTTGACATTTTTTGGCATTTATTTAAGACCAAAATAAAGCATCATGTGAAATAGGGATAGGTTAGGTGCTTTCCTGATACTTATATCTATATCTTTATATATATATATATATATGTACATATTGATTAAATGACAGATTCCCTATCCTTGCACTATTCTTTAATAGAATCCTTGAAATGCTATCAATAGAGATCAGACAGGAGACATTAAAAAGGTAAAGCTAGCCAAAGAAGAGATAAAACTATCTCTGTCTGAAGATAAATGCTGGATTATTTAGAAAATATTTAGGAATGAACAAAAAAACTAATTAATTTAATATAGTGAATCCATAAATGTCAACATTTCTATAGAATAAAACAGAAATTAAAAAGCAATGATAGAAATGGACATCTCATTTAAAATAACTATATATAGATATATTTGAATATACATATATGTATATTTATATATATGTATATGTATACTGTTACATATATTTGTACATATATCAACATACATATTTGTATTGTATAAAAGCATATTCAATACTTATATAGCCTCTATTATAAAATGCCCCTTAAGGAAATAAAGATTAACTTAAATAACTAGAGAAATATTCAGTGCTTGTTAGGTCCTGGTTTGTTCATCTAAAAAAGTGGAGAACCATACTGAAATGTTGAATTTCCCTTTGCAAATCAACAAATAATGTTGATGTATTATATTGTCATCAAGTATATACATCAAAAGACAGCAAGTCCTACCATCTTATCATAATTCTACATATCCTGCAAGTTACTTTTTTCAAAATATTTTAATTTCATTTAATATTTGTCAATTATATATAAAAATTAATGATCATTTAAAATCTTTTTGAGTTCCAAATTCTCTTTCTCTCTTCCTTCCTTGAGAAGGTAAGCAATTTTATTTTAATTATGCCTGTGAAGTCATGCAAATCTTATTTGTATATTAGCCATATTGCAAAAGAAAACACAAAAGAAAACAATAAAAAGTGTAAAAAACATATGCCCCAATCTGCATTCAGAATTCATCAGTTATCTCTCTGGAGGTGGATGGCATTTTTTATCATGAGTCCTTTGGAATTGTCTTGGGTCATTGTCTTGATTAGAGTAGCTTAATATTTTAAGTTAACCATCCTTACAATATTGCTGTTACTGTGTTTGATGTTATCTTGATGCTCTGCTCCCTTCACTTTGGCTCAGTTCATGTGAGTCTTCTTAGGTTTTTCTGCCACCACCCCATCCATCACTTATATAGCATAATAGTTTTCCATGATAATTATATACCACAACTTGTTCAACTTCCCTAATTGGATGTCCCCTTTATTTCCATTTTTTTTTTGCCACCACACACACACATACACACACAAAAGCTGCTATGTACATGTAAGGTTTTTATATTTATTACCCTCATTACTTTATAGCAGACTCCAACAATAAAAAAAAAATTAGAAACACTAAATATCCACTATTATTACATGATTCTTATAACACAAGAAGGTAATTAGGTGGCACAGTGATGTAGCAGAAGTAATACTATACTTCTCATTAGGGAGGCAGAGATAGAATTCTATTTCAAATTCTTAGTAGACATAAAGCCTTTGACAAGTCATTCATCTCCATGTCTGCAAAGTGAGGACAATAATAGTCCTACTAATTCTCTCACAGTAATACTGTAGGAAAGTTCTTGTTAAACTTTAAAAAACTCACTAAATTTGAATCTCTATTAATACAAATTTGATAAATGTAATCGGTTTAAAAATAAAATGTGGTATCAGAAGTCTAATATCTTTTTACTTCAACAAAGTAAGATTTGCCAGATGTGGAAAATACTTCATTTTGTATTTGTTCCAAATATATTCATAAGGAAGTTACAAGTTTAGTTACTTGTACACAGGCATGCTAAACTATTTATGATTTTTGTTTGTTGTTTATTTCTATTTTCTTATTCTGGCTACAATTTGCTCTGTACTGCTAAATCCCTTCTAGTTCCTTAGAGGCACAATCTTCCTTCTATTGTAAATCTGCCACATTTATTTATAGACTACGCACTTATTTGGGACAGGATTCTGCTTTTTCCATTTGGGGCTAAGTTGATAAGAGGTGAATATTTTAAATGCCTTCTAGCTTTCTTTCCAGAAACATTAAAAACACAGAATATGCATTGAATGTATTTAGCCAAACTCAGGGGTGGATTTCATTCGATATCAGGTTAATTTTTATGTTTACATTTTGCCTCACTCTCAGAATGAAATGAAGTGACTGAACTTTGTCTAAGGCTACCATCTTCCTTTTTAAAGAATTTTTGAAGAATGGAAAAGCCTGAAGATTACAAAACAATTATAGATTCGTGAATGGGGTTTTGGAGACTATGAGTGTTCAACAAACTCTAGGTATCAAGGAGCCATAATAATTGAAATTTCATCTTGGCATTTGTGTTTTTAGAATTTTTTTTTCCCACTGACATAGTATGTTTTAGCATACTTTGATCCATTGACATTTAAGACTCTGTAATTCTGTTTTTGTGGGCCCTCCTTCAACTAATGCATAATGGAAAGCTCTCTATACTGTTTTATATAATCTTCTTTTGATATTTTACTAATAAAATTAAAACCCATGGTTGTAATGGGTCAGGGAATGGCCAATGAGAACCTAGTCCTTAGAGCATACACAAAGTGCTCTGCCTGGTATAAACCCCATGGACAATTAATGGGCTTGCCTCAGGAAATGCACTTTGATGAGATCCTTCCCCTTTCTGCTTTGGAGCATATGCTGCTTTCAAGTGAGGAGAAAGAAACAATGTTGCAAGCCTCTGGGTTGGGGAAATGATAATTCCTTATCTCTTCATATATCCTATTCACTAGGTGGTGAGAGCAGGTCGAGTACAGGGTCTGGACTCAGGAAGACCTGATTTCAAAGCCAGCCTCTGTCACATCCTAGCTCTGTGACAATGGACAAGGCGATTCATCTCTACTCTCTTTTAGATAATCTCTCAGTACCACATCAGTAAAATAATGGTAGTATTAGCCCCTACCCCCCAGTATTGTGAGGGTAAAATAATATTTGTAAAGCACTTACTGTAGTGCTTGGAGCGTAATAAGTGCTACATAAATCTTTATTATTACTACTCATTCAAATTACCATATGGCTAAATGATTTGCCTTTCTTTTTATTTCGCTTTTATGTCTTCTTTCCTGATCCTAGGTAAGTGAGTATCAGATATAGATATAGACTGGACCAAGTTATTAAATAGTGAACTTCAAAAGGTTAGAGCATCCACCTGAAGTCCAACAAATGGAGGCCTTGAACAGTGTGCCAGTAGTGGAGGATGCTAAGCTCAGGAAGGAGCTAGCCTGGCAGCATAAGCTGGATGACACAGTCTAGCAGCAAATTGACCTACCAACAAAAGCACTGCAACTCAGAAGTGACAAAAAATTAGACATATTATTCTGGGAGTTATCTACATAGAAACCCCTCAGTACTCCAAAAGAGAATGTATATTGTTAGCAAAAGAGGCTTCAAGATGTCATGGAAGTAGCCTTGATATCATGAAAGCTATGTCCGTGGATCACAAGCTCTAGAAGGTCCTTTCAAACTCAAAAGGTTTAGAATATGGGGATGGTACATATCTATCTCCAAAGTATCATTCTATTTAATTTCAAAGAGACTATTCCCAAAACTTCTACATAATTACTTTGCACTTATTGTTTACCTACTATGTACATGTTGTTTTCCCCAAATAGAAGCTAAAGTAAGAAAATATCTTAAAGAAAGATAAGGATTCTGTGAGGCAGAGGTAAAGAAAGAGCGAATGAATCTTAGGTTGTGGGTGGTGGTGGTTTTAAAAGCCATGGAAAAGTATGGAAATTAGAGGTGGAGTGCTGAGTATGCAGAACAGAAAGAAGGCCAGTTTAAATAGACTATAGAGTTTGAGAAGACGACCAATAAGTTCATAATGAGGCTTCAACAGTATTTGAGGTTATGTTGTGAAGGATCTTAAAAGGCAAAAATGAGAGTTTATATTTTATCTTAGAGGCAATAGGAAATGACTAGAGTAGGAGAGTGATATGATCTAATCTCCACTTAAGGAAAACACATTGGTATCTATGTGGAAGATGGAGAGGAAAAGACTTGGAGAAGGGAGGCCAACTGGTGGGCCATTGAAATATTCTAGGGGAGAGATGATGGGCCATTTACATAAGATGGCAGATGTGTAGATCAAGAAAATAATTCACATGTGAGAAATGGACCAAGAAAACAGCAAAATTAGTTAACTGATTAAACCTATGTGATGGGGGAGAGTTTGGAATCTAATATCATGTCAAGTTTGCAAACCTTGGAACCTGAAGGGATAGTGTTGCCTTCAAAATAAATAGGGAAGTTTGGGAGAGTGGTGGGTTTCAGAGAAAATATAAGATCCTGTTTTGTATAGGTTGGGTTTGAGATGTTTTGGGCACTTCAACTTGAAATGCCAAGTATTTAGTAGTAATTTACTATGCTTCTTTAAGAAACAAATGGTACAATGGAAAAGATTCTAAATGCCCTGAGGGCAGGGAAATGGTCTAATTTAATTGTGTATATCCCTCAGAACCCAGAAAAATATATTATATTTAGTAAGTGCTTACTGGATGAAATTAATGTTGGAAAGTATGTTTAAAGATTATTTAGAAATGAATAGGATGGATTGGATTGGGGAGAAGCTTAGGTCAAAAAATCCAAAGAGAAAACTGTTATCATTATCCAGACAAAGTAGAATAATAGATTTGGAATTAGAATATCTGAGTTAGAAACTCAGCTTTGCTGCTTACCTGCCTGTGTGACAATATCAGGTAATTCTGGGCCTTAGCTCTTTTTATTTGTTTGTTTGTTTTTGTTCAATTGTAAAACGTGAGAGCTTGATTAAATTAACTCCAATGTTCTTTTCAGGTCTATTTCCTATTTTTCCTGGGTAATTAGAACTTAGACTGGGGTGGCAGATGCAGAAATTCAATTCAGTACAAAACAATATTAAGCACTAGATATATGCAAGGCATTGAAATAAATGTAAACATCACATATCAAAAGTAGCATTAATAGCTCCCTTTAAACGTGGACTTCTAGAAGGCACCAGAGATTTATAGAGCTTTGTAGTTCAGAAGCCTCAGAAAACTATTGCTCATAAGACTTCAGAATAATATTTGCTTTTACTAAGTCTACCAGAAAAGTCTTATTAATTGAAAGCAAAAGACACTCAAATATTTTGATTGGATATGTGATTTCATTGGTTTCGGTCAGGAATCACTCTCTACCAATGCAGTTTAGCTACTGCTATGGAGCTTAGGATCTCAGAGGGTTGCCTGAGGCAATGAAAGATTCCTCTTGCCCAAAGTCACATTGTCACTATGTATTAAGGAGGGGAACCCATGTCTTTCTTGCTTTGAGGCCTGCTCTCTCTACAGTATATAAAACTATCTCTCATTTAGTGAAATAACACATCAAATAAAGTAACAGAAAAAAATCCCCTTCCTTCAACACATTTTCTAGGGGTTCACTGTCCCGTAAATTACCACTGCACCAGGGATAGCTAGATGATACAGTGGCTAGAGTGATGGGCCTAAAGTCAGAAAGACTCATCTTCCTGATTTGAAATCTGGCCTCAGACACTTAGTAACTTTGTCACCCTGGGCAAATCACTTAACCCTGTTTGCCTCACTTTCTTCATGTGTAAAATGAAGTGAAGAAGGAAAAGTCAACCCATTCTAATATCTTTGCCAAGAAAACTCTAAACAGGGCCATGAAGAGTCAGACACAACTGAAATCACTTTACAGGGGAAATGTGTATTCACAAAGAAGACAGTATGACCAGAGAACATTCATGGATGGACAGACATGCAGGGGACATGTATAGTCAGTAAGAATTCATGAATTGGCACAGAGGACATATATTTGACTCAGGCATATGTATAACATCATCTGTTATTATGCATTTATTTTGTCATTATTTTAAACTTTGTTTTGGATATTGAGAAAAACAAAAAAACAAACATTTAATGGGGCAGACAATATGTAAATAAGTAGGTATGTATAAGATATGTATGGTGCAAATGGAATATAATTTGAAAAGGATGGCACATATATTTGGCCAGGGGTAGAGTAAATTGGTTACAGAAATTCCTATCTCTAATATTGATGTTGCAGGGCTACTAATGTCCTCTGGTGGTATCATCATGCTACTCTCTAATGGATGTTATCTATTATCTATTTTGCTCCATCTTTATAACTTTGCTGACAGTTGCATCCCCGCTTTGCAAAAAATATATATAATCTTTGTTTACCATTTTCTCAGCCCTCTAGTTGGAGTGTTTACCGAGCTGCATTCCCATATCCTCTGCGTATGCAGCTGCAGTAAGCCTCTCCTTTACAGAGGAGGATGAAAGTTTTTTTAAATGTATGCTGTGCCTACAAGCCACAACAGCTATACTCAGATGAGTAACCATTGAAAGTGAGCAGTAGCCCTGGGGATGGGATTGCATATTTTACTGACTTTTACTGACTTACTGACAACTACTCAAAGTCCTAGTCCTCGGCCAACCATCAGACTTAAGATAAGAAAATTTCTCTCATCTCTCTCTTATCATAAGTTCTTGTTCCCTCAAACCATTTCAGGGAACTCTACCCAACAAACCTATGTGGTACAGGGTTGACAAAGCTCCTCTCGTATCTTCATACCTTCTCATAATGCTTATTATGTGAATCAGAGGAAGAGAACAAGAACCTAGTTGAGGCCAGAATTCTTATAAATTTCTACCATAGAACTTTGTTCTAAAAATCTGCCTTTATCTTACATACCTTTTAGTAAAAAAAAAAGGCTCTGGCTTTGTTTAGCTTTCCTGTCAGCAACAAGCCTCATTGGTCTTTCCATATTTTCAGAGAAATAGTCTACATGACTAATGAAGTCCAAAGGAGACAAAAGAAGTCAAAATGACTTCCAAGTTATGAGCTTGAGAAACCAGTGATGGGGAAGGCATGTTTGCAAAGAGAATACTGATGAGTATAACTTTTAAAGTAATAGATCATCCAATATAAATCTTATTCATCTTTTTAAGACAGCCCAAAGCCCAAATCATCTATGAAGGCTTTGCTGACCACTCAAGAAGACAGTAATCTCACATCCTTCTGAACTAATAATAACTCATTTTTATATAGTGATTTAAAATTTGAAAACTCTTTTTCCATAAAATCCTTGAAAAGTCATACATGCATAATACCAATCTGACAATTTGAGACGTTTAGTTACTTTCCAATGATAACGAATTGACTAAGTATTTGCAAGGAGATTAAAATCTGTTCAGAAAGTTTTCTACTATGCCATCCTGCCACTGGATTCTTATAGAACTTATTATTTGACCCACATATTTGATATTTGAATATCTACTGTCATGACATTTTTGTATTATTATTTTTCATGTCTGTAATTCGGGTCTTCCTAACTAGATTTAAAACATAGAAACAGAAAACAAATTCTTGGACTCCAGGTTAAGAACCTTAGTCCTCATGGTACTATTATGACATATCTCTTACTCTAAGCAAAATTGCCGGCATAAATGTTTTGTACATCACAGTCATTCACTGACTTTAACTAGATCTATGGACTCAAAGGTCACCAAGCTAAAAGGATGATTGGTAATTCTATGATTGGATTAACACTCTGGGAAATTAATACAGAGTGAAAAGAAGAGGCATATCTGAGCTTGAGAAAGACATAAACTTTAAGCATGTCTTTAAAGTTCTGGCATTACTAGAAATCAGCTAGTTGTATGTACTTTACTCCCTCCTCCCAATCAGAAAGGAGGTGGGGTAGAAATCCACACAGGCCATGACCAGTGGAGACTGGCTTGCAGTGGGACCTTCCTTTCTACCATCATAGCCTTGGCCACCACTTTTTTTTTTTCTACTCCATCTCATTCTCCTATACATGTCCCTACTCATGAGACACATAACTTGTATCAAAGAGGAAGAGAAGTAAAATGCTCAGAAGTGGTTAGACAAGCAGGAATCATGTGATAAGTCTTTAAATGTGGGAGGACAAAGAGAGAGAGAGACAGACACAGAGACACAGACAGACAGACAGACAGAGAGAGAGAGAGAGAGAGAGAGAGAGAGAGAGAGAGAGAGAGGAAATTAAGAAATTAAATACTAGAGAATAACAAAAAGGAGAGGGGGAGGGAAAGGGGAAGCACAGACTACATTTTACATCAGGCTTTAGAAGTTCGTAAAATTATTCTTAAAAATAGAGAAAAAGAGCTTATAAAATGGACAGGTTTTTTGTTGCCCCTAGGCAGCAGTCCATTGCCTATTTAAAAGAAGAAGCTCTCTAAGATTCTGAAAACCCTTGAGATCTGTCCTTATTGCACACTTTGCATGGTTTTAAATTATACACTATATTTGAGGTCAACCATATAGGTTTTATGTGAAAAGAAACAAGATAAAAATCCTGATAAAACAAGAACAGGACACAAATTGTAAAAACTTGCTTCTCATAGGAAATAGAGGAGGGGAGTTGATGAAATTCGTTCTACCAAGGTTCATCACAGTCCCAGAAAGGACAGTTAGCATTCCTCATCTAACATCAGTCAAACTCAAATAGAAATGGCAGCCGCTAAACCATACATAAATATCCCTTCAGGACACATGTTGACTTAGAAAACTACATATTAATATTGTCTATGTTTTATTGTATTTTTATTAAAAATATTTTATTAAATATTTCCCAATTAATAATTCCCAATTAATCTAGTTGAGGCTTAACTCTAGTGTTATGAGCTACTTATTTGACATCTCTGTCCTATAGTATAGAGGCAGAGTCAAGTAGCTGCCAGATTCTTCTCTTAGTTTACATTCCCACTACCCTTTGTCATATTGTCACCATTCCAGTCCCCAGCCCCATTTTGAGTGTCATGTCTCAATGAATGCTACTGCTGCTACTTCAGCTGCCCTGAATACCCCGGCTACTCCTGCTGCTCCCCTCTGTTGTTACTGTGATAAAACTTGAGAGGCATCTCATAAATCACAGGAAAAGGGAGATGAAATGCCTAAATGAATTTTAAAAATGGGATTTAGAAAGACAGCCTAGCCAGAAAGATAGAGTTTTATGGAAAGTAAAGGAGGAAACGGTTTCAAGAAGAAAAAGAATAGATGATAATACAAATAACTAAAATCAAAACAACTTTGAAAAGTTGTTAATATCCTTTAAAGATATCTAATTTGAGACTCACAACAACTCTATCAAGAAGGAACTACAGAAATGACTATAGGAATTTTAGAGATGAGAGAAGGTACCTTAGCTAGGTAAAGTGATTAACCCATGGTCATAAAGAGATTATCCACCCCAGTGTTCTTGACAAGAAGTCCAGTTTTCCATCTATGCCACTTGACTTTCCAATGATGAAGCTCACACTCCTTCTCAGGGCTGAGATGCTTGATTATGAATAAGGAAGATATTGCTATGAGATTCAGGTACTGTATACATTAGGTCTGCTCAATTTGGTATTGTTTTTGCTTTTGTTCTTGTTATGGTGGTGGTTAAAATGGAGAGTTTGATAATGAGAAGATTATGTAATGGGAAATGACTGTCATAAGAATCCAGAAAACATCAGCAAAACTAAAATCTGGAAAATAAATGTCAAGTACAGCTATGGAGAAAAGAACTATAAGAATTGATGAAAATTTAGTCATCTTAAGTATCAGTTATTATCACTGTGAGTTTTTTTTTTTCTTGAAGAGCTTAATGTAGGTAATGACAATTTATAGTATTTTATAACTTGAGTTAGCTTTAGCACATGGGCTGAAAATAATTTTAAGTCAGGCACCCAGATATAACCATAACATGGTAGACACAAAAGTGAAACACAGAAATGAGACTACGTATGTGTACCCAAATATGCTCAAAGGAATACCAGAATAAAAATATTGTCAATATTATCAGGTCAAATATTAAGATTCTCTACTTGTGAATGCTTTTTAATGTGAAGTTTGGTCCAGTACTCACCCAAAGATTAAGTCACCAGATAAAACTTATTGCTGCTGACACTAATGTTGGCAGGCATGACTTAGTGGTGAGATTTCCTTTTGCACAGATGGAGATGATTCAGGCAACAATTACATGGCCTTAATCCTATGAAACTTTGTGGCCAATTAGAAGCTCTCCAGGGAGACTTCGAGGCATCTGCTGTCCTACACTAATTCTCTGAAGAAGCTTTCAATTCAAAATCAGAAGGCGGTAAACAAGGCCATAACTAGAGTGTTCTATACCTGGAAATATCTGAAACTGCCAGAACAATTCCTAAGAAAGAGACTTAGACCTATGGCTTTTGTTACTGGTCAGAAAATTAAGTATATTGATTTTTTTTCTTTTCCTTCCTGAGGAGTGGTGGATATTTTACATGATATCATCTGTAATAGGAAATAAATGTTTTTTTTTTTAAATTTCAAAATAAATTTTGGAATCAGTTCAATGAGAATGAATTGTGGTACTGTAAAAGAAGATCATATTTCAGATTTCCTCTGTCCAGCAGCACTAGGATTTGTTTATATTCAGAAATCAATTCTCTAATTTTGAATCAACTGACAGGCTACCTCTTCCAAATAATGAGTTTTTGATGGTGACCAGGGAATTGTTTCTCAACTTAGTAAAAAAAAATGGCTAAGTAATCCAGAAATCTTTAAGCAAAGAGACTGTTATGTGTAAATTGCTGTACTAGACTTGGGGAGACAACAAATATTATTGTGACATGATCAGTGTATAGAGATCATACACAAATATCAATCCATAATACCAATATATGACAACTAAATTATATAACAGAATAAATCAAGAACATGAAAGGTGAAAAATCCCATGTAAGATTTATTTATTTAATATGATATTTATTTTTAGTCTCAAATTCTCTTTCCTACTTCTTCTTTGACCCACTGAGAAGGAAAAAAATACAATATTCATTATAAATACAAAGTAGTGCAAAATACATTTATGCATCAGTCATTTGTGAAAAGAAAACAAGAAAAAAGAATAAGGAAAAATCTGGTTCAATCTACACTCTGAGTTTATCATTTTTCCATCTGGAGATGAATAGCATTTTTCATCCTGAGTCTTTTGGAATTATGGTGCATCATTGTAATGTGTGAGACAGAGATGAGTGATTTATAAGTTATCTACATAGAAGAGTTCATTGAAACCTTGTAAATGTGTAACAGTTGGTCATGAAGAGAGAAGAGTAAGATACCTGTTAGTAATTAACTTATATTTTACTATTCTGATGTATTTGTGTTGTTATCCAAGTGGTACTTCCTCCAACCATGCTAATAACAGCTCATCAAAGCATGCTTCTATCAACTCCTGTCTATATGCTTCCATAAATTTATCACATGGAGTGCATCAATCATATGGTGGGAGTGGGAAGAAGTTTCCTTCCTTCCTTCCTTCCTTCCTTCCTTCCTTCCTTCCTTCCTTCCTTCCTTCCTTCCTTCCTTCCTTTTATTTGCTCTCTCTCTCTCTCTCTCTCTCTCTCTCTCTCTGTCTCTCTCTCTCTCTCTCTCACATTCTCACATTGCTTGGTTACCAACAAAGCAGTCAGGCAGCATGACCTTCACTCTCACTATCAAATTGGTCAGTTTCTTCCAATAATAATTTTTTTTCAGATACCATCTGTTTTACTGCTTGATATAGTTACATAAATCAGTTCATATATTGAATCACATAAATTAATGTATACAGTCTAAATGGCTAATATAGAAAGCATGGAAGATTCCACCTAAAGGCTATATAGCAATTTCACCTTTTCTATTATCAACATGGGAAAAAAATCATAAATAAGATGACTTTTTTCAGAAGGCAGGAGGTACATGGAGGCACAGATATGAAAAAATAGCAGAAAATATAAAATGACAACTCTAACCAATACTAACCACCTAATGATCGATTTTATTCAGTTCCTTACTAGGTGATAGTGACAGATGGCAGCTTCTTGTCAATTGCTGAAATTGTTCTATTTGTCCTTTTTTTGCTTAAACAATAAATTAAGATTGCAAGTTTTATACTTTAATGATGAAATGCTTTTAAAAAATGAAACTGTCCTTGAAATCAAAACAGATAATGCTCTCTGTGAGGAAGTATAAATAAGATCAAAACAAATCAACAATTAGATAATTGTTAGTAACCTAATGAGTATTTCCTTTTAAGAAAGGAAACATGAAATCACAAATATGAGATTAACCTTTATATAAAGAATGATATTTAAATGCTATTAAATCATTAACTTTGGTAAATAGGCATTTAACCTTTGTCAAAAGTTGACAGTGTTTAAGCTTTGTGTTTAAAATACTACTTCTATGAGGCCCTGCTTGAATAGCTTCACTTCAAATAGGAAGTAAGCTCCCTCTTGAATTGAAATCTAAACTGATACTGGAGCATCCCTTGTAGGAGGTTAAACCAAAGTTTGACAAACTTTATTTTAAACCAGCAGTTTTCAGATCTGCAGACCTCGGCACATCCTGCTTCCTGCAGGGAGGGGAAGGTTCCAAAATACTGCAGTGAAAAGCTGTTGCTGTGGTATTTGCAGCCTTTTTGGAAGCAGGAAGCAGAGCAAATTCTCTAGAGAAAATCTGTTATAACAGTATTTCCAGCCAAATTTTGCAAACTCAGGAGATAAAGATTAGCATTTGTACTTTCTCATGCTTATGGGAAAGGAAAATCCAAATGTCTTACAGTTTGCCCACTGTTAATTTACACTTGTGGAGGAAAGAAAGAAGGTGATTTACCTATGCAGAGCAGACCTATGGTGAATAGAGTGTTGTTTTCAAAAAGAGAGAGCTGATCCTCTTCAGCTATTTTCATCAGTCATTCTTGGTGATCTGTAGATACCTTTCAAGTAATTTTCCCATCTAATTAGAGTACACAGTCTCTGTCTTCTGGGTTTCTACAACAGATGCTATATTTGCCAGAATCTCAGGGGAAGCTGTATTTCTAGAAAGATGCTTACCCACACAACAGAAAGGTTTGGGGGCTCTTCTGCAAAACAAAACTCAATTATATAACTTTCTAAAAAGAAAAGGACTAATGAGGACAGATAACTGGATTTCCTCTCCTTAATTGTACCCATCTTCCTTTTGTTCAGCAGAACTATGAATAAATACCAATGTATGGAGAAAAATTGGATTCATCATCTTTTGCAGTCAGAAAGGGGTCCTAAACATTTCAAAGAGGAAGAAATAACATCATTTAAGAAATTAGCCTAAAATCATAATTTTTGTTCTGGAAATGAGACCAGTTGTGTAAATCTATATTCTGGTTGTGGGATTAGGGCATATTTCTCCAAGAATAATCAGATCTAGGAAAAAAACAACAACATATAATGGATGACTGGCCTATTTATACCCTGAGCCTTCATGAAGCCAAGAGTATGTGATGAGAGCAATATTGCAGTGGCCAGTGAGCCTAGTATTCACCAGCGTGTACAGACTGCTCAACTCACTTGGACTTTGGAGTATGCATAGACATAGTCTTGTTCTAGTATGTATTATACTGGATGCCCTATGAGGTATCTTCCACATTTGAGATTCTGTAATCTGGCCTTCAAAATTTGCTGTGACTGAGAAGTTCATCGTGCTGAGTTTCTATGATGATAAGCATTTCTGATTTTAGCTCATCTCATCTTAAAGAAAAAAAAATGTATAATATATATATATATACATATATATATATATATATATATATATATATATATATTGGCTTATACTTGAAGCATTTGCAAATTGCTAAGAACTTTCCAGACTATGATCATCCTAGAAGAACCTTGAAGAAATCCAGGTCCTCTCTATATTATGATGATGTACTGAAATAGGACTTTAATGGAGGAACAGAACATATAAAACACTCAAAAACTGTTCGATACATATCTGATACTTCTCTAAAGAAAAATATAACTTTATCATTACTACAAATCCATTTTAAAGATGTTGCAAATAAATTGTTCCAAGTAATCTAAAAGTCCTAAGTATCATTAAAAAATAGAAGTCCTAAGTATCTTTTTTAATCTATAGTGCCTATACACTTGATATTGAAATAATATTCTAAGTTTAGAGGAATGTGTTTACATTTATCGGTCCAAAATTTGGGCAAAGCTCCGCCGCCCCCCCCAAAAAAAACTTTGAAGTTCTAATCAGCAACAATTAAATAAGTTCTTTGCTCACAGAAGAAAATAGTTTCATTTTGCACCAGGAAGAAGAAATAAAAGAAAAGGGGTCATCCACCCCTTTAATCTAATCACAGGAATTTGTTGGGTAGCAGAAATGAAAAAAAGAGAGAGTAAGATGATGTGAATTTAACTAAGTCATAAGCAGGAAGATCCTTCTCAAGTGAAAGTCACATTTAAAAGTGAGCTAGAAACTTGAAAATATGTTCAGGTCAGTGATATTAATAAGGAGGTAAAAAAAATCTGTCAAATATTTCCCCATGCTGCTTACCATTCTTGCCTTATTTTGCTCTACTTCCTACACTTCCACCAAAAAGAAATTTAAATGTGTTAAATTGCTTCTGAAATACATAATCCCATTATGTTAGGGAGAGTTAAGGATACTATCACTCATTCATGGGAGCCATTGGCTATATTTGTAAGGCCACCTGATTCAGTGGAAAGAATATGGGATTGGGAGCAAGAATACTTGGCCAGTGAATAGTATGTCTTGGGTTTGATCCCTCTCTCTATCACTCACTGATCTCAATTTCCTCATATGCAAAATGGATATAATGATACCCAGCTTGGAGACACAGTAGATAGAATGCTGGGCCTGAAGTCAGGAAGATCCATCTTCCAAGTTCAAATTTGGCCTTAGACATTTACTAGCTGTGTGACCCTGGCAAGTCACTTGGTCTTGTTTGCCTCAGTTTCCTCAACTGTAAAATGAGCTGGAAAAGGAAATGTCAAACCCCTCCTGTATCTTTGCCAAGAAAATTTCAAATGCAGTTATGAAGAGTTGGATGTGATTAAAATGACCAAACAGCAACAACAGCAATAAAACATACAAGGTACTAGGTGTTGGCAACCACAACTCACAAAGTATAGCACTTCTGATATGACTTGGGGTGTTTTACCACAGGATCAGAGGTTAAAGATGTATAAAATAATTTAGAAAATATCTCAAATTGGATGACCTGTAGACATCTTATGTGTAACATGCCCCACACTCAACTCATTACCTTCCCCCAAATCCTCTCCTATTTCAACCTTCCTTATTATTGTTGAGGACACCACCATTCTTCCAGTCTTTCAGGCTCAAAACTTAGGTGTTATCCTCAATTCCTCATAGGTGTTATCCTCAATTCTTTCACCCTGCACATCCAATTACCAAGGCTTGATTTTATGTTTTTAGTATCTGTCACATATGTCCCTTTCTCTCCTCTGCCATAATCATTGTGTAGACCCTCATCCCTTTATGTGTGGACAACTGCAACGGCTCACTGGTTGGTCTACCTGCTACAAGTCTCTCACTATTCCAAGATATCTGCCACTCAGCCACCAAATTGATTTTTCTATAGCACAGATTCGACCATATCAGTACACTACACTGGCAGGATCAAATATAAAATGTTCTGATTTTCAAAACACTTCCATAACCTAGCTCCTCCTCCCACCTTTCCAGTCTCCTTATACCTTACAGCAGCATCACCAACCTGACTTTTCTGGACATTTATATCTGCTGATCCCTCATACAGGAATGCTCTTGCTTCCTCCTCTTTGTCTCCTGACTTTCCTGGTTTACTTCAAGAACCAGCAAAAATCCTACCTTACAGGAATCCTTTTTCCAATCCTTCTTACTTCTAATGCCCTCCTTCTGTTGATCATTTTTTAAAAAATCACTTCATATAAAACTTATTTCTACATAATTGTTTGCATGCTTGTGCACCCATATTAGATTATGAATTCCTCAAGGACAAGGATTGTCTTTTACCATTCTTTGCATCCTCAGAATTTGGAATAGTACCTGAAATACAATAGGCAATTAACAAATGCTTATGGCCTGCCTATAGAATGTTTGTAAGATCATATATTTTGAATAATTATATATTTCTTTCAAATTTTACTTTTAAATTACTGCAGGGAGAGATCCTCAATTAGGAAATAGTCTTTCCTTAATGCTATTTTAATTCTTATTCTTTCACTCTAAAGGATCTCCCTTTTTTAAAGGAGCAGCAGTTCCTTAACATAAAACCATGTAAGCAGTGACCTAAGTAGCAGAACGGTTGGAAAATGCTTGGATATGACCATAGAGCATAGGCAGCTAACCCTAGATTGTCTGGATAGTGTAACTAGAAATATTTAAAACTACAAACTCAGTATTTCTAACCACGACTCCAAAGCACTCAAATCAGGATGGTTTTCTGTTATGCTGTATGTTCATTGAGATTCACACAGAGAGCTGCCAACTGGCAGGCTTATAAAGTTTGTAGGCTCAATTAACTTTGGGAAAGCATCTAACAGTTGGTATATTTTTCAAGACTTCTATAAGCCTTTTCAGAAAAAATTCCAGCCAGAAACAAAAATTTAAAAGCTTTCCTAGAGAATGGAAAGTCACTCTCTCCATTCTTTTTTGCTTTCATTGATGAGGAGACTCAGCTATCATTTTATCAATATATTATAGCATTTGATCATTAGTTGTGTGAATGAATTGTCACATCATGCATTTTTGACCATACAAAGAAAACTTCATTTCCCTCATCCAAGGTCAGATGCCTTAAATTTAGCAATTTGATCCATGATGAAATTTTATATTCTTAAAAATTTGCTAGTCTTGAATTTTGCTATGACCAAGTACTTTTTGAGAATTATTATTTAATGTTTAGCCACATTATTTGAGGCAGTAGAGCAGATATGGCCTAGAGAATCTCAGATAGAGAATTTTGATTGTCAGAAAGGATGTGGAAGACATTATCATTTGCATTTTGTAACTGTGGTAGCAAAGTGACTATACTATCAATATACATTGGTTAATACTATTAGGCATATAACTGAGGGGGTCACGTTCAGAGCAAAAAGACTCATACATTCAGAAATACTTATATCAAAAGCAAAAGAAAAAACATGACCATAACATAGATGTCCAACAATTAGGGAGCTGTTGCAAAAAGTGTGGAGCAAAAATAAATATCATGAAGTCAGAGACTTGTGGAAATCCTTTTATGAACCAATGAAGAATAAATTATCTTGATCCTAAGGAAAATCCTCATGGTCAATATAATATAAAGGAAAATGAAATTTTAAAATATCTGAACTCAGACCAACACAAGGATTAATTTTGAGTACAAAGGACTCATGATAAAAAGTGACCACCTCCTCTCAGCAGAGTGATGGAAAGCATCAAGAATAGAATTAAGACTACATTATCAGAAAAGGCAGTGTCATCATTTTATTTGCTTAAGTGTTTATTGCAGGAGAGTATTTTTCCAGGGCATATGTTATTGGGAGTTGAGATATATTTTTTAAAGCATTATTGTGCCTTTAAAATTATATATATATATATGTATATATATATATATGTATATATATATATATATATGTTTAGTATGGATGTAAATGGATTCTGGAAGGGTGGACCAAGGTGAAAACCAATCAATAATTACTTTGGAAATCATATCCCACTAGGAGGAAATGACAGAGAAGAAGAACCTGAAGAAGAAAAATATTTGAGGAGCATAATAGTTGCTTTCAAATATTTGAAAGAATTTCATGTGCATCAGAGAATTAGTTCTTTCTGTAATATCATAGATGGTAAGATTATGGTTAATTTGTAGAACATAGAAACATGAAGATTTTGACATCATATCATTATAACCTTTTTAATATTTTCTGACAACATTTTATCCAGACTATTGAGATACTAGTGATATTTCACTACTGCAGAAGTTAGATCAGTTTATTTCTGGGAAGTGCTAATTATTATATTTTTTCCTCATAATAAGTTGAAATCTGCTTTCCTCTAAATTCTACCTTCCATTCACTGGCACTTGTTTTCCCCTTTGAACAACACAAAGAAATCAATATTATCCTTCACTAGTCTATATGTCTTTGAAGACAAATTTTATGCCATGCATATACTTTATCTATTACAAGTTAAAATCTCTATTTACTCCAAACAATTCTCATTTGGCTTGATTTATAGTCTTCTCACCATATCTGTCCTCTATTTATGGACACTCTTCCATTTGCCATGTGCTTTTAAAACTGTAGCACCTAAGAGATCAAATAAAGAAAAAAAGGGCCCACAAATACAAATAAAAATAGCTCTTTCTAATGGCCAAGAGTGGAAAACCAACTGCATATCTAACAAGTGGAGAATGGCTAAATGAATTGTGGCATATTGATTCCATGGAATATTGTGGTATGTCAAAAATATCAAAAGGGACAATTTCAGATAAACCTGGGAACTGCTGTAGGAATTGATGGAGAATGAAATGAGCAGAAGACTAATCTACATAATGTTTTTGAGGTTTCGAGAGAGTTTGACCTCCTTCTCCAAAAAAAGAACTAGACTTCACATTTCAAGAAATCTGCCCATATCTCTTAATACCAAAGGGGAAAAGTAGAAACCAAAAAAAAAATCCACATTTTGACTTCTGGAAGAAATCCCAAAACAAAAACTTTCAAGAATATTACAGCCAAACATCCCAGAGTTCCCAGGCTAAATAATTTTTATGCATTTGATAGTATTTTATTTTTCTGCAAATTACACATCAAGACAATTTTTAGCATTCATTTTCACAAGATTTTGAGTTCCCAATTTTTCTTCTCCTTCTCTTCCCTCCCCTCTTCCTAAAATGTGCTATCATGTAAAATGTATTTCCATATCAGTCAGAGTTGTGAAAGAAGAAACAGATCAAAAGGGAAAAAGATAACACATGGAAAAAAAATAAAATAAGTGAAAAAAGAAGCATGTTTTCATCTGCTTTCAGAGTCCACCAATTTTTTATCTGGAGATGCATAGCATTTTTCTTCCTGAGTCCTTTGTATTTATCTCAGATCATTGTGTTGCTGAAAAGAGCTAAGTCATTCATTACTGATCATCACACACTGTTGGTGATACTCCATACATTGTTTTTCTGGTTGTGCTTATTTCAGTTTTCATCAGTTCATACAAGTCTTTCCAGGGTTTTTTTTTTTCTGAAATCTGCCTGTTCATCATTTCTTATTGCACAGTAGTATTCCATTACATTCATATACCACAGCTTGTTCATCCATTCCCCGATCAATAGGCATCCCTCAATTTCTAATATTCTCCTGGCTATGCTGACACATGTGTGTGTGTGTGTATGTGGGGGTGGGGTAGTGTGTAGTGGGGTGCTGGTGCTGGCCTTTGCCTACTCCACCACACATTGGGCACAGGATCTCCTACTTATTTGCTGTGGCAGCGCTTGCTGCTGGCTTGCTGGGATGTTTCCTGTTGAGACAGACTTTTCTTGATATCTCCCAAGTTTCTTGGGCTAAAGGATTATTTCATCCCATATGCTGATTCTGCTGTTCCGGGATTTGTTTTAGGGTGCTATTTTATGGTTATTTGGAGGTGACTATAAAAGAGTTGTGGCAATTTACTGCTTATGCCTCCATCTTGGCTCTTGGACCCAATTTAAATAATTTTAATTGATTGCTTTTGGAGTTCAGTCTTTTAAACAACTCCAAACACATATATTACTAGCATTTCCACATTTTCACTTTGTCCAAAAGGAAAGTATACAATTTGTTATCAAATACGTGTTTATATGCCTCTCCAAATCTCCCCTTACCTACCATTCTATAAACCTAGTGAAAATGGAAATTAAGTATTTATCATGTGACCTATCTTAGGTGGACCTGTGCTGACTGTCTCTTCTAAAAGTTCACAAACCTCCTATTTAAATAAATATTCAAAAATTCAAGGTTAAATGTGAAACCGACTCATGTATAATTTTTGATACTACCTCCTGTTCTTT
>CM053623.1:381092685-381111883 GCA_028646595.1 Phalanger gymnotis
AATTAGAAAAAAAAAGTATGCAGGTATACATTTCCTAACATTCTCAATTTCCCTTTTCCTTTTCCCTTAAAGAAACCCAAGGCCTGACATTCAATAACATTCATTTCATATGGACGGGAGCAGAAAAAGTATCACTTGGGATTTTTTTGGTGGGATAGATGTTTTGAAATCCTTGGCTCCTTGAGATGTCAACCACTGTCTCTGAGTCACAATGAATTCAGAGCTGGGACCAGTTCTGAAGTCACAGTGTCTTTAGGAGATTACAGAAGTAGGAACACAAAGACAAATGTTGTAGTAACAGGTCTTACTAGTGGAAGGAAAAGGCAAATATGAAACAGGACTGGAGAGATAGCTATCACAAAATCTTTGCTGCTGATATGATCAGACAAGGAAACTAATCCTCACTCCTATTGTTGGCATATTCCAAATGTGTAACCCCTCCCTTTACTTTTCTCCCTTGTGTTGGCTAGGAAAACATATGGGGAATCAAATGATCAAGGAGATTTTTTTTTTACATTTTTGTTATGAGACAACCTTCTCATCATTTTGCACTTTAATATATTTTAATAGTGTGAAATCAAACTGAAAAAGCCACTGAAATGTCAGTTGTCTGAGTCTTCTGAAGGCATTTGGTTTACCCACAGCAGGAGATTCAGCAATTCAGGATAGGAATAGAGCCACTAAAAAGTGCCATTTTGAGTTATTATTACAAAGAGATATTCTATCATGCCTCTTCTCTTAGATTTTATTTTGCATCATGTTACTGAGGGCAAATAATTCTCTTTAGTCAGGCAAGGAGTGGGCAGGAAGCAGTCTGAAAATTTGCAGGTGTGGGTACAATATTCATTAAGAAGCCCACATATATGCACTGGATTCTCTTCTTTGACTCTACTTGGCTGGTGCCTCAAGTTAGCACAAGGTGATAAAAAAATTATGTATCATGTTCCTTTGTTGGTCAGTTAATTAAGTGACAAACAACTTTTCTGTGGGTGTCTGAAAGGAGGGCAACAAGCCAAGTGTAGGCTGTTATTACTACTGCTACAGTTCAGGTGTCGCCAAGGACACCCATCAAGTGTATACACAACCCACACTATTGTCAGAAATGGTACAAAGAAAACCAAGAAAAGAAAATAGCTGATGTGAACAAGGAAGGCCTCACAATGAAGTTGACCTATGATCTGATCATTAAACAAAAATAATATCACTATGTTAAAATGATGAGCTACTTATAAAGTCACTTCTGTTTGTGTTGATCCATTGGAGAAGGAAATGACAAATCACTTTAGTATCTTTGTCAAGAAAATGATGTAATTGGTATGCTTTGGTCCACCAGGTCATGAAGAGGTAGATAAGACTGAGCAACTGGACAGCAACCTATAAAGCAATACAAATCCTATGTATGTGTTCAATAAACAACCTTTGTGAATATAAGATGAATGAATGAAAAAACATTTAAAATAGTTATATGCAAATCACTGTTCTAGGTGCTACGGATATAAGCAGAAAAGTAAGATATCTTTTCTCAAACAGCTCGTGTTCTAGTGGTAGAGCTAAGATATATGGAAGATTTCAGCTACAAGTTAGATATAATAGTCTCATGGTTCTTAGAGAGCAGCAGCAAAACAGATGGTAATGTCTCTTCTTTAATTTCACTTCTACTGGTAAAATTATATTAGTTTCTGGTGTCAAACCATTTGACAGTGGGCAGGACATTGGCAGCAAGAATTTTATTTTCTGGATCTTTGATATCCATATGGCCGAATCATCCACAGAAACAGTGGCCAGGCTGCATCTTCACATCATCTGTTTCTAGATGATGGCTAAATAAACTGAGTTGAAAGCACAGTTATTCCCAAGGCTTTTAGCTTCAGGGTCCTGGGCTGCCTCTACTGAGGCCCTGAAGGGAGGTGATGGTTGAGGCAGTGCTATTTGTTTGACTTTCCTCCTCCTCCCTTTCCTCCATCTCTTCTTTCTTCTCTTTTTCCTTCTCCTTTTTCTTAACATCAACAAGTGGACTGAGTTGCTTCAGGAGATAGTGGATTTCTTATCTCTGTAGGCAATTGGGTGGAGATATTTAATGATAACTTGTCAAGAATGTCATAGATTGTTCAAGACATGAAAATGTCCAAAGTTTCTTTCTATACAGAGATTTTCTGTGACGGGGCTTAGTCCAGGGATAGAACCGAGGTTCCTCCAATTCTTTAGGATAGGAAAGTTTCCTTCATTGGGAAGAAATTCTCTAGGCAAGATCTTCTAGCTACTGAGGGTTTTCACCTGGGATCTGTACACTTGTTTGTTTAATAATGGTATTTCATTATAGTTGATTTTCTTTGTAATTGTATTGGTTTCATTTATTCATTTTAAAACATTATTCTGAAAAACTCCTAGGTTTCTTCAAACTACTAATGTGGTATAAGGTAGAAAAGAGTTTAAAAACCTCTTCTAGAACATTGTGTTGGAATTTTGCTACATATAAACATAACTCATGGAAAGATTGGTTGGATATTTGCATTCAGTATGTGCAATTTTAAAAGGGGTTAGGAACTATTGATTGAGATAAACTTAAAACTGAAAAATATGTTTTGAGAAAACAAATTATTAAGTTGTTTATGCAGAGGAGAGGCAGAAAAAATGTAGTTGTCACCTTCTCATCCATTGTGAGTTTTACATTACATGTAGGTGCCATACCACAATAACACAAAATGCTGCATGTAGAAAGGTTCAAGATAAGGCACATAAGTTGCCTGAGATGTATGCCAGTAGATACTTGTAAACATTCAATAAACATTGGAAAAGGCCAAATCACAGGCTATTTGGATTAGATAATTTCTAGCCACACTAGGCTGTAATTAAACAATATTAAGGGATGATATAGTATTTTCCTAACAGAATCCTATGAGAATAAGAAGTTCAAGAGCTATGGGGAGAGACAGGAGGCTGAGAAGGAGACTAGGAAGAAATCAGGGGATGTTCTCTTCATGTCCTATTAGTCTTTTTTATTAAGACAGGAAACAGACTTCTCAAGTCATCAAGATTTCTTTCTTTATTTTGAATACCATGTCAAGAGGCAGTCCTTCAAATACTACTGCCACTCTGGTGAGATAGAAAAAGAAATAACTAATAGACTCCTACACATACTAGGCTTTGTTACTTTTGCCATAAGTGAATGGATCTATCCCTCTATGTTGAGTAGAGAGAGTATTTAATTGGGAGGCCTTCAAAATCCTTTAAAACTCTAACATTCTATGATTCTGATTTAGTGCACATAGGCTTCCTTCACGCTAATTGTGTTCATGGGAGACACTAAGAAGAGGAATCATTTGAGAATCAGTACTGAGAGCAATTAGCACCTGATTTAATTGGTTGTTATTAATGTACTTAGTCATTCTATCATAATTAATGCCTTTGTAAGATCATAATATTATAGATTTCCAGCTGGAAGGGACCTGAGAGATCATGTAGTACAACCATCTCATTCTACAGATAAGAAAACTGAGTCCCAGCATATTTGAGTTTGTGTCATCTGGAGAGAATAATAAAGAGAAAGATCTAGGATACGAAATATAGAATTTTGAATAGACAAGGTTCCAAATGAATCTAGGAGTACTATAATTGAGAGTGAGGAGGTTTTATTTGAGAGACCCTGAAATACATTGTGATTCTGCAATTGTCATATCTGTCTCCTTACATCTGGGGCCATCTCCAGTCATCCCGATCTATATCTTGCCATTGGAGCTAAATGGCACTGGAGGAGAGAGTAATGCTGGAGACTATGCATAGCCCTCCTTCACTTAAATCTAATTCAATTGCAAGTCATGGCATCACCTTTCTGATGTCATGGTCCTCTTTGAAAAGGAAGGACAAGCAATGTGTCTCCTAATTTTGTCTTCCTGCTTTCAAACCTCCTTACTCAAGGATTCACCTTTTATAATTGTGCCAAAATAATCATCTCAATATAGATGCCTGAATTACAACATGCCTTTACTTCAAGTCCTTCTATGACTATCTTCTGTATAGGATGAAATATTTATCAAGGCATATAAAACATTCTATGACTTGACTTAAACCTATCTTTCTAGCTTCATTTTGTGCTTTTTTTCTGTATGCTTTCCCTTATCTTCCAGTCAAACTGGACTACTATCCCTGTCCTGAACATGTCTTGCTTATTCTCACTGACATGATTCTATGCCAGATGTTCTTTTGTCCCCTGTTTTTTAAAGGACTCCCTACTCATCTCCACCTACCAAAATCCTTCATTTCCTTTAAGACACAGTTGACATGCCTCTTCTTCCATGAAATCTCTTAAAATTCCTATAAACAAGAGATTACACCTCATTCCTCCATTTTACTCCCCTATCCATTTGACTTCTCATATGCCCCACATTCTAGATTATTCTATAACTATTGGTATGGTTACTCTACTATAGGCATTAGTGTATTTTTAGTTATATGTCCAGGTGCGGTTTGAACAATTTAACCCTGAAAGTCCTTCCAAATTTAGACATTCTGTGATTCTAACATAGTGCACGCAGTCTACCGTTCTGCTAGATTAGCAAATGTTTGTGAAAAAGAACTACGTGATTTTTTAATTTCAATTTTGCATCTCTATCTCCTTTCATGTTTTATTACATATTGCAGGTGTTTATTGAATGTATGCTGACTTCTTTGTGATTGAATATATCATGAAAAAGCCTGAAGGCTCTTTAATAACCAGAACCATTCTGTTAAGAAATGAATACATACCAATCTTACCTATAAATGCACTTAACAATTAGGTAGCAGAATTCACTAAAGATATCATCATAGTGGCATAAAGAGAAAAAGAAAAAAAAGATAATCATAAAATGCAATATCTTTCCATATAAAATATTTATATTTATTTTATTTTAATAAAAGAAACATGGAAAATATTTTTATGTTAAAACAGGAGAATGGGTGGATAAATTATGATATTTTAATACAAAAGAATATTATAACACCATACAATATGCAGCATACAAGGAAATATGAAATCACTCATATCAGGTGATGTGGAGCACAGTAGAATGAATCAACATTGTATACATATTGACTACAACTATATCTGGAAAAAACAAAGAAGGAAAATAGAGGTAAACATCCATGAACTTCAGATAAAGCCAAAGACAGATATAGAGTAAAACAGTTGACATACTTCATTGATTGTTAGTGTAGTTGGTTTATCTGTGTTAAAGGCTATGAGCTTCACAAATAACATATTCTCATACTTTTGGATGTTTTGTTGATGTCATTATATTTATAATTTTGTTTTTCAAAAGAAAGCCATCATGATCATTTAAATACTATTGGGTCTGCATTGAAATCTCTACAAAAATTAATATTCTCAATGCTCGATCTCTGATTTTTCCATGAAAATGGAAATGTGATAATGTTTACTATGCTCAGTATCCAGCCCAGTCCCTTGACCTGGTTCCCAATGAAAATAATTCTTTTTAAAGCCATACTGGAGAAGAAATATTGATAAAAGTAGCAGTAAGATCATTATCAAAATAATTATGAATTATATCCTGTATATTAGAGCCTTCTCAAGACAACCATGTGAAAGACTGATTTTGATGCTTATCTATGAGTGATGCTTGTCTATGTTATTGATATTATCTATGTTGTCTATGTTATTGATATTCACAGAGACATGAAAAATAAACAGAATCTCAGAGAGAAAAGAGGTCATGGAAGTGATCTACTCAAACCCATGTGTAAATATAAGTGGTTAGAAGCTCTTTGCATCCCTAGGAAGCCCATTTTATTTGTTAAGAGTTCTAATTGGTAAAAAATAAGTTCCTTACACTTTGCCAAAATTAATAGAATGAAATATTATATCTCAAAGTAAAACATATCATAATGAAGTTATTGGTGAAAAGTATATTATCATAAAGATAATGATCATTGTACCGGGAGCTTTAATGCCTTAAGTTAGGATTTTTTTTTAAAGAGAAGTCAACCTTTAGAGCCAAAAGATTTTTTTCCTCTTACTATTCTCAAAATGAACTCTGTAACATGCTCTTTTCTTTTGCCTTGAAAATTTTGCCTTCACTTGCCACCTTGATCCTCGATCCTGAGTCAGTATTAAATGAACAGCATAATCCAGAGGAAAGAAAGTCTGGGAGGGTAGGAGACATTGGTTCTA
Source organism: Phalanger gymnotis (assembly GCA_028646595.1). Classification (NCBI taxonomy): domain Eukaryota; kingdom Metazoa; phylum Chordata; class Mammalia; order Diprotodontia; family Phalangeridae; genus Phalanger; species Phalanger gymnotis. The sequence goes on from CM053623.1 coordinate 381,098,852, forward strand.
GTTCAGTCTCATCTACTAGCTGTCTTTATGAAAACATCACTGAATGCCTGGTAACTTCATTGTTTCATACTTACAAAGATGGAAATAACAATCTCTTTCATGTTTACCAAATACAGTAGCTGTAAACATAGCATGTGATAGTGGTAACAGCATTTCAAAATGAAATGTTAAAAAATTAGTTCTGCATTGCTAACTAGGTCCAGTAAAATTAGAAGTAGCAACCAAGGAAAGGCAAAGAACAAAAGAGATGACATTTTCCCTTTCTTTTGATTTTTTAAAATGTGTGTGTGTGAAGTCTCTGCAGTTTTACCTTTTATCACTTGCAAGCAATTTTAAAGATTCCTTAAGGAGTGCTGCCTATCATTAAACTCCCTTACCAGAACTGAAAGGAAGCCCAGGTTTTCAACATTGTTTTCACTATTGGGAATTCACTATATTTATGGCCAACAACTCTATATTATAGGGATGTTGTGAGCAAGCATGTTGAAAAACTTAAATTTTTATTTAAATAGGAGTGACAGTGTCAATGAAAACCTAATACATCATCAACAGATAACGTATTGAACTGAAAGATTTCTAAGTACCTTTTCAATGTTAACATTCCAAAATTTGATGAACTTACCATAGTTGCTATAAAATGCTGGGGAATTAATTTTCTTTCTGTTGGAATTAATGAAATATATTTCATCATAAAATTGTTCTCCAAAGGAAGTAAAACGAACGGGATGTGTGTGTGTGTGTGTGTGTGTGTGTGTGTGTGTGTGTGTGTGTTGGGTTCAGTGCTGTTGTAGCATTATATTAAATTGTTTTGAACCAGAAAAGACAAAGAAGTATTCCTACTGGATTATCCAATAGACTAGTTTCTGTTCTGATTCTTATCAATCTCCATTTGATTTCATAGAATAGATAAGATTACCACACATGAAAAAGAGCCACAAAACAACGTAATAACTTAAGTTAGAAGTAGGCAGAAAATATGTAGTGACTCCCAGTATGTTTGAAACAAGAATTTTATGAAGCTTAGCCCCTGGCTAATGAAAACATTTCTCCATTTTGTGATAATGTCAGAACAGATCAACAATACTAGCACCCAAATGTTAGTCTGACTCAAAGGATGAATTTTCTAGGGTAAAAAATCCTACAAATGGAGTCTGCTTATTTAACTTTATATAGGAAATAACTCCAAGTAGGAAAAAAATGCAAAGAATGCCTAAGGGGAAAGAACAGAGAATCTGGGAGTCCACAATGAAATCTGCTATACACAGTTTCAAAGTCAGATAATTTCTTAGGATCTATAGAAACAAGCCTATTATAATCAGAATGATTCACTGAACTTTTCTGTGGTTATTTGGAATTGAAAGAGTCAGTTGCTTTCTACTTACCATTTGTTGGTTTAATTAAAACATGCCATCAGCACTGCTTTAGGGTGGAAGCCTTACTTTTTCTAATTGCACTTAAGATTATTCACTTCTACTCCAAATCTCTTGACTTAGAATTTTCTGCCTGATGTTATAAAGAATTTACCTCCATCTGGGGCATTTAAGAGTCGAAATGTTCCAAAGTGTCACCTCCAATTATGGTAACATATTTTAGATGGAACATAACATGACATCTAATGTAACCAGGTGTGGCATGTCATTCCCATAATACATCAAATTTAATAATAAAATGCCTTCTTTTATTTAAAACTTTCCAAACTTTTTATTTCACTCATAATTTTATCATGTAAATGCTATTTGGATTTACTCTCACGCAGAGAAGCTTAGGAAAACTGTGTTATTTTTATTTTGATATCTAAAACCAAATGTATTTGCTAGAATTATTCATGACAATTAGGAAAGAGATATAAAATATTTTGGTTAAAGCTACAAATGACTTAAAATTTATTTCTCAAAACTGGAACTTGGAAGCTTCATTATATTCAGGTGGGCCAGGTATATTGAGGAGCAAAGCTGCAAGGAACTAAATTTTCTGGTCACGCCTTTGCTCAAAATGTTCTGGGAAGTAAGTTTCCAGGTCTTGCTATAGCAATGAGAAAATAAAAATCTTCCTGAGTGAGGTAAACCTTAAACCTCAAACCTCAGTTTCATGCTTACCTTTTTTCTGACACCTGGTGTTTCTTTGTATTATTTCCTTTGTTTGAATTTGGATTTCTGTGTATCACATTGTTCCTGACTTATTGACAGGATATCCACTCTTACAGCCTAACATCTTAGCTTCCGTGCAGTTCCTAGATCCAGGCTAATTTATTGACATATAATTTCCTCTTAGTCCTAGACCATGGCTTGGCCCTAAGTCCTATTTCATGATGACTCAATTGGAAAGTATACATATGCATATGTAGGTGTAAATGTGTATATGCATACATATAGATATAGACACATGTATGAATGTATAGACTAAACATGTGATACATGTGTGTATATATGTGCGTGCATATATATGTACATATATATAGAGAGAGAGAGAAAGAGAGAGAGAGACAGAGACAGAGACAGAGACAGAGACACAGAGAGGCAGAGACAGAGAGAGATAGGGGGAAGGCATGTGTTTCAGTCAGTTGTCACTTCAGTAAGTTATTTAAAGCCCCAACTATACAAATGTGATAGACATGATAAACTAAAGATCATACAGAATCTCACAATCTTTGATGAGGAAGGAACCTGCAAGGACAGTCCAACCCACACTTGAATATAAGATATAATATTTATATGTAAAATTAACTGAGCCCAGCACCTCCAAGGCAGCCTATTCCAATTTTGTATAGCTCTAATTTTTACAAAGTGTTTTTCTCTGTACACTGACCCTAAGTCAATTTCTTTGCACCTTTAATGAATCATTCCTAGTTCATCCTTAAAGTTAGAATCAAGTCTATTTAATGAGAAAATTAATCTCTTGGAATTCCTAGGAGCCAGGTTGCTCCTAGTTTCAAAGGTAGGTCCTTAGCTCCAAATATTCAAATAGTAATCATATAATTATGTAGATGTCTGGACCTTGAGAGACAGCAAAATGTATTTGACAGAGAGTTGGACTTGATATCAGGGAGACTTGGGTTCAAAGCCTATCCTTGACATTTACTGATTGTATGACCATAGGCAAGTTGCTTAATCTTTCATTACCCCAAACATATTAAAGGATGATAAATTATAAATGAATCATCTGCATAGGTGGAAATGGTTATATAGCAATAAAATCACTGCCTAAGAAGGCAAAAGGTGAAAAAAACAGGGAAGGGAAATTTGGTAGATCATGTAGTCTAATACCCTCATTCTATAGATAAGGAAACTCTCTAAGCTGAGAACTTTGACCCATATTTTACAGAAAAATATTTAGGCTATTTTCTGAGAAATCTTTATTTTACACTTCTTCCTCATCTCCTAACATTCTTAACACTGCTACTTTCTCCTCCTCCATCCCTATTTCATATGATGAAATTACTTTCTTTACCAACATATCATTCCCTCTGTCTTCCCCACTCTCGCTTTTTTCAATCTCTTCTTCTCTACTGGCTCCTTTCCTACTCGCTGCATATACTCTTTCCAGAGAAAAACTCCATCATTTGATATATACCTCTATCCTTGCTACCTATTGTCCCATATGTTTTTTGCACTTTTTAGCTAAACCTTTGAAAAAACTCATCTAGAATAGGTGTTTCCACTTTCTCTCCCCTCATATTCTCTTCTTAATCCCCTACAGTCTGGCTTCCAACCTCATGATTCCACCAAACTGTTCTCTCTAAAGTATTCAATAATCTCTTAATTGCTGAATCCAATGACCTTTTTCTTTATTCCAATTCTTCTGGTAGCATTTGACACTATTCATCACTATTTCTTTCTTGATACTCTCTTTTCTATACGTTTTTAGTATACCACTCTCTCCTGGTTTTCCTCTTACCTCCTCTGTCTTCTTTGCTAGATCCTCCTCCAGATCACATCCTCTATTAATGTCCCCCGTTTTTTTCCTCCTGGGCCCCCTTCTCTTGGCTGTCTATAATACTTTACTTGGTGACCTCATTGGTTTATATGGATTTAATTACCATCTCTATTCTTTTTAATTTTTTTAAACTTTTAAAATTTTTATTTTTAGTTCACAACACTCAGTTCCACTGGTTATGGGGTTCCAAAATTTCTCTCCCTCCCTCTCCTCTCCCCCATTCTGATGATTTTCAAACCCTCCCAATCTCTATACTGACCTCCAATCTTGCATCTTTAACTGCTTTTCATATATCTCTAACTAGATGCGCAGAAACAGAAGTCATATTTCCACTTAAACCATTCCCCCTCCACCTTTCCTGTTGCTGTAGAGGATAACACCACCCTTCCAGTCCTTCAAGTGTGGAACATAGGAATCATCCTGGATTTCTCAATATTTCTCATCCTCCTCCATATTCAAGTTGCTTTTAAGTTCTGTTGACTTAAGTTCTATCAAATATACCCCCCTTTCTCTTCTGACACTGGCACCACACTGACTCCGGGCCTCATTACCTCATGCCCTTGATTATAATAGCAATCAGTTTTGGAGTTTGCCTCCCTCAAGTGTTTCCCCAACCAATCCATTCTTCATGTCACACCATCCCCCTCTTCCTACCCCCACCCCCAACACACATACACTTAATAATCTCCAGTGTTTTCCTATTGCCTTTAGGAGCAAATGCAAAATGCTCTTTTCAGCATTCAAAGCAATATGAAACCTAGCACTCTCTTACCTTTCCAATTTTTTTTTCATATCTTACTCCCGAACGTGTATTCTTCAATCCAGCAATACTGGCCTCCTAACTGTTCCATGAACAAAACACTTATCTCTTGGCCCTGGGCATCTTCTCTGGATGTGTTCTATGCCTAGAACATTCTCCCTCCTCTGCTCTAACTATTGACCTCTCTGAATTTAAGTCATAACTAAAAAACCCATATTCTCTAGGAGGCCTTCCTTGACCTCTCTTCATTCCAATGCTTTCTCTTTTTTAATTATTTCATATATATCCCCATCTAGTTTGATATATATATATATATACATATATATATAAATATATATATACACATATGTACATATACACTACATACACACACACACACACACACACACACACACACACACATATATATATATATATATATATATATATATATTTAATCTCCAGTGTTCCAGTGTTTTAGTGCAGTGTCTGGCACATAGTAGACACTTAAGAAATGCCTATTGATTGATTAACTAATTGATGGATTGATTGAAATTGAGTAGTCATGTGACTTGCCCAAGGTTATTCATGTAGTAATTAGACTAACATTTATGATCATTGGGCTATTCTGATTTGAAATACATGCTCAACATAGCAGATTGCCACTTCAGTAGATTTTGAAGTCTGTCTGCTCAGAGTTTGAATTTTAAGTCTAAGTTTCACTAAGAAATCAGCTAGAACAATTAGAAATCACTTCATTTTTTAATCCTTCTTTCTATTTCTGTTACTTGAATGTTTGATTTATATAAGGTATTTAGGAGAACCTGGGATATACTGTATCTAAATTCTGCTTTGAATAGTCTTCAAAAAAGAAAAAGAAGCCTCTCAAAGGATAAGTATTGACATACAAGAGAAATAGGAATAAATTTAATATTTTGTTAGAAGAGATTGTTGGGACAAGGCCTAGAGTCTCAAGTGAGTCTAATCTATCAAGTAAACAATAGGCATTTTGTCCTGGCCCCCCTTCTCTGGTCTTTCTATAGTACTTCACTTGGTAATCTCATCAGTTCACCTGGATTTAATTACCATCCCTATTCTGATGATTCTCAAATCTACTTATATACTAGGTACTTTGCTAGATGGCAAGGATACAAAAAATATAAATGAAGCAAGTTTTCCTTGCCTTCATGGAACTTATATTGTTTCATGAGAAACAGTGCATATGCAAGTGATGATAAAGAATTTTCTTTTTTTCTGTTTTGTTGATTTATTTATTTAATATTTTTAGTTTTCAGCATTGATTTTCACAAGAGTCTGAATTGCAAATTTTCTCCCCATTTCTACCCTCCCCACCCACTCCAAGATGGCATATATTCTGATTATCCCGTTCCCAGTCAGCACCCCTTCTGTCACCCCACTCCCACTCCCCAACCCCCATCCCCTTTGCCTTTACTTTCTTGTAAGGCAAGATAAATTTCGATGCCCCATTGTCTATATATCTTACTTCCTAGTTTCATGCAAACACTTTTTTTTTATTTTTTTAATATGTGTTTTTAAAACTTTGAGTTCTAAATTCTCTTCCTTCTTCCCTCCCCACTCCCCCACCCTAAGAAGGCAAGCAACGCAACATAGACCACATGTGTATCATCATGTAAAACCCTTCCACAATACTCATGTTGTGAAAGACTAACTATATTTTGCTCCTTCCTAACCAATCCCCCTTTATTGAATTTTCTCCCTTGACCCTGTCCCTTTTCAAAAGTGTTTGTTTTTGATTACCTCCTCCCCCTTTCTGCCCTCTCTTCTATCATCCCCCCTTTTTTTATCTCCTTCCTCCTTCTTTCCTGTGGGGTAAGATACCCAATTGAGTATGTATGTTATTCCCCCCTCAGGTTAACTCCGATGAGGGGAAGATTCACTCATTCCCCCTCACCTGCCCCCTCTTCCCTTCCTAAAGAACTGCTTTTCTTGCCACTTTTATGTGAGATAATTTACCCCATTCTTTCTCTCCCTTTCTCCCTCAATATATTCTCTTTCATTCCCTAATTTTGTTTTAGTTTTTTAGATTTCATCCCTTCGTATTCAACTCTCCCTGTGCCCTCTATCTATATGCATGTATGTATGTGTGTATATATATATATGTACATATATATGCATATATATGTGTGTATATGTGTGTGTGTATGTGTGTGTGTGTATTCCCTTCAGCTACCCTAATACTGAGGTCTCATGAATTATACAGATCATTTTTCCATGTAGGAATGTAAACAAAACAGTTCAATTTTAGGAAATCCCTTGTGATTTCTTTTTCTTGTTTACCTTTGCATGCTTCTCTTGATTCTTGTGTTTGAAAGTCAAATTTTCTATGCAGCTCTGGTCTTTTCACTGAGAAAGCTTGAAAGTCCTCTATTGTATTAAAAGTCTATATTTTGCCTTGGAGCATGATACTCAGTTTGCTGAGTAGGTGATTCTTGGTTTTAATCCTAGCTCCACTGACCTCCAGAATATCATATTCCAAGCCCTTCGATCTCTTAATGTAGAAGCTGCTAGATCTTGTGTCATCCTGATCATGTTTCCACAATACTCAAATTGTTTTTTTCTGGTTACTTGCAGAATTTTCTCCTTGACCTGGAAACTCTGGAATTTAGTGACAATATTCCTAGGAGTTTTCTTTTTGGGATGTATTTGAGGTGGTGATTGGTGGATTCTTTCAATTTCTATTTTACCCTCTGGTTCTAGAACATCAGGGCAGTTCTACATAATAATTTCTTGAAAGTTGATATTTAGGCTCTTTTTTGATCCTAGCTCTCAGGTAGTCCAATACTTTTTAAATGATCTCTCTCCTGGATCTATTTTCCAGTTCAGTGGTTTTTCCAATGACGTATTCCACATTGTTTTCCATTTTTTCATTCCTTTTGTTCTGTTCTATAATATCTTGATTTCTCATCAAGTCACTAGGTTCCACTTGTTCCAATCTAATTTTTAAAGTAGTATTTTCTTCAGTGGTCTTTTGGACCTCCTTTTCCATTTGCCTAATTCTGCCTTTCAAGGCATTCTTCTCCTCATTGGCTTTTTGGAGCTCTTTTGCCATTTGAGTTAGTCTATTTTTAAGGTGTTATTTTCTTCAGTTTTTTGGGGGGGGGTCTCCTTTAGCCAGTCATTGACTTGTTTTTCCATGGTTTTCTCACATCATTCTCATTTCTCTTCCCAATTTTTCCTCTACTTCTCTCACTTACTTTTCCAAATCCTTTTTGAGCTCCTCCATGGCCCAAGAACAGTTCATGTTTTTCTTGGAGGCTTTCGATGTAGGTTCTTTGACTTTGTTGACTTCTTCTGGCTGTATGTTTTGGTCTTCTTTGTCACCAAAGAAAGGTTCCAAATTCTGAGTCTGAATCTGAGTCTATTTTCACTGCCTGGCCATGTTCCCAGACAACTTACTTGAGCCTTGAGCTTTTTGTCAGGATATGACTGCTTGTAGAGTAGAGTACTTTGTCCCAAGCTTAAGGGGCTGCATTGTTGTTTTCAGAGCTATTTCTACACAGCAAACTCTGTCACACAAGCACTATTCCTCCCCCAAGAACCACCAACTCAGACTGGACTCAGATCTAAGCTGGCTCTGCACTCCTGCTCAGATCTGCCACTTAATTCCTCCCACTAGGTGGGCCTGGGGCCTGAAGCAACTGCACCTGTAGCTCTGTAAGCAGCCTCAGAGCTGTATCACCTCTGCTGCCCCCAGGGTATGGCCAAACCGCAAACTCCTTTCACTCTTTCTCAGAAGCTTTTCCCACTAACCTTCTCTGTTGTCTTTGGTGTTCATGGTTTGAGAAGTCTGGTAACTGCCACAGCTCACAGATTCAGGGCGCTTGGGCCTGCTCTGCCCGGCTCCAGGTCTGGTTGGTCCAGGCGTGGCTCATACTGGGCTCTGCTCCACTCTGCTCCTAGTTCCATGAGGTAGACCTTACCCCACGACCATCCAGGCTGTCCTGGGTTGCAGTCCTGCTTCCTTCTGCTATTTTGCGGGTTCTGCAGTTCTAGAATTTTTTCAGAGCCATTTTTATACGTGTTTGGAGGGACCTGGGGGGGAGCTCATGCAATCCCTACTTTCCCGCTGCCATCTTGGTTTTGCCCCCCAATAAACAATTTTGAAGGTAAATACAAAGTGGCAAACTAAGTAAGTAGAAGAAATCAAGAAATATACTTAGGAGGTGCCCTGAGAATTGAGATAGGAAACTTCTTCTCCTTCTCTTATTCGTCTTCTACAGAGTTTCAGATGGCACTCACAATAGGAAACTTCATATCACCAAAACTAGGTCAGCTCAATCCACTTATCTACTTTCTGTCATGAAGTTCTCTTAATTATTTTTTTTTTAAAAGCCTGAGTTTTACTCATGAATCTGACATTTAGCTGGTTGTATGTAAGTAGACAAATACTGTCTTTGGGCCTCAATTTCCTAATATTAAAAAAAAAGAACATGATGACATTGGATCAACTCTACGATCTTTCATACTTCTAAACCCTATGAAACCTATTTCCCCAGCAAAGGTACCAATACAATAAACCCCCATTCACTTTGGTTTTTTATTCGTGTTTCAATATAGCAAGACAACAGACTCTCTTGGGACAAGAGGGGTCACGATGGTTAAGTCCTATCTGGTTTCAGCTCTAACTTGTGCCTAAAGTGATCTAACTTATACAGAGATTTGAAAAAGCATTTTAAACAAATTTCCTACCCCTTTAAAGGAATTTTATTTGCATTTATGAATGACCATATGAGATATTTGAAAGGTGCTTAGTATGGTGACTAGCACAAAGTAGGGGCTATATAAATACTTTTCCCTGCTGTTCTCTCTATAAGATTTTTTTTAAAGTGTTCTGAAGCCATTTGATATTTTAACATTGTTAATTAAAGTGTCCATGTTGGAAAATTTTCAATATAACCTTGTGTTAAGCTAAAAAATACTATTCTCAAAGGAGAGTAGTAGTGGCAGAGTCCAGGCTGGGAGAGACAATGACTCCTCTTAAGGAGGCCTCTATCAGATATCAAATATAAAAGCAGTCAAAGGGTCATGTCTAGAGAGGACAACTGATGCCAGGAGGTAGTCAGGTACTATAGGTTCACAAACAGAAAGAGGGGCCTCAGGAGGTCATAAAATCATAAAAGCAGCAAGGTAAACAAGATTAAATTTGGATTCTTGGACAGACTTTGTCTGGAATCTAGCATTGAGTCACCAGGTGTTGATCATGGCTAGAGAGAAGTCAGAGAACTTCCTTGGGTTCTTGTGTATGAGTCAGAGACAAGGAAGCTAATAGTAATAATAATAATAATAATAATAATGATTGTTAAATACATATAATTTTAGAGCCTTACAAAATATTATATATATGTATATATAAATATCTTTATATGCACATATACTATACATAATATTCATTGTTCATAACAACCATTTGAAGTAAGTTCTATTATTATTCCCGGCTTATAAATAAGAAGTCTGTGTCTGAGAGAGGTTAAATGACTTGCCCACAGTCACACGGTTAGTATGTATCTGAGCAGTATTTTATCTAAGATTTCTTTAAGTCCAAGTCCAACCTATTATCTACTAAATCAAGCAGCTCTCTCTAAAGCTAAAGTAACAACAAAATGGACCTTGATCATATATGTATGTATGTATGTAGGTATGTATGTATATGTTTTATTCAGAATCATCTCAGTGGCTCACAACCCTAACAATGCAAAGATTTCCTAAGGGACACATTGACTCATCATTTTCCAATACCTCCTTCTGTTTCTCCCAGTAAAGGCTAAGTTACATGTTTATTATAATCCCATTTATTACTACAAAGCTGGGAATAGATGTGTATATGTGCATGTAGTGGTTGCAGTCTCCAATCCCATGACCGTCAATATCATTACCATTGGAGCACTGGTCCTGTCTAGAGTACATGAGACATGTGATGAAACTTGTCCCCTTCTAGGGATACATTTTTCTTTGCCTTTTCAAGTGACCTCTTTGATAAAAAGACAGGTACACCCAGAGGTTTTTCATTTGTATGAACATGTCACCTACTGGCAACATGGGGGAAAGGGTTATATAAAAATAGCTTCAGAAAGGATTGCTCCTCCACCAAGAAAAGCCACCCACACAGGTGACTTCAAAAGGAATAACTTTATTTCATGTTCTTTCTCTTTTTTCTTTTTCTGGGATAAATGGTAGAGAATACACTTTTTTGGACTTCCTATATGGCATAGGATTTTTTTTCCTGCCCCTATCCCCACAAGCAATAGTGATGGTAATTGCTCATACATCACATCAAACATAAATCCTGCCTAAGCAAGCCTGATTCTGGGTTTCTGGTTGCCTCCTGTATTCTTTCCCACTTCAATATATGTAACCAACCAGTGATCCTAAGATAAATGTTTCCAGACATGGTGTTGATCTCAGGAATTTAAAATTTTGAGCTCCTATATCCCTCAGTCTTGCTGCAGTCTGGGAGGTGGGCCCTGAAACTATTTGTCAGAAAAGAACATAACCAGTAGGAATCTTAGCCCAGGCCTTGGTCTGGCTTGTCAAAGGACATGGACTTCAAAGGGAGTAGGCTAGAGATTTCAGAATAAAAGTGAAAGTGAAATGACTGTTTAGCCACCACTCTAATTATTTCCTATTTGAATTGTTATCTTCATAGGAGAATATAATAGGAGTTGCAAGTACCATATTATTTTTAATTCTTTGTCAATGAGTGTTTTTGAGCCTTTTGTGATTTTAGCCATTCTTGTAAATATGTTTAATAAATAGTTGTCTATACTTGATCTACCTTGTGCATCAAGTACCTTTCTACTCTCTTTTGGGGAGACTGCAACATAAGCTTTAAGTGATTTTCACCGAGCTTCAAAGTGAGGATTTAGAGAGCAAGATAGTACAAGAAAAAGCCTGAGGCTGACATCATTCTTCACAAGCAGAGATTTTCTGGGACTGAACCCAGACCAGTAAGTGTGAGCCCAGAGATGAGGGGAATTCTTGGGGGAAGGAGTGAGTGGCCCAAATCTCATGAGGCACCAGTGTGTCTGTTGTTACATATACAAAGACATATGCCCATGAACGTGTGATCGTATCATTTTAAAAAACTTAACCTATAGGAAATTCTCTAAATATTCACATAAAATGTAAAGCATTTTCTATTTTATCCTGCTATTTAAATAGAGAAAAGTGTTAATTCTTCATTCAAGAAGTGTCTAATATATTTGATAAGTATTTACTATATTACAGTGCCTTTGTCAAGTAAGTACTTACTGAATTGAATTTCAAAGTGATAATCACTATCATACAGGCTCAGGTAATTGTCTATGGGTCGGTAACAATAACAGTCACTCTGGTTTATGACAAGCAAATTTGGGATCTTGAGCAAAACAAAGATGAACATTCTTCTTCTTGTTATTGCTGTTAAAAATTTCCGCATACTTTGCTCCAGATAGAATGTTTCTGCTAGGACAATAATTGATACAAGGAACTAAAGTGTGTTTCAATTAATAGCAGTTGATTGAGACATAGGGGCTTTTAAATGTGTACCTGAAAGTACCAAAGTAGGGGGTAGAGCCAAGACAGTGGCTACAAAGCAGGGACTAGCCTGAGCTCCCCACCAGGTCCCTCCAAAAACCTATAAAAATGTCTCTGAACCAATTCTAGAACTGCAGAACTCACAAAATAGCAGAACGAAGCAGGGCTCCAGCCCAGGACCACCTGGATGATTGCCGGGTGAGGTCTTTCACACACGGAGCTGGGAGCAGAATAGAGCCCATCATGGACGGCGTGGACCAACCAGACCGGGAGCCGGTTGGAGTGTGCCCTAGCACCCTGAATCAGTGAGCTGCAGCAGTTACCAGACTTCTCAACCCACAAACACAAAAGACAACAGAGAAGGTTACTGGGAAAAGCTGCTGGGGACAGAGTGATAGAATTCCCAGTTCAGCTACCACCCCAGGGGCAGTGGAGGTGGGAAAGCTACAGAATTACAGCTGCAATTGCTTCAGGCCCCAGGCCTACCTAGTGGGAGGAATTAAGTGGCAGATCAGAGCAGGAGTGCAGAGCCTGCTGAAGATCTATGTCCAGTCCAGGTTGGGGGTTCTTGGGGAAGGAGGAGTGCTGGTGTGGCAGAGATGGCACATCCCCCCAAGCTTAGAACACAGGACTCTTTACTCTACAAGCAGTCATACCCCACTGAAAAACTCAAGGGTCAAGTAAGTTGGCTGGGAACATGGCCAGGCAGCGAAAATGCACCCAGATTCAGTCTCGGGCTTTGGAATCCTTCTATGGTGACAAGGAAGATCAAAACATACAGCCAGAAGAAGACAACAAAGTCAAAG
>CM053623.1:381112383-381136413 GCA_028646595.1 Phalanger gymnotis
TGCTTTACTATCATTAGAGGAATAAAAGTTGTAAAGTTGATTAAATTCCTCAACATTAAGATGTATATATGTAAGATTCTTATTTATTTCCCTCATGGAACAAATGTCTACTTAGCCAAAATAGAATAGAGTAAGTGTATTTTGAGAAAACTGACTTTCTGTGCAAAGACCACCATACTATTAAATGAGGGTGAAAATTACTGCAGGAAGTAAGCAGTAAGGAATATTTGAGATAGTCACAAATGGAGAAAGACAAAGAAGGGAAAACATGACTATGTTCCTGACAGCATTTAAAAGGGTGTTTTAATATATCTACCCAGAATGAAGGGTCATTTATATATTTATCTCAAAAAATGCTTCTTTTTTAGTATTGAACTGGCTTATGAACTTATGAACTAACCATTCTGAATATCATTTTTTTCCTCACCTGTAAATGAAAGGGTTCGACTAGATGGACTACAAGGTCCATCTGATTCTGTAATCTCAGGTATCATCAAGTTAGCTACTGACTCCAAAAAATGCTAGTATTTGAAAGGCTAAGTAGAAGGGAACTTTTGTTTCCTGTCACATTACCAGCTTCTACTCCATATATCAAAATGGAGAATATTTATTGAATGTGAAATCTATAAGGATTTGAGAATTATCAGAGTAATCAATTTTGGAACCAATCATATACCTGGAGACTAGGAAACCTAAACCCAGTGAGATTGTGTAATTGTTTCATTCTTCTTAGTTTGCTAATTATTTTTTTATTATTTCCTTCCCTGAATGTGTGTGTGTGTGTGTGTGTGTGTGTGTGCATGTGCGTATGTGTGTGTGTGATGTACACATATATAATATTTAGTATTATTGGGTATACTGGGTGTCGGGGAAGAATGATCTTTCTGATGTGAGGTACTGAACTCATTTCAGGGCTGCTTTCTACCTTTGGCATCTAAGTGCCACCCAACTTTTACTTGTGACTAAAAAGCTGTAGCATGTGGAGCAGCCACACTGATAAATTCTTTCAGCAGATGGAGTAAATCAGGTTGAGAGTAAGTAACTGTTGAGTTAGGGATGTGTCTACCTCAAATATATGAAAACTTTCCTTTGTGGAATGGATAGACACGAATATTTTGTTCTAGCCTATTAAGGCAGTGAAAGCAGGCACTGTTGAACATCTAAGCTCAGTTAGACATAGAAGATGCTGAGGTTATCCACTGTATCCCAAGCCATTGCCAGTCATCTTGCCTCTTGTCTTGTTACTGGCTTGGAATAAATGATTGGAAGAAAGAGTGATGATGAGTTTGTGCAACTCTGCCTCACTTAAATTGAAATTCTGTACAAGTAAAAGATATCGCCCTCACTATTTTACCATTTTTCAAAGTCCTGTGATTATTTTCAAGTGAAAAAGCATCAAGTACAAATACACTGATGGCTGTGCTCACAACCTTGCACATAGGTGGCTCAGACCATAGGGTTGTCTTCTGTCCAAATGGAAGCATCAGTGGGATTTAACAGCACCCTGGATGTCTTAGAAGTCTTATTTTTTTGTAAAAATTAAATTTTATTTTTTTCCATAGCTATTATTGCTAATTGCATTTCCCTCAATCCTATTCCCCTGTTTATTCTGTTTTCTCTATCTTTCACTCTCCCCCTCCTCAAAAGTCTTTTGCTTCTGACTACCCTCTCCCCTAACCAGCCCTCCTTTATATCATCCTCCACCCTGCTCTCTCATCCCCTTGTCCCTTAGTTCCTGTAAGGTAAAATAGATTTCTATACCCAATTGAGTGTGTATTTTCTTCCCTGTTTGAGCTAATTCTCATCAGAGTAAGGTTCACTCACCCCCCTCACTGATTCCTTTTTCCCCTCCACTGTAAAAGCTTTTACTTGAATCTTTTATGTGAGATAATTTACTCCATTTTACCTCTCTCTTTCTCCTTCCCCCAGTACATTCCTCTCACCCTTTAAATTTATTTTTAGATATTACCTCTCAATATTTAACTCACATCTGTGTCCTCTGTCTTTATATACTCCCAACGATCCTAATAGTAAGGAAGGTTTTATGAGTTACAGACATCATCTTCCCCTGTAGGAATGTAAACTTTCCCATTATCTTCTATTTTTTTTCATTCTTTTGATTCTGCTTTACAATTTCTTGATTTCTCATAAACTCACTAGCTTCCACTTGCTCCATTCTAATTTTTAAGGCAATATTTCCTTCAGTGTTGTTTTGGACCTCCTTTTCCTTTTGGCTAATTCTGCTTTTAAGACATTCTTCTCCTCATTGGCTTTTTGGAGCTCTTATGCCATTTGGGTTATTCTATTTTTTAAGGTATTATTTTCTTCAGTATTTTTTGGAGTACCCTTTAGGAAGTCATTGACTCATTTTCATGATATTCTTCCATAATTCTCATTTCTCTTACCAATTTTTCCTCTATTTCTTACTTGAATTTCCAAATCTTTTTTCAACTCTTCAATGGCCTGAGACCAATTCATGTTTTTCTTTGTGGCTTTTGATGTAGGCTCTTTGACTTTGTTGTCTGCTTCTGGCTGTATGTTTTGATCTTTGTCCCCAAAGTAAGATTCTATGGTCTGACATTTTTAAGGCTGGCTGCCTATTATCCCAGCCAATTACTTGATATATTAGCTCTTTGCCAAGGCCTGCCTCTGCTTCCAAAGTGGAGAGGGCTCTGTCTCAAGCTTCAGGGGTTTTGTGCTGCTGTTTTCAGAGTTACTTCTATGTACCTGTAAATTTTCAGTTCTTCCAAAGTGATATGATCCAATGAGGGGTGTTCACTACTGGCCTGTGCTCTGCTCTGTGAGTGATCTCAAGCACTCTTTTCTGTTGTGGAAATACCAGGAGGACTCCCTCTATACAGCCACTACTAGCTCTGCCACACCAGTGCTCCTATTCACCTCAGGACCGCCAACCAGGAATGTGACCCAGATCTAAGAAGGGCAAAGCAAGAGAATCCTGCCTCAGTGCCACCAAAGAGATCCCATCCGATTAGCTGCTTGATTCCCCATACCATCTGTAGGCCTGGAGCTCTGGAAGCAGCCCCTGCTGCTGCTGCTGCTGCTGCTGCTGCTGCTGCTCCTACCCTGAGGCTGGGGCCAGACCACACCCCTCTCTCACCCTTGTCCAACTACATTTTCCCACTGACATTCTAAGTTGTCTTTGACATTTGTTGGTTGAGAAGTCTGGAAACCACCATAGCTCAGTGATTTAGGGCCCTGAGGCCTGCTCCATTAAGTATATTCTGGCCTGGTCTGCCTTGGCATGACCCATGCTTGGCTGTATGTACTCCTAGCAAGGTGTGATAGACCCCTCCCAGCTACCATCCAGGCCATCTTTGGCTGGAGACTTGTTTAACTCCATCTTTTCATGGGCTCTGTAGCTCTAGAATTTGTTTAGAGTCATTTTTTACAGGCGTTTGGAGGGATTTGGGGGTGGAGCTGAAGGAAGTCCTTGTTTTCAGTCTGCTATCTTGGCACCACCCCCAGCCTTGTCTGTTTTTAAGAAGTCATTTTCTTCAATATTTTCTATATCTCCTTTACCAAGCTGTTGACTCATTTTATCATAATTTCCTTACATTGCTCTCATTTCTCTTCCCACTTTTTCCTCTACCTCTCTTACTTGATTTTCAAAATCTTTTTTGAGCTCTTCTATGACCTGAGACCAATTCATATTTTTCTTGGAGGCTTTGAATGTAGGTGCTTTGACTTTGTTGTCTTCTTTGGAGTGTGTGTTTTGATCTTCCTTGTCACCATAGTAACTTTCAATAGTCAGAGGATTTATTTTCCTGTTGTTTGCTCATTTTTCCAGACTGTTGCTTGACTTTTTAACTGTTTGCTAAGTAGGGTTCTGCTTGTAGGGTGGAAGGAGAACTGTCCCAAGCTTCAGGGAATTTTGTACAGCTGTTTTCAGAGATACTTCTACAGACCTATACGTTTTCAGTCCTTCCAAGATGGTATGATTTAAGGACCAGTGTTTACTACTCTTCTGGCCTGTGCTCTGGCTTGTGAACAACTTCAAGCACACTTTTCTGCCCTGGAGTGGTGGGGTGGGTCTTCCCTTTACTGTGGTTGCAAGCTCTGATGTGTTAGTGCTCTTCCTTGCCCTGGGACCACTTCCCAGGATGCTAGTATAGACCTAAGTATTGGCAAAACAGCAGTTATGCCCAAGCGTTAGCAAAAAAAAGATATATGTAACTTCCTTCTGACCAATTTTTTTGACCCTCTTACTCTCCGTGGGGTGAGAGATCTGGAAACAGCCACTGCTGCTGCCATTGCTGATGCAGCAATTCTGAAGGCCTACTTCTGGTTTCCTGGGGCCAGGGCTGTGCCCAGATGTGACAGACCTTTCCTGCTTACCTTCTACATCTCTTTTGGTATCTGTGGGCTGAGGGGTCTGGGAATTGCCACTGCTGCTAGTTATTCAGTTGCCTGATGCTTGCTCCTGGTTTTCTGGGGCTAGTCTGCATTGGTGTGGCTTGTGCTGTACTGTGCTCCTCTTTTGCCCTGGTACAAAAAACCTTTCCTGACAACCTTTCGAATTGTCTTGGGCTGGAAATTTGTTTCATTTTGTCTTTTTATTAGTTCTGCTACTCTGAAATTTTTTAGGGTCACTTTTAATGGTATTTGGAGGGGTTTGGTGTAGAGCTCAGGAGAATCCCTGCCTTTACTCTTCCACCTTGGGTCTGCCCCCAAGAAGCCTTTTTTAAGGACTGTACTGTTCACCTCCTAGCTTGAAGAAGGGTTAGAAAAGGTGACCTTAATATTGTCTGCTTCAAGAAATGTAACCCTGGCCTCTTTATTGCAGCAGGCATGGATTCTATCTTGTAGTCAAAACACATGCACACACCCACACACACACACACACACACACACCCACACACACACACACACACACACACACAGAATATGCAAAAATTTTGCTAAGATAATTCCACTTACCATTGGTACATATAATCTCATGACCTTCTAACATTATCACCAACACTGCCTTCTCTTTACCCAAATGCGATGAAACTTCATGCATACACCCTCACAGTAAACATTCTAATGTAGTAGTCTATGTCATTATAAGGAGAAAAGAGAGACAAGATATGATAAAGATGAAAGAAATGGGTGGTGCAGAGTGCTTGATCAATCAAAGGCATGTCATCTCCAAGCAAAACATTCACATTGAACAAAAGTGGCAGCCAGAAGGCAAAAAACAAACAAACAAACAAACAAAAACCCAACAAACAAACTACTGGAACACTTAATGTTAAAAGATAAGAGCACATCTCCCTGTGTGAACAGTTTGTTGCTAAAAAGAAAATTGACCAAACACATGCTTAGCAACAGTGGAGCAGAAAAGGAGTGAGCATCTTTCAGAGATTTAGTATACAGCATTACATTTACTCATAGGGGCCAGAATACTACTTAACATCCAGAGTGTTTTGACGAAGGTAACGGAGAAATGCAGAAACTGTTAAAAAATGAGCATTACCAATAGGATAGTTTGTCCATCTCTAAGAAGGCAACATTTAACTCCATCAAAAGTAAAGTGCAAGTGAAGCTTGGAGAGATGTGGGGTTCTTGGCTCAGCAAGAAGGCAGATAAAATTCAGTTTTACACTGATAGTAACAATCCAAATCACATTTATAATATTCTGAAGGCTGTTTATGGACCAAAGATCTGTGGTGCATCTCAGTTATTCAGCACTGATGGAGCCACATTAATTACTAAGGACATGATTTTTTATATATGGGCTGAAATTTCCATAGTGTTCTCAGTAGACCATCATGAATCAAGGCTGAATCCAATGACCAGATGCCTCAGGTTGAAGTCAATCCCTCTATAGCCCAGTTTGCCACTGAAGAAGAGGTTTTGAATACCATTAGACTTCTCTCATGTGGCAAAGCACCTGGTACTGATTGTATTCCAGAAGAGATTTACAAGGCAGAGAGTATATTGATCATACAAAAGTTCACTGAAATCTCCCAGGTTATATTGCAAAAGGAAGTTACCCAGTAGGATTTTGAGGATAACTCAATTATCCACCTTTTAAAAAGGAAATAGTTTGTTTATTTACAATCATGGGGAGGAGGCAGGTCTCTCTCTTAGTCATTGCTGCTATGAATCTTGCCAGACTTCACTTTAATAGACTGATCCATCACTTGAAAGATTGGCATCTACCTAAGAACCAATGTGGCTTCAGAAAGGGGTGAGGGACAGTAAAAAGATATTTGATGACCAACTCCAGAGGAAATGACAGGAGCAGAACAAAGGTCTATACACAACATTCATCAATCTGAACACAGCCTTTGATAACGTCAGTCAAAAGGATTTATGGAAAATTATATCAAAATTTGGTTGCCTGGAGAAATTCATTAGTTTTGTTATGTCAGTTTCATGATGGTCTGCTTCCCTGGGTTCTGAATAATGGATGATTCTCTCATGCTTTCCCAGTCACTAATAGAGTGAAACAAAGCTGTGTGCTTGTTCCTTGGCTTTTAGATTGAGGTTTTCAGCAACATTTTCAGATGTCTTCAACGAGGAGGAAAATGGCATAAAAGTTAGCAACAATGATGGCAAA
This sequence comes from Phalanger gymnotis, assembly GCA_028646595.1. NCBI lineage: Eukaryota > Metazoa > Chordata > Mammalia > Diprotodontia > Phalangeridae > Phalanger > Phalanger gymnotis. The sequence goes on from CM053623.1 coordinate 381,118,952, forward strand.
TTATTTAACTTGAAAAGGCTATCAGCCAAGACAAAAGTGGAGGGAGAGTTGGTGAATGTTTTGTTGTTGTTGTTGTTGTTTGTAGAAGAGCATGCATTCAATGCTGCCTCTAAAACTGAGATGCATCAAAGTATGGATCCATTCTCTGCTGTTTGTGCTAATTTTAGCCTAACATTAACACCAAGAAAAGAAAGATTTTCAAAAGCCATCACCACATCATCCATATTTTGAACCATTGCCTATAGCAATGTTGTGGATAAGTTCACTTATATGTGCAGTATACTTTCTAGGGATGTCCACAAAGATGATGAGGTTGATGCCAGAGCTAACTTCATGTTTGGGAGGCTCTGAAGGAAAGTGTGGGAGAGAAGAGGTATTAGATTGCCTACCAAATGAAGGTTTATGGAGTTATTGTGCTGACCTCACTGTTGTATGCTTGGCCTTGTTGAGTTCTCCATAAAATAGTCTTTTTGACAAACATGTATTTGGCACTCAAATAATGTGCCAGCCCATTGGAGTTGTGCTCTCTGTAGCAGTTTGAATGCTTGGCAGTTTAACTCAAGAAAGAACCTCAGTGTCTAGTATGTTATCCTGCCAGGTGATCTTCAGAATCTTTCTGACTATTCAAATGGAAGCAATTCAGATTCCTGGCATGGCATTTATATTCTGTCCAGACTTCACAGGCATACAACAAGAAGGTCAGCACCTTCATTTTGTAGGCAATCTTAATACCTCTTCTCTCTCACACTTTCCTTCAGAGCCTCTCAAACATTGATCTAGCTCTGGCAATGTGCATATCAACCTCATAATCTGTGGGCATCTCTAGAACATATACTTCCAAGGTATGTGAAGTTATGCACAGCATGCAAAATTTCTCCATTTTCCATAGGTATAGAATAAATATTTGCTCAGATATTTCAAGAAGATAAAAACAAACAAAAAAATAACCTCAGGGCTGGAAAACAGGGATTCACTTAAGCTCTCTCTCTCAAACCCCTCCAAACACCTGTAAAAATGGCTCTAGACAAATTCTAGAGCTATAGAACCCACAAAATAACAAAGGGAAGCAGGTCTCCCTCCTAAGATGGCCTGGATGGTCTCTGGGAAGAGTCTATTATACCATTCTTGGAGCAGAGTGCAGCCCAGCATTGGCTGTGCCAGGACCAACCAGGTGCTGAGGAGATGGGGCAGAGCAGGCCATAGGGCCATGAATCACTGAGCTGTGGTAGTTACCAGACTTCTCGACCCATGAGAACTAAGTGGCAGATGAGAGCCAGAGTGCATGGAGAACTTTGCTGGCTAGAGGCAGGGTTCTCTTGCTTTGCCCTGCTTGGATCTGGGCTACAGTCCTGGTTGACGGTTCTTGGGGTGGGAGGAGCACTGGTGTTCAGAGCTTGCCATCTAGAAGTAGCTCTGAAAACAGCAAGGCAATGCCCCTGAAGCTTGGTAAAAGGCACTCACCATTCTGAAGCCAGTTATACCCTGAAAAAAACCTCAAGGGTCAAGTAGCTGGCTGGGAACATGAACAAGCAGTGAAAGACTCAGACTATTGAATGTTTTTGGTGACAAAGAAGATCAAAACACACAGCCAGAAGAAGTCAACAAAGTCAAAGAGCCTACTTCAAAACCCTCCAAGAAAAACATGAATTGGTCTCAGGCCATGGAAGAGCTCAAAAATGATTTGCAAAGGCAACTAAGAGAAGTAAAGGAATGAGTGGGAAGAAAAATGAGGGTGATACAAGAAAATCTTGAAAAATGTGTGAACACCTAGCTAAAGGAGACACAAAATATACTGAAGAAAAGAACACCTTAAAAAATAGACTAACCCAAATGGCAAAAGAGCTCCAAAAAAAAAAAAAACAATGAGGAGAAGAATGTCTTAAAAGGCAGAATTAACAAAATGGAAAAGGAGGTCGAAAAGATCACTGAAGAAAATAATTCCTTAAAAATTAGAATGGAGCAAGTCGAACCTAGTGACTTTATGAGAAATTAAGAAATTATACAACAGAACTAAAAAAATGATAAAATGGAATACAATGTGAAATATCTCATTGGAAAAACCAGTGACCTGGAGAATAGATACAGGAGAGATAGCTTAATAATTAGTGGACTACCTGAAAGCCATGATCAAAAAAAGTACGTAGACATCATCTTTCAAGAAATTATCAAGGAAAATGGCCCTGATATTCTAGAAACAGAGGGCAAAATAGAAATTGAGAGAACCTACCAATGGCCTCTTCAAAAAGATCCCAAAAAGGAAACTCCTAGGAAAATTGTAGCCAAATTCCTGAGTTCCCACATCAAAGAGAAAATATTGCAAGCAGCCAGAAAGAAACAATTAGTGTATTATGGAAACACAATCAGGATAACACAAGATCCAGCAGCTTCTGCATTATTTGATCAAAGGGCTTGGAATGTGATATTCCAGAAGTTAAAGGGACTAGAATTAACACCAAGAATCACCCATCAGAAAAACTGAGTATAATACTCCAGGAGAAAATATGAATTTTCAATAAAATAGAGCAATTTCAACCATTCACAATGAAAAGACCAGAGCTGAATAGAAAATTTGACTCTCAAATACAAGAATCAAGAGAAACATAAAAAGGTAAACAGGAAAGAGAAATCATAAGGGGCTTACTAAAGTTGAACTATTTTGTTTATATTCCTACATGGAAAGGTGAAATTGGTAACTTATGAAACCTTTCAAGGTATTATGGTAGTTTAAGGGGATATACATTTATATAGACAGAGGGCACAGTTTGAGTTGAATATGAAGGGATGATATCTAAAAATAAATAAATAAATGCAATTAATAGATTAGAGAGAAATATATTGGGAAAAAAAGAAAGGGAGAGACAGAATGGGTAAATTATCTCACAAAAGTGTCAAGAAAAAGCAGTTCTATTGGAAGGGAGAAGAGGGCAGGAGAGGGGGAATGAATGAATCTTGCTCTCACCAGATTTGACTTAAGGAGGGAATAACATACACACTCAACTGTGTGTCTTACTCTACAGGAAAGTAGCAGGGAAGGGGATAGGAGGGAGGGCAGAGCAGGGGAGGAGGTAGTCAAAAACAAACACTTTTGAAAAGGGACAGAGTCAAGGGAAAAAATGAATAAAGATAGACAGGACGGAAGGGAGGGAAATACAGTTAGTCTTTCACAACATGACTGTTATGGAAGTGTTTTGCATAATGATACATGTGTGGCCTATGTTGAATTGCTTGCCTTCTCAAGGAGAGTTTGTGGGGAGTGAAGAATGGAGAAAATTTAGAGCTCAAAGTTCTAAAAACAAATGCTCAAAAAGTTGTTTTTTGCAGGCAACTGATAAATAAGATGTAAAGGCAGGGGGTGTAGAAATCTATCTTCACCTACAAGAAAGTAATGGAAAGGGGATAAGGAGGGGGAAGAGTGGGGTGACAGAAAGGAGGGAAGACTGGGGATAGAGGAAATCAGAATATATGCCATATTGAGGTGGGGGAGAAATGGGGAGAAAATTTGTAACTGAAAATCTTGTGGAAATCAATGTTGAAAACTAAAAAAAATATTAAATAATAAAAATAAAGAAACTGCAAAAAAAATACCTCACAGGTATTTCACAGGTATTTCAAGACATGAAGTTCTTAATGGATGATAACAAATGTTACGATGTCACTTTCCATATGTGATTTTAGAAAGTATAAAAGGAAGAAGGATTTTAATAATACTATTTTTGCCTTCCACATGGACTAGTTGTGTTGATTGATTGAAATTGTGTGAAGAAAAAACATAAATGTAAAAGAGCTCACAAATGGCTGAAAGATGGAAGAGTCTGTAGAAAGATGTGTAAAAAGTTGACATGGATAAGATCTAGAAAAAGGATACCAGAATAAGGAGGCAGCTAAGGCTTCATTGAGATGAACTCTATTTTCAGGGCTGGAAAATGCTTCAGGAGATCATTTCTGATGGGAACTTTTTTTTTTCTCCGATGGGGAAATAATCATGGAAAAAATAAGTGACTTACCTGAATCCCAATAATGAGTTAGTAGAAGAATGAACACTAAAATGCCTGGTTGGCCAACTGTTAATTTAGTACTTTTCCACTTCAGCACACATTTCTCAATGTTAGAAGTGCTTTGCAAATCCTGTACTTTTTTAAAGCTCTGTGGTAAGACTTTTAATTTGATGAGAAAGCTCAAGTACTCAATTTTGCATTGTCTTGATCATATCCCTACCACTGTAACCTCTCTTGTGTGGGTACATATGATACACACTAGGGTCCTCATGAAAGTGATAATAAGATATTCTGATGGTGGTCAGTGGTTCATATGCCTATAAAACAGGTCTCAGGTGTATAGCTAGGAAAAGTGGAAAGGACTGGAGATGCAGTCTCTTAGAGGTGGAGAAGAAACTTCATAAGAACTTCTCTGATTAGATCACTGTTTTTCTCCCTTGAGTGGGACTTTCTTCCATCTGACTTAGCATGGAACTGACTATCACATGCCATAAGTTATAGAGAAAATTTTAATCAATATTCAGTATTGGGGAAAGAAATTCAACCTAAAATGATGACAAAAACCCATTCTAAACTCTATGATCCTATGAATAATTAAAACAGAATTTAAAAAGAAACCAGTACTAGGAAGAAAATGTCTCTCCAGACATGACAACAATGCTCCATTTACCTTGACCCTTGCTCCACTACCTGCCTCCCACTTCTCTTATTGGTGAGTTCCTCCAAGAACCTCCATTTTGAACTAGCGTCCAAGCTAACCATATGTTATTTTCCCAGAACATGTATCTACCCCCTTTTTGGGGGGCTAGGTATCATAGTGGATAGAATGTCTAGCTTGGACTCATCTTCCTGAGTTAAAATCTGGTTCAGACACTTACTAGCTGTGTGAACCTAGGCAAGTCACTTAACCATTTTTGCCTCAGTTCCTCATTTGTAAAATGATCTGGACAAGGAAACAGCAAACCATTCTAGTATCTCTGCCAAGAAAACCCAGAAAGAGGTCATGAAGTGTTTATAGGAATAAAAATAAAAAAACCAACTAAACAACCTCCTTTTCAGCTCCCTTCTATGTTTTCCTACTTGATTGTAATGTAAACTCTTCCATGTCTAGGATTATCTTTCTTTTTGCTTGTATTTACATACCCAGTGCTTAGTACAATACCTAGCATCTAGTAAGTGCTTAATAAATGACTACTGACCTGTTGACCTGACTAATCTGTAGCTTGAGACCAGAATCTTGCAGAATACAATTCATACCTCCCTCTCTTCTTCCATTAACATATTCTTCCAGAGCACATGAAACTGTCTTTGTCTTAAGGTGCTTATATTCTTCTAGATTTTGTCCTTTGAAGACATTTATCATATTACTTGTTAATTTAAAATAAAATAATAGAGGATATCTTGACTTTCCAACCAAAAACATCTTGAAAAAAAATCACAATTTCTATGGGTTTCTGATTTTTAGGTATTCCCCACTCACTTCTCTCTATATTTTCACTTAATCATTTTAGCAAAATTCTTAACACAGACAATTTAGAGAGAAGCTTCATTGTAGCCCATGCTATTAATATGCAACCTTCCTACCTGAGGCATTTTTTACACATGCAATATACAGCATCTGGACCTTGTAATTGAATTTTTGGAAGTTTGCTGTGGTTTGGGAGTTGCATATGGGTCACTAATCAGTATCCAGACACCATCATTTATCGTATGCACACAATTAATCAACTCATTAATTATGGAAAAGAAGTCTGGGTGAAAGCTAGCATACCTATTTCTTAAATAAATATTTTCCCCTTGAGCTGTAAAAGTAGCAGCTCCATTAGCTCATGCTTTGGATCACCATTCACCCTTTATTTCAGGAGCTTTGAATTCAAGGTCCATAAGAAGAGCTAATATAAAAAAAAAAAATCTTTCAGACACAAAGACCCATCAAATACATATATACAAAGACCTTAATAGCTTTCACTGCTGGAGCATGTGTTGAATCTTTATCTTCAGAAACAAATGTCAATAACTCTTTATTTTGAATTTAACTAAATTCAGTCGACTATAAGAGCAACAAATCATATCTTTTTTACTATTAGTTTTCTCAGACGATTACCATGGTAAAATTGGCAATTATGGAACAGAAAACATTCCTCAGATTTTTATCTCATTAGGCATGAGTAAGCCCAAGAGGTTGTTTAAAAAAGATGTCATCTAGATGCTTGAGAAACAATATTTGTGAATATTTCTTTTATTGATTATTTGTTTTCTTGGCTGGTTAGATAGGCTTCCTATATTTTCTCTGAATTAATGTTGTCTTTTTTTCTCATCTCTTTCCTGTCAATCTGTCTTTCCACTTTCCCTCACTAACTGGTATTTGAGCCATATATATATACATATATATATATATATGTATGTATGTATGTATGTATGTATGTATGTATGTATGTATGTATGTATATACATGTCTAGGATTTATATATATAAATGTGTATATATATATATATATATATAGGATGTGTATATATATATGGGATGTATATATATATATATATATATATATATATATATATACATATATATATACACATATGGGGAAAAGTCTGATTTTTAATAATTAGATAATTACTTTGTAGCAAAAATGAGTAAGTAATTTATAAGCCAGAGAACAGAGCCTCTGACACATTATTCAATTGTAAGTCACTTATTTCCATGAACAGACCCTTGAGGGACTATTTAACACAGCTGTTAAATAAATGGTGAGATTAATTAAGGAAAATGGTCAGCTTTTCCCCACCCCTCTCTGAAGACAAGAAGAAGCTTTTATTCAGAAAAACAGAGATGAAGAAGAGACTTCTGTTTGTGTATTGCTAAGACTGCCTAGCTAGTGTCTGTACTGAATTAAGGAATCAACAGAGTTATTTTTATTAGGAGACAGGGGGAGGGTGGATGAGATACTATCTGTCAGACAATAGGTTTTGTAATGGTTGTTTTGATTCTATCACTAATTCTGTCTCTAAGCCTCTCAAGGTCTTACTTTCTCCATTTCTAAAACCATGAGTTAAAAAACAAAAAACAAATAAACAAAAAATGGCAAGTGTCTTACGTTTTACCACACACTTTCCTCACATTAACCCAATGAAGTTAAGTAGTGCAAGTTATATCTCTATCTGACAAATATTGGAACTAAGCCCCAGAAATCTATTGAATTATCCAGGGTCACGCAGTCCATGAATGTAAGGTAATTTTCTTAAATCCAAGTTAATGTTCTCTTCAGGTGCAGTGAGGTGGTGCAGGGGATACAGTGTCACACCTGGGGTCAGAAAAGACCCAAGTCCAAATCTCTCCTCAGATTCCCATTACCTGTATGATGGTGGTCAAGTCACTTAACCCTATTTGCCTCAGTTTCCTCATTTGTAAAATAAGCTCAAAAAGGAAATGGTAAACCACTCCAATATTTTTACCAAGAGAACCCCGAATAAGATCTTGATGAGTCAAATACAACTGAACGCGAACAAATTGTTCTCTTCAATACAATAACTGATTGATATAGCCCTGAAAAGAATGAATACATTTTTATGTTCTCTTCTGGCACAAAGTTTCCATAAGTGTACTATTTTAGTCCTCAGTAAGCATTTGAGTCAGAAAATGAGGATGTATCAAAGGATAATTTGTGGAGTGAATTACCTATTGTGGCAAATATGTTGCAAATTTATAGTCATTTCATATAGACACACATGCTGAGCTCCACCCATACCACATGTGTATCGGCTGCGTGTGTGTGACTGAATATAGACTGCTTTTCTCTGTATTTTTTTTTCCTTTTCAGAAAATGGCCTGTGCCTATAGGCACTAGGTGATATCTCTCACTAAGAGGGCCCTTATCTGGTCTCAAATTGGCCTGTTGAGACTGGACTCTAAAGGAAGGGGTCAGAATTACTCTACCATATCAGTACACAACTTTGTAGACTATCTCTTTAATTAAGCTAAGTTTGGTTAATATTTGGTGTCTCCTCAAAAGGGTTAATAGAATCCTTTATAGAAAAGTACTAGGTATACAATTTAGATCAGGTATATGACATCTATTCATTTCTTCTACCACAAAAAAGTCCTTAAAAGCCAAAAGGCTCAAAAGTACATATTGACAAGCTCTTAAAGCATGATGCAAACACTTAAACCATTAACAGGCATTTCACTTTCCCCTGAGATCTACTATTTGGAGAATTCATTCAAGGTCCAATATGCATTGTTCATTGGTTCATCAATAGTCATTTCACTGTGAAGTTGCAATTGGAGCAAGTTCTCCTACATGGCAGCCAGAATCAAGGAACCAGAGTTCCAAATTCCACAGGAACTGACAGAGTCAAGATTTGGACCCAGGTGCTCTAATTTCAAATCTGGCTATCTTCCCATTTCAGCATGGTACCAAACACTCTAGGTGGGCTTGACTTTGCTTTACAGCCAGGAAGGACAGATGGCTAGGAGCTCTGACTTGGCATCCCTGGAATGATTTTTCTCTCACCCATCCCCAAACGTTCAACAACTTTGAACTCCTGAGTGATAATTTTAGCATACAATTCTTCCACAAAATTTATGATCACAAGGTAATTATGCTGTTACCATTCTTCTGTCTTCAGAGAGGAGAGAGACAGACAGAGACTGAGAGAATTCGGCCTTTAGATGAGATCATGGCAGACAACAAATATGTAGTTCAAGAAATATTGAATCAATCTATCAAACCTGTGATTACCCCATGTATCTGAATATCATCAGCTGAGGGTCATTCTATTGCATGAAGCATCCTAAATAAGAATGCTTAACAAATGTATGGCTTGGTTTTCCTTGAGTGGACATTGATATTGATGGTTCAGAATATAGGAAGAATGAATTGTGATGTCAAAATGTTGCAATGTGAAAGAAAGTAGTTATATTCATAAAACTAAAAACAATTCAATTTTGCAGAAAAGAATAATAACATAGTCCTGATACATTATGTATGTAACTAGAGTCTTTTTTATATATTCCTCTAACTTAAGAAATTACACGAAGGTTTGTCCCTTACCTCCTATTTGCCCTCCTCCCTTCACTAACAGTCATCACATATTTGCAATCATATATTCTGTATAATATATTTTGGGTGTTTTTTTTAATTAGGGAACATTTGGATAAATATTCAAATAATAAAATATTTTGAAAATATCAGTATTTATGTAGTTTAAATAAACTTGATTAAATCTTTAAGTAGAAAAAGCTAAAAAATAATCAATGAACATGGATATGTATCAATATATCTTAAAATCCTTCTTCAGTCTCCTTGGTGGAGTGAGACTGTTGGCAGTAAGTAGGAATACTAGAAAAAGGAAATATCCTCTATTTTCTTCTTGAAATAATATGTTAAACTCCTTTATACTCATTGAAAGCCTTACCAAGTGCTCTCCTCTGTGTACAACATGATACTACACAGCATCACAACTCAAGCTAAACAGAAACAGTGGTGACATCAAGAAAGGCAATACCTAAAACTGAAAACAGTGAAGGAAACATGCCCTATTAATAGCTACTTTCTTCAAAATGAGGAAAGCCAAGTGAATATTACTCCTGTGAAGAACACAAATAAAATATGGCAAACATTGAAAAAGTTTCTAAGTTAAAAAAAATTTCCTTCAAGTACTGCTTTTGAAGTTGGAAGAGTCTACTGTGCCTCTCCTTATTTAGCAGAAGATACTTTAAGGAGAAACTAGAATTTGAGATGATTGAAAGAAGGAAGGAAGAAGTCACAGTTTGCCACAGTAAGTAGGCAAAGAAAGGACATTACTGAAGATACTCAAAGCTTTAAATTCTTATAGACCAATAAAAGGTTTGTCCCTGTGTCCTGGCATGGGGCTGGTGGTGGGATATCACAAATCTCCCATAGGGGCAGACTACCCTACCTACCTACTACCCCAACCTTGCTTTGAGGGTCTTCGCTGACCACTGAACAACCCCTAACTCCATCTGCTGATGGTCTCTTTCCAAAACCCACTTCTTTTTAAACATTGTCGGGGCCAGCCTCAGCCAAACAACCATAACCACAGCGAGACTGTTCCCTGGATAACAGCTGTTGTCCCTTCTTCCCTACTGGCTTTGTAACAGACCAAGATGATTCAAGTTATTTCTGTAGAAATGATGGTACTAGAGGAAAAGCCAGAAAATGTAGATCAGTCCTAAGTAGATTAGGAAACCTTTACCACTTACATAAGTAAATACTTTTAAAGAAAGGAAAAGTTCCATTTAAACACTTGCCATAAATCATGTATATATACATATATATGCACATATATAACATGTATATGTATATATACGTATATATATATTCATTTTCCTCACCTAAACCTTCTCACCAACCTATACTTCATGAATGGTAGCGCATCAATGGGAGAGGAAATCCTAGCATTTGTTATTTCATGGTCTTCTTAGCGCCAAAGACAAGAGAATAGTTAACTGAATCTCCTTTAAATTAAATGTGAAGCCAAATCTATTCAAAGAATTCCTGTAGTATGTTATTTGAAATTGAAAGTATAAACATTTATAGATAAAGTCATTTGCATATAAACCTTCATTTTTGGTTAGTTCTGTTTCACTTCAAATTACAGAGTTCAGATGGGAATGGATTTACAGACAAAATCTTTTTTTTTTTTTTAAAGATTCTGTAGCAACGAAGAATTATACAAATGTAATGGACTAAAGCATGCCACGTTAAGACAGGAAACAAATAAAGTAATCAGGGAAACCTTGGTGATTCTTTTACGAATGAATGCAGTTGGGATGAAAGTGGAGAAGACATAATAGCATAGCACAGGGGTGGGGAACCTGTGGTCTTGAGGTCACATGTGGCCCTTTAGATACTCAAGTGCAGCCCTTTGATTGAATCCAAACTTCGCAGAACAAATCCAAAGTTTGGATTCAGTCAAATAGCTGCACTTGAGGACCTAGAGGGCCACATGTCACCTTGAGGCCCCAGGTTCCGCACCCCTGAACAATTATAAAATAATATGAACAATGTAAATATCTATGGTAATAAAAGGTAAGAAACTCAGGAAAAATAAAATATGCTGTGTTCGTACTAAATTATCAGCATTTAAAGATGCTTCCTGGCTCAGTCTTTCCCTCCTCCTCAACTCCTGCCCTCATACTAAGGGATTTCAACATACTTCACATAATCCTTCAAACACTCTAACCTTGAAATTCCTCAACCTCCTTGTTCCCTATGACCTATTCTTCCACTCCACCTGTTGCTTAAGAAGTATCTCTTGCAGGGGGTTCTTAATCTGGGCTCCATTGTCCTAGGAATCTATGGAGAAATTTAAGTTTCAACAACTTGTATTGAGAAACAAACACATCTTCACATTCATTGGCCAAAGGGTTTGATAATTGCCACTGAGGTTCAATATAAGTGAGTTACAAAGGATCACTGACAAGATAACAGGCAAATCTGATGGTCTCCCTAGTTCCTGGACTCCCTGTTTTGTAGGCAGACTGTTTTGCCCTTTTTGGTAGCCATCGGCTAGTAACAAAATCAAGAGTGTTAGTCTTGTACTTCTTTGCATTTGTATTCATTTGGAAAGTAGCTACAGGATGTACTACTTCTACATGCACCCCAGAAGCAAATAGTGTGAAATCAGGCAATGGACAAACATCAGGGGATTCAGATATGAGACCAATGACCTTCAATTCAGGTCTTTTGGCAGGTGTGAATTTTTCAACAGAGTCCTTCCTATTCCTTCTCAGGCTATGTTCACCCTGTGGGAGTAAGGGTTACAGGGTGGGAAACTTGTGGCCTTGATGCCACACATAGCCTTCTAGGTCCTTGGGTGAGATCTTTTGAGTGAGTCCAAGTTTTATGGAATAAATATTTTTATTAAGAGGATTTGTTCTGTGTTTGTATTCAGTCAAAGGTCCACATTTGAGGACTTAAAAGGCCACATGTGGCCTTGAGGCCATAGGTTCCCCATAGAAATTGTTATCTTTACTGAGAAAGAAATATCAAAAGAAATCCTCTCCATGAAGATTGCCATCCATAACTTCCACCATTGGTTCTAATGTCAGAGAGTGAGATGCAGGGTGAGTTAAGAGTGTTGGCAAACTTTTGGTCTCATGCCATGTTGTGAAGCAAAAGTGTACACATTTCAAAATATCAGGAAATCAGTTTCAATATTGTGTGATACAAATAATCAAGATGACTTGATGAACAAATTTGGGAAAAGAGAATATAATCAAAAGAACAAACAAAAATGAAAAAAAAAATTAAAACTAAAGATATTTTGATTATAGAATGAAATATTAATAATAAAATGATAAGATATCTTGAAGAATATTCTTCAAGATAACATTCGAATAAAGAGATTTTCCAAGACTACTCCCTACTTAATCAGATTTTTAGAACAAATATTACATCCTAAATAATTATTAAAAAGCTAGAGTATTTAAAGTTGGCATTACCGCAAATACTTTGTCTTGTGAAAAACAACAAAATAACAAAACTCTCAAACATATGTATATGTGTGTGTATGTGTGTATATATGTATATATATATATGTATGTGTACATGTACACATATTTGTGTGTGAGTATAAACAAATAGTAAGACATGCTCATGTATTGAACATGGGAGGGTGTTAAAATAAGATTATTTTATACGTTATTCCTTATTACTTATATACACATGTGTGCAAACTATGAAACTCCTTTGCAAATGCAGAATTGTTCAACTAATTATGTAGAACCACTTTAAGGGATGTTGCTTATTGTCTTTTGGTCTCAAAGAGGACCAATTACATCGTGAAGGTGATATCTTGCATACGGATTGGATTTAATTGAGACAGAGCTGCACAAAGTCATCAGCCTCATTCTCTCTTCCATAGTTATCTGAGTCTAGTGGCAAGACATATGTCAAAATGACTGGTGATGGCCTGGATGAAGGGATTAATGTTTTTAACAGACAAGCCAGTTTGTGGAAAGTATGTGTCAATAAATTAAACTTTGTTTTAGGAAGAGAAAGACAGGAAGAGAAGTTAGCAGAAAGACACATATAAAAGCAGATAACTTTGGAAGAAATTAAAGATGATTTTTTTTCTGTAAAGTTTTCTGACCAGAAAACCTGTAAGACTTTTTATCATTATGCAGAAAATAGACATACACACATTTTACCTAGGGAACAAAATCAAAATTAATTGAATGGGGAAATCCAAGTTTGGGGCTACAATGGAATCATAACTTAATTAAAATAAAATTCTCATGGTGTCCTTCAAGTGACACTCTAAAGAAATATCAGTAGAGAAGAGTTGGAAATTAATTAAACAGCAAATTAAATTGCCCACATATGCCAATCAACTGCAGGTTAAATTAAATAAAATCACAAATCACTGATTTTGCTTATTATAGGTAAAACAGGCAGCCTGATATTCTTCTTACTATTTTTCAAAGGTTTTTCATTTTTGTTTGTTGTATTGCTTGTATTCTATTTCCCCCAATTTCTTCATCGAATCATGTGGAAAGTGCATCCTAGAAAACTGAAATTGATTTTCTGATATTTTGAATTATGCATACTTTTGCTCCACAATATGGCACAAGACCAAAAGTTTGCCCACACTTTTAAATCATGCAGGATTCCACTTTCTGACAGAACCAGTGGTTGATGTTACAGAAGTTTTTGTTTGTTTGTTTATTTGGTTTTTAGGATAAACCTGTCTCATAGGGAAAGCTTCTCCAAAGCAGAACGGATTTCCTCACAAGATACTAACTTACTGTTCTCTAGAGCTCTTCAAGTATAATACAGATGATCACTCTCCACAGATACTGTACAGAAGATACATGTTCAGGTATGGGTTAGACTACAACAACTCTGAGTTTCTTTGATTTAATAATTCCAATCCTACACAATTATTTCTTAGCATCTACATGCCTTTCAAAATACAGAAAACAGAAACTATGCCCCTATTCCAAGCTACATAAAATGTAGCTTACAATCTCCATATTCAAATGATAGAATTTATTTGTTAAATGATAGTCAATTGTGATACTATTACCCAATTTGTAATATTTTTTCTATTTCCTTAAATACATAATTTATATTGAAAGTCTTCTTATCAGAGTAAATCTCTATGTGTCAATCTGGAAAAGAAATTCAAACTTTTATGTATAGTTCTTTAGGGGCTCCAGTACTGATAACAGCAATCACGATTCCAAATACGGCTGTAGATGGCCCCTTCTACGTGGCTCCATTTTATGCTTCTTTGTATCTAGACTACTGCCACTTATCTTTGACTACACAAATCTTGCTGGTGTCGATGATAGAGCTTAAGTCTCACTCCTGCATAAATACTTCCCTTACAATTTCTAATCATAGTGATCACTCAATCACATAAAATCTAGTCTGTGACACTGATTTTGTCATGTACTCATAAACTTGGATTGTTATTTAATGCTTTCTTAAGACTTTATAATTTATCTCCAAGTATTGTATAAGTTGCTGGAGGCTAGGTACCTTTTATTTCTTTTGTATCTCTTATAACACTTAATGCTCAATAGTACTGTACAGAAATGCCCCCCACCCCCAAAAATATTCAAAGTGATTTCCAGGTAGAAAGGCATTAGCAATTGACAGGATTAGTATTAGTCAAGAAAGCAGCAGTGGATAGAGATCTGGGAGTCAGGAAGACCTGAGTTCAAATCCAGCCTCAGACATTTAGCAATTGTGTGACCCTGAGCAAATCACTTAATCCCGTTTGCCTCAGTTTCCTCATCTGTCAAATGAACTGGAGAAGGAAATGACAAACCAGTCCCCTCTCTTTGCCAAGAAAATCCCAATGGGATCATAAACAGTCTAAAATAACTCAGCAACAATGGTATAGGTCTAATGTAGAAGTTTCCCCTTGAACTGAGCTTTAAAGAAAGCTAAGGATTTTGTGAAGTCAACGTTAAGTGAGAAAATTCCAAACGTAACTCTTCTTGTATAAGTTTTAGCATCACTCCTGTAAGGTTGTGAGTTCCCTAAAAAGAGCTCTGCCTGCTATTTAATATTACAATAAACTTTTTGCTACTTGGCTGGAAGACTGCTTGAGCCTATGAATTCTTTACAGGCAACTCTGCCTTAAACCTCTATAGTTTTGGAGTCCCTGCACCCCTAAAACCACATCCCTTCTACTTAAAAGTGGATTCAAAGGACTTTTTACTTGTCATATTTGGTGATAGAAAACTATTTTTACCTGTCTGTGAAAGATCTATTGACATTATTGATGTAATTTTATACATAATATTCCTATCTGACACCAATAATGACAAATTTGGTTAATAATGATCTCCCTTCCATAGAACTAACATGATAGTCTGCTTTTTAAACTCTCTAATACACTTACCAGGCAATATGGTGTGTTATACTATTTGACATAATCTCTGTGAAGACATAAAGACTTTGCGATTTTCCTAGCATCTAGCATAATACTCACTTAGGTTAAAGGGCATTTCTTGGAAATATGGGTTAAATCCTCCCCTCCTTCTCTCATAAGAAAGGGATCTGTTTTCTCTACATAGAGACAAAGTGGTCTCAGGACCTCGTGGACCCTGTTTACCAGATACAACTTCCTAGTGTCCTAAGGGCCACTCACATCTAGTGTGACCCCTAATTTAGTAGATTTCTAAATAATCTTTAAGTCCTTTACTATATCAGGCCTGATAATCAGAGGCATTTACATAAAAAGGGAGGAGTGGTCAGACAGGGATCTAGAGAAGCTATGTACCAATCAGTGTATTTTCTTTTCTTTTTTTTTCCTTCCTTCCTTCCTTCCTTCCTTCCTTCCTTCCTTCCTTCCTTCCTTCCTTCCTTCCTTCCTTCCTTCCTTCCTTCCTTCTTTCCTTCCTGCCTGCCTTCCTTCCTTCCTTCGTTCCTTCCTTCCTTCCTTCCTTCCTTCCTTCCTTCCTTCCTTCCTTCCTTCCTTCCTTTATCTTCCCCCCCTTTGCTTCAAATCTTTCTTAGGATGATGTAAATTTCCTTTTATTAATTGTTAAATGACTTATGAGTGCTTCATTTCATTCTAACATCAAATCTGAACTAAGAGAGTGCTGATATTAGACCCTCCTTCAAAACCTCATTTTTTTTTTCAATGAATGAATGAATTTAGATAGAGGTTTGATTAGAATACTTTTGGGTTATCTTTCAATTCTAAATTTACACGATTCTCTGATGATTCTATTTTATGCAGCCTAAGGCTTCATTAGCTTATGATGTCCTCTGGGAAAGTTAGTTTCATGAGATAGAAGGAGCCTGAGAAAAAGAGATGAAAGTTGAAGACAAGTTTATTTTCAATAATCTACAATGTGTAGACACTGAGTTGTAAAATGATGAATAAGAAATAGATTCAACTTAGTGTTTAAAGTCTAGTTTGTGAGATAATAGTTAAGTATAAACATGACTATAAAGTAAATTAAAATATAATAAATACATAGGAGAGTTACACCCCAAAAAATGCTATGAGAAATCCAGGAAAGGAGATAATATTTCTGGTTGATGGAAATCCAAATAGACTTATTGAAGGAAGAGGTCATTACATTAGACTTTTAAGGATGTGTAGATTTTCAAAAGTAGGAGATGAGTAATGGAGAATTCTAGAAATTGCTTTGCATATGCTGACACAAAATATAATTGTAAGCCACTGTTTCATCAGCCCAAAGAGTTGGTCTGTGCAATGGTATCCTGATTTTCCATCTCATTCAAAATAGCTGACTATACAGACAATCATAGAGTAAGAAGACATATTGAGATCATCTATTCTAACACCTCATTTTACAGATGTAGAAACTAAGGCCAAAGAACTTAAAAACAAAAAAACTTGCTCAATGTCATATGGGTAGAAGTGGGGCCAGGATTTGAATCCAGGTTCTCTGACTCTGAAGCCAGAACACTTTCTCTATTATTTCACACTGCTTCCCAAATCTCCAATCTAGCAAGACATTAAAAAAGAAATCATTGATAGATTTCAGAGACACCAGTCTTAGGTGTCTCTGAGTGGCAAATCAAAGAGATATCTCTTATAATGACATATAAATTTAACTGTGAAGTAATTATGTTCAAATATGTGTGCATATCCAATGTGGATTTTATTGCCATTTGGAGGAGCAGGCAGGGATGAAAGACTCAGCACTCTATTACTGAATGTTTTATACATAACATAGTTGACTCATTCATCCATTTATTCCTCAAACATTAAATAACCCCCATTAAGTAAAGAACATTGTGCTAAGTGTTAGGGGAGACAGAAAGTTTAGATAAGAAAAATATTTTTTCCTTCGGCTGCATAGTCTAACAGATAAGACATGGATAAAACAGTATATAAGTTATTGCAGAGGAAGTGAATATGAAAGCCATGAAAATAATTCTATGTAATATTCAAGGGCATTAGGGAAGAATTCCTGAAGGAAGTGCTATTTGCTTCAGCCTTTAAAAGA
>CM053623.1:381136913-381169331 GCA_028646595.1 Phalanger gymnotis
ACAGCAAGAAGAAATCAACAAAGTCAAAGAGCCTACATCAAAAGCCTCCAAGAAAAACATGAATTGGTCTCAGGCCATGGAAGAGCTCAAAAAGAATTTGAAAAAGCAAGTTAGAGAAGTAGAGGAAAAAATGAGAAGAGAAATGAGTGTGATGCGAGAAAACCATGAAAAACAAGTCAATGACTTGCTAAAGGAGACCCAAAAAATACTGAAGAAAATAACAACTTAAAAAATAGACTAACTCAAATGGCAAAAGAGCTCCAAGACTACTGAAGAAAATACCACCTTAAAAATTAGATTGGAGCAAGTGGAAGCTATTCATTTATGAGAAATCAAGATATTATCAAACAGAACCAAAGGAATGAAAAAATGGAAGACAATGTGAAATATCTCATTGGAGAAACCACTGACCTGGGAAACAGATCTGGGAGAGACGATTTAAAAATGATTGGACTACCTGAAAGCCACGATCAATAAAAGAGCCTAGATATCATCTTTCAAGAAATTATCAAGGAGAACTTCCCTGATCTTCTAGAGCCAGAGGGTAAAATAGAAATTGAAAGAATCCACCGATTGCCTCCTGAAAAAGATCCGAAAAAGAAAACTCCTAGGAATAATGTTTCCAAATTCCAGAGCTCCCAGATCAAGGAGAAAATACTGAAAGGAGCCAGAAAGCAATGATTTGAGTATAGTGGAAACACAATCAGAATAACACAAGATCTCACAGCTTCTACATTAAGGAATTCGAAGGGCTTGGAATACGATATTCTGGAGGTCAATGGAGCTAGGATTAAAACCAAGAATCACCTACCCAGCAAAACTGAGTATCATGCTCCAAGGCAAAATATGGATTTTCAATAAAATAGAGGACTTTCAAGCTTTCTCAGTGAGAAGACCTGATCTGAATAGAAAATTTGACTTTCAAACACAAGAATCAACAGAAGCATGAAAAAGTAATCAAGAGAAAGAACAAGAAAAAGAAATTGCAAGGGACTTACTAAAGTTGAACTGTTTTGTTTATATTTCTACATGGAAAGATGATATGTATAATTCATGAGACCTCAGTATTAGGTTAGCTGAAGAGAATATTATAGACAGAGGGCACAGGGTGAGTTCAATATGAGGGGATGATATCTAAAAAAGTAAAAGAACATTAGGGGATGAGAGAGGAATATATTGAGAGAGGCAGAAAGGGAGAGATAGAATGGGGTAAAATATCCCACATAAAAGTGGCAAGAAAAAGCAGTTCTGTAGGAAGGGAAGTGGGGGCAGGTGAGGGGGAATGAGTGAATCTTGCTCATCGGATTTGATCTGAGGAAAGAATAACATACACACTCAAATGGCTATCTTACCCCAGTGGAAAGAAGGAGGAAGAAGATAAAAAGGGGGGACAATAGAAGAGAGGGCAGATAGGGGAAAGAGGTAATCAAAGGCAAACACTTTTGAAAAGGGACAGGATCAAGGGAGAACACTGTATAAAGGGGGATAGGTTAGGAAGGAGCAAAATATAGTTATACTTTCACAACATGAGTATTGTGGAAGAGTTTTGCATAATGATACACATATGGCTTCTGGAGGGTGGGTGTGGAGGGAAGAGGGGAGAGAATTTGGAACTCAAAGTTTTAAAAGCAGATGTTCAAAAAAAGTTTTTGCATGCAACTAGGAAATAAGATATACAGGCAATGGGGGCATAGCAATCTGTCTTGCCCTATAAGTAAGGGAAAAGGGGATGGGAGCAGTGGTGTGACAGAAGGGAGGGCTGACTGGGGAATGGGACAATCAATATATATGCCATCTTAGAGTGGGAGGGAGGGGAGAAAATTTGTAATTAAAACTCTTGTGAAAATCAATGCTGAAAACTAAAGATATTAAATATTTAATAAAAAAGCAAATTTAAAAAAAGTTCAAAATATAAACATGAATAATTATATCTATTTTGGATATGAGAGAAATGTTGCTTATTTTTTAAAAAAATAGTCTTTTGCTGGATTTTTCAATTTCAAAAAAAGAAGAGTGACAAATTAAAAAAACCAGACTATCCACTTCCTCGTTATAACAACAATATGTAGTTGATTTTTCAAAGATGCTGTCTGCAGTGAATTTTTTCTTGTAGAATTTAGTTTGTAGATAAGCTTTTTCCCCCTAATTATTGAAAAAAAATTATGTGAGAACCAGTTTGACCCACCTGTTTATGTTATAAAGAGCTGTTCATTTCAAGTTTTTTATGCTTCTAGAGGCAAGGTGAAATGCTCAAATATACTATACATTTGAATATCCTAAATCTGATTCGAAGATATGGCAATAATCACTTAATCAGTGAAGCAAACTATCTGATCACAGATTAAAGTAGCCAGGATGTTTATAAGCTAGAGGATTAAGCATTTAGCTGCAGGATACTTTTCATTTACCTTATCACAAACATGATGAAGCAACTCATACTCAGTATGCTAATTTGAGAGTGCAGTTACATGAAGAACAGTAGAAAAAATCTATCTTAAACATTTAAAAATATTTGTAAATATTATGTTAAAGCTACTTTTATCACTTCAATTTTTTTTATTAGTTATATATGTCTCTACCTTTCCATAAAGCAAAGAGGATGTATTCAGACATTGCCTTTCACAATAGCAAATAAACATTATAAGTCGCTAATTAGCAGATAGTATTTTGGAGTCTCTTTGACCATGAAAAATTAGGAGAAAAAAATTTGGAAATCAAAAATAGCAGATTTTAAAATACTGTTTTGCCTGGCCCAAAATAACCATGTAACAAAAGGTTGTTAGTGTTGATGATGACAATGATGATGATGAGTAGCTAACTAAACTGACTAGAGTCTTATTTCTTCAATACAAAAAAGCATCATTTTGATATGTATTTTAATTTCAAATGTTCAAGTTTTTTTTTAGGAAAGTTAACATCTAGAACCTAAATGTTTCTGTTTTTTTAATTCAGAAACATATTCCATGGTTGTTTCTACTTTCCTGTGGTTTGTAGTAATAGAAGAAAACTTGGCAATATGTGGAATAATGTTTAACTTTATTTATCTAAAATGCTTTTTTCTCTCTACATTGGATCTTGTTTTAGAATTTCTACCTTCTTTCCATAGCCATGTAAGTGCAGCAGGAAGTAATGAATGCAAGGCACAAGGTAGAGCTGAATTTTTCTAAAAAGAATATCAAGAACAATAAATTATAAATGAATTTCAATTGCAAATGTTTTTTAATTCATTGAAATAAAGATTTTGTTTATTCTACCCAGAGCTGTGACAATCAAATAGGAAGGATTGATTAATAGCTGCGCAGCAACTTTTTAACATGAAAGATAACCCCAATCCTTAATTTCAGGCTATTTCATTGTATATTTGTTTTATGTCTACTGTTTCTTTTTCTATTTGTTTTAGATAATGTGAATCATACTATTTAAATCTCACAGTATCACAGTGCTATAAAGAACCTTAGCGACTATGTACCCCATTTTCCTCCTTTTTTTAAAAGGATGAAGAAATTAAAGCCCAGAAATGTTTATTCCATTTCATGCAGATTTTTTTTTTCCTGTGGGTGTGTGTTTCAAGACCTATGATGCAATCTTTATAGGAAACTTTGAATGAGGAAACCATCTCTTTCATTGTCAGACATGCTCTGCTATTTATAGCTGTAGAAAGTCATTGGGAGCACTAAAGTGTTAAGCGATTTGACCAGATTCATGTGGTCAGTCTGTGTTAGAAAGAGGCCTTGAGTTCCAGCCTGAATCCACATCTTTCTGAATCTAACACCAGTTTTCTATTCACTGCACAATGCTGCCTCTCTTGACAGTAAGGAGGGACAGGTCTTCTTTCTTACTGCCAGTTTAATTCATTCCCCCCCTCCCCCACTATGCACTGTCTCCTTTTATTCTTCCATTTAGAAAGCCCATGAAAATTAAATTTCACTGATAAGAAACAGTATAAGATTTCTTTCAGGTGGTCATTATGTCTAAAAACCACATCTTATTATGAATGTGGCTTCAGGGATAGGGCCTTACGCTGTGATTTCATTGACATAAAGAAATCCTAAATGAGAAAATTCCTTTTAGTAATGCACAATAACACCATACCTGAGACTTACAATTATAAAGAATGACTTAGCACATTTATGGTTTTGTTGCTTTGTCTTGTTTTGGTTTTAATACTCTATGTCTATGTCTTACCCAGGCTAGGAGTGTAGTGGCTACTCACGGACAATTTGGGTGCAGAAATTTTGATTTATTCTATTTCAAATCTATGATGATTGTGATTTGTCTAGGAAGCCTGGAGCCTCACTTCTCATGACTAGGACATCAGTGTATTTGTACCTGAATTAATAGTCATAGCAACTGATTCTCTTAAGCCTCATGGTAGCTCAGAACTCATATAAGCCTCTCAAGCTCAAGTGGTCGTCTAGCCACAGCCTCCCTAGTAGTAGAGATTATAGGTGTATGTCCACACATCGAACCACTGAGATGTTAAGTGACTTGCTCAGGGTCACACATATGGTGTTTGTGCAAGTTAGGATGACACTAAATACCAATAAATATTGCCAACATGACTATCACAGTAAATAATAACTAAAATAATAATCAAATACCCATATCTGAAAAAGAGAGAGAGAGAAATTCACCTAACTAGCTTTCCAGTGTCTTGTAAGGAGATATAAATAGAATATATATATATCTCCCACCTGTTGTGGGAGAGTTCTACATATGACCATATTTACTGATGGTGAATATTGCATTGAGCCATAGAATATTTTTGATAGTTC
Source organism: Phalanger gymnotis (assembly GCA_028646595.1). NCBI lineage: Eukaryota > Metazoa > Chordata > Mammalia > Diprotodontia > Phalangeridae > Phalanger > Phalanger gymnotis. Next base: position 381,141,689 of record CM053623.1, read on the forward strand.
TCAGTGAAATTCACAGCAACACAAAAGAAAAAAAAATCTATGGGAAAAGGGGAATAAAAGGGTATTTATAAAATTAATTTTGATCAGATGACATGTGGCTAGACAGGCAGAGTATCCAATTAGTCAATTTGCAGCTAGTAGTTAGACAGTAGTATTGATAACTTCTGAGCTTGAGCTATGCTCAGAACTGGGCAAGCAGGTGGGATGACATTTGAAATTTTTTGCGGCACTTTCAATAATTTCAAGCAACTAATAACTGCTACAAAACAAAAGAAAAAATGTATTTAAAAACTCACTTTCTCCCTGTTGGATTGTAAGTTTGTAAAGCATAGAACACAACGGTTAATGAAGAATTCAACTTAAAATTAACCTAAAAGTCAAAGGAAAGACACTTGATGATGTATGTAACAGGTTTTATTAGGCAGCTAAGTGGCACAGTGGATAGTGTGCTGAGCCTGGAATCAAAATGATTTGAATTCAAAAACAGCCTCAGACACTTGAGACCTTTGTGACTCTGGGCAAGTCACTCAACCCTGTTTGCCCCAGTTCTTCATCTGTAAAAATAAGCTGGAAAAGCAAATGGCAAACCGCTCTAGTCTCTTTGATAAGAAAACCCCAAATTGGTTCATGAAGAGTCAGACAAGATGAAATAACTGAATCACAACAACACGTTTTGCAACCTGTGTCATCTCTCTTAGAACTTTAGAAGTTCACATATCAGGGAACCACAGTAAGGATTACATAGGATTTAGCAGATTCTATATGAAAGAATCTAAGGACTTGGAATATGATATTTCAGAAGGCAAAGGAGCTTGGATTATAACCAAGAATTAACTATCCAGCAAAACTGAGTATAGTCTTTCAGGAGAAAAGATGGATATTAAATGAATGTGGTGATAGTGTAATTAAAGATCTTTCTCCCTCATTCAATAAGCCTCAGGAGGAGCTAGTTAAGGGAAGTTTCTAAGGTGGAGACAGTTAAGGGAAACTTGATTAGGAGAGGCTTGAGTGTAGGGAGGCTTACACCCTTAACTCACTAGGTGCCAGGCCCCAGGTACACACCCTTAGCCTTTTTCTATTTAGGTGACAAGAGGTGTGAAACCCTTAGGGCCCTAAGTGGAGGTGCCAAGACCAGAACCAATTGCATATTTGCTGAGTTCTAGACAATCAGATGCTGGCTAGGACTGTATAAGAAGAGAGTCCAGAGTGTGAGAAAAGCAGAACTGAGAACAGCAGAATTGAGAGAAGGAGAACTGAGAAGCAGACATCAAGAAGACATTGAAGCAGTCAGTGGCAAAAGAGACTGTAGAGCAGAGTGTGGAGATCACAGATCTGATAATCCACAGCATTGAGAGATTGGAGAACTGAGCATCCAGAGAATCCAGGAGACTACAAGGACTCTGAGAACAGCAAGGGCTTTCAGAACCATGAAACAGGATGCAGGCAAGCAGACAGTTAGGATTCGTGAGTGATTTTTTTATGGGAAGGCCCTAGCAATACTTGGTTGCTTGCTATGATACTTTGTTAGAATTTCCTTGTTGCTACACTGAAGTGGGCTTATTGGTTTTGGAATACAATTACTGCTATGCTGAGTTGGAATTACTGGTTCTGGGATTTGATCATCTGGTGCCTAAATAAATGTTATACTTCCCTTGCCTTCTACCTAGAGAGTTTTTCATACTTTTTGATTCCAAACCATACAGGCATGTTCATGGTCTTCCTTGAGGTCATGAATCTTGCTGATTAATTAACTTACTGATTCAATGAAATAGGGAAACTTCAACTTTTCCTGATGAAAAGATGAGAGCAGAACAGAAAATCTGATGTTCAAATACATGATTCAAGAGAAGCATAAAAAATTAAACAAAAAAATGTTATTCAATAAGATTTAAACTGTTTCCCTACATGGAGAGATGATACTTTTTTATGTCCTGAGAATTGTATCTCTATTAGGTGTGTCAATAAGACAAAGTGTGCTCCTTAGCACTTGAGGAGTTTGGCTTTTGTTTACTTTGTTTACTTTGAGTGAAAGAACTTTCAGCTATTAAGTGCTAAGCCCCAGGCCCAAAGCCTTATCAGGTGTGAAACCTGTGCGGATGTAGATTAATGACTTAAGAGGGGCCAACTAGGGAACCAATGATCTCTGGTCTCTGGTCGTTGAGGCGGGGCTTGAGAAGGCCAGAGGCTCAGCTACAAGGAGAGGCGAGCTAAGAGACCAACTACAGCTGAAGCTGAAGAAAGCCAAAGCAGGAGACCTGTGTGAACCCAGGAGTGCAAGCAAGGACTTGAGGCCAGTAAATATGATTTGGCTAAATACTATCTTGTTTCTCTGTGGCCTCCTGGTTACTCTTGTGAGGCGGGCCTATTGGGCCTGGGGTTTTTTGGTCAAGATGTTGGAATGGGGAGGCTGGTTCGCTAATTTGTTGCTCTGGGGCCTAAATAAATGTTCTATTGCTTTCTACTTAGAAAATCTCTCACACCTTGCAATTTCGAACCATTCAAATATGTATATGATTATATTTGAGATCATAAATTCGGCCTTCCTACTACATTAGGACAGTTAGAAGGAGTATACATAGACAGAGAGTAGTTGATACTATTGTTGATACTATTGATAAGTTGATACTATTGTGATGATAAAAAAAAATGAGTGAAAAAAAGTATTGTACTGGGAGAAGAGGAAAGGGAAAGGCCTAATAAAGTAAATTATATCACATATACATCCCCTATAGGGAACTAGGAGGGGTAAAGGGAAAGAAAAGGGAAGGAGCAGCTGATAGAAGGAAGGGAAGAAGTAGGAGGGGAAAAGGGAAAGAAAATGGATGGCTGATAGAAGGGAGGGCAGATTGAGGGAGGTTTGGGTCAGAAGCAAAATATTGGTGAGGAGGATGAAAGGAGAGAGAAAAGTAACAGTGGGAAAAAATATCACAGAGGGAAATACACAATTAGTCATATAACTGTGAATGTGAATGGGATGAATTCTCCCACAAAATGGAATCGATAGCAGAGGGGATTAAAAACCAGAATCCTACAATATGTTTTTTTTTTTTATAAGAAACACATCTGATGTAGAGACATACACACAGACTAAAGGTAAAAGACTGGAGAAGAATATGTTATACTTCAGCTGAAGTAATTTTTTTAAAAAGTATATCAAATTTAAAAAGGGGGGGGGTAGCCATTCTGACCTCAGACAAAACAAAGGTAAAATAGATCTAATTAATGAGAAAAGGATGGAAAATACTTCTTGCTAAAAGATACCACAGGCAATAAAGTAATATCAATACTAACCATATATTCACCAAATGTTATAGCATACAAATATCTAGAAAAGGAGTTAAGTGAGTTACAGGAAGAAATAGAGAGCAAAACTATAATAGTGATGGACTTCAACCTCCTACTCTCAGAACTAGATGACTCTAACCAGAAAATAAACAAGAAAAAATTAAGAAAGTGAATAGAATTTTAAAAGAATTAGATATGATAGACCTTTGACAAAATACAATGGAGATAGAAAGACACATATGTTTTTCTTAGCCATGACACCTATACAAAAATGACCATATATTAGGGCATAGAATCTCAGAATCCAATGCAGAAAGGCAGAAATATTAAATGCATCCTTTTCAGATCATGATGCAATAAAAATTATGTGCAATAAAGGGCCATGGAAATATAGGCTAAAAACCAGTTGCAAAACAAATATTGTAATCCTAAAGAATGAATAGGTCACATAACAAATCATAGAAACAAACTATAATTTCATCAAAGAGAATGACAATAATGAGACAAAATACCTATCTCTAAATGCTTATATGAATAAAATAGAGAAAGAGGAAATCAATGAATTGCACATGGAACTAAAAAATCTAGAAAATAGAAAAAAAGAAAGATCCTCAGTTAAATACCAAATTAGAAATTCTGAAAATCAAAGGAGATGTTAATAAAATTGAAATTAAAGAAAACCATTGAACTTAACCATTGAAATAAAACTAAGAGCTGGTTTTATATAAAAAAAATGGATAAACCTTTGATTAATTTGATTAATAAAAGAAAGAAAAAAAAACAATTACCAGTGCCAAAAATGAAAGTGATTAATTTGCCACTATTGAAGAGAAAATATTTTATAGAGCTAGAAAAAAATAACAAAATTCATCTGGAATAACCAATGGTCAAGAAATCAAGGGAATTAGTGAAAAAAATGCAAAGGAAACTGGCCTAGTTAGACCAATCTAAAGCTATGTTTTAAAGTGGTAATCGTTAAAACTTTTTGGTATTAGATAAGAAAGAGACTGCTGGATAAGTGGAATTGGTAAGGTGCTATAGAAGTAAGGCAAAATTCATGACCTCAGAGAGGACCATGGGCATGCCTGAATGGTTTGGAATCTTGAAGTATAAGGAATTCTCTAGGTAGAAGGCAGAGGAAGTATAACATTTATTTAGATTCCAGTGGATCAGATTCAAGGACCAATGCCCCCAATTTGATATTGTAGCAATAATATTCCAAAACCGAGAAGCCTATCTCACTGTAGTAACAAGGAAATTACAACACAATATTATAGCAAAGAACCAAGCCATACTTGTGCTTCCCCTTGATGCTAGGGCCTTCCTATAAGAAGATCACTCAGGAATCATAACTCTCTGCTCAACTCTCTCTCCTGCAGTTTTGCTGGCTCTGAGTTCCTTGATCTCCACAGCTGTTCAGCACTCTCAGCTCTGCACACTCTTGATGCTGGCTCTCTGCTTCTGAATCTTTCTTCTCTTGGCTCTGCTGCTTCCAGCTCCATTCTTCCAGTTCCAGTCTCTGTCCTAAGTTTTTAGTTCTGCTCTGTTGCAAGTTCTGTTCTCTCTTTTTATACAGTCCTAGACACTATCTGATTGACTAGAACTCAGGCACATACCATTGGCTCTGGTCTTAGAAACTTCCCTTAGGGCCCTGAGGGCTTCACAACCCTTTCAAACTAGCAAACTAGTTTGCTAACTAGCCTGGGGCCTCATATGAGTTAGTGAAAGGGTGTGGGCCTGTCTCTAATCAGAACTTCCTTTGTTGTCCCCACCTGAAGCCTATTCAATGGCCAAGAAAGATCTTTCACTTACTGATTGACCTTACAGGTACACAAGACACAGTAGTAAATAACCATAGTATTCTACTGTTTGATAAACATAAGGATTTCAGCTTTTGAGATAAGAACTCACTATTTCACAAAATCTACTGGAAAAAAATTTAAAAATAATATGGCAGAAAGTAAACATAGACCAACACATATAAGATAAGGTCAAAATGGGTATAAGATTTAGACATAAGAGATGATACCATAAGAAAATTAGGAGAGCAAAGAATAGTTTACCTGTCAGATCTATGGAGAATGGAAGAATTTATGACCAAACAAGAGGTAGAGAACATTATGAAATGTAAAAAGGATGATTTTGATTACATTAAATTAAAAAAAGTTTTCACAAACAAAGCCAATGCAACAAAGATTATAAAGAAAGCAGAATACTGGGAATTATTTTTGCACCCAGTGTTTCTGATAGACGTCATTTCTAAAATATATAGATAACTGAGTCAAATGTGTAAGAATACAAGTCATTCTCTAACTGATAAATGGTCAAAGGATATGAACAGACAATTTTCGGATCAGAAATGAAAGCTATCTATAGTCATAATAAAAAAGTGCTTGAAATCATTATTGATTAGAGAAATGCAAATTAAAACAACTTTGAGGTAACACCTCACATTGATTAGATTGGCTAATATGACAGAAAAAAGAAAATTATAAATGTTGGAGAAGATTGGGAAAATTGGTAGCCAAGAACTGGAAATTGAGGGGATGCTCATCAATTGGGAAATGGCTCAACAAGTTGTGGTATATAAATATAATCGAATACTACTGTACTATAAGAAATGATGAGCAGGTGGAATTCAGGAAAAAAATCTCTGGAAAAAACTTACATGAACTAATGTTTAGTGAAATGTGTAGAAACAGGAGAACATTGTACTAAGGAGCAGCAACATCTTGCGAATAACTATGATAGACTTAAGTCTTTTCAGCAATGCAATAATCCAAGACAATTTCAAAGGAATCATGATGGAAAAAGCTAACTATATTCTGAGAAAGAACTATGAAATCTGAATGCAGATTGAAGCAAACTATTTGCACTACTTTTTTTCTCTTATGGTTTACCCTTTTGTTCTGATTTTTCTTACACAACATATCTAATGTGGAAATATGTTTAACATGATTGTCAACATATATCAGATTGTCTTGTCTTGGGGATGGGAGAGAGGACAGAGGGAGTAAAATTTTAATTTTACAAAAATAAATGTTGAAAACTATCTCTACCAGTAATTAGGAAAAAAATACTATTAAGGAAAAAAAAATTTAAAAAAAAAAACTTTGGTCACCAAAAAATTAATTATCTAAATATTACACACGAGCTTTTGTATTCTAGAGTTGGAGGCTTTCCAAATGCAAAGAAGAGACAAAACCACTGAGAAACATATGTAGATTTCTTTTTAATTTTTTCAATTGAAAGTAGATTTCTAAAATGTCAATAGATATAGATGGATATTGAATTTAATCGAGTTTCCATACTTTTTGAGCTGAAGCAATGGAAGTTTGAGTTTTTAGATGCATGCCCTCTAGTAAACAGAAAAGATACTACAAACTTTGGTAAAAAGCCTGTTTTTTGGTGGGGGGAGGGGGAGCATGTTCTGATGATGCCACTTAGCTAGTAATCTCAGGATAGTGCCAACTCATGGCCTAATTATATGCTACATTCCCTAACTTCTTAAGAGATTTATGGACATCCTGCCTTTCTGTAGGTTTCAGGATCCAGGAAAAGGACTCTAGTGTGTGTAGTTATTTCTATTGCAGTACCACCAAATTCTATACCTAGTCCTCACTAGCTAATACTGAGGCTATGAACAAATGGTAGCATATTGAGAAAAAATCTATTACGTATGAAGACATTACTAAAGACATGTATAGCTGGAAAAAGAAGTAGGAGTATGCCAAGAATGAGAGAAACAAAGTAAGTCATGATGCCCACTGCTATCTCCAAGACAACAAAAGAACCCGACAGCTTCTGAAATTGTGGGTAGATCTTCTGCAGAAGATTTATGGCATGGTACTTACAAGGATCAGATTAGATTAAAAGGTTGGAATAGCTTTTGATTTGCCTCATTGGCTGGAGGTGGGGGGCAGAGACAGAATACCAAACCTGTATTAATGAAATCACAGAACCACAAAATACCAAAATACTACAGTACTGTTTTGTTACTCTATGATTTTATTTACTTAATAACATGAATACCTATTAAAGTATAAATTTGAGAAAAATCTAGATTATTCTTTCAATATGGAAAATCAATATGGATGTTGATATAAATCAATTTTATTTCCTTCCATCTATTTAAAATATCAAAAAAAAACTATTAAATACAACCTATAAACTCCTTTCAAATCTATATTTAACTTTGGGGGAAAATTATATAAAGTACATACATATGTGTATATGTATATAGTAGTTCAATAGTTTATGTTTATATACATATATACATTATATTAATATGTACTATACACATGTATATATGAAAACTTTTCCTATTATTGAATCCAGAGAATCTTTATTTTTCTTTTTTTTTTGCCATACTAATATTGAGAGAGAATTATAGAGGGATAGGGGAAGAAAAAAAGAAAACATACATATAGATGTATGTGTGTGTGTATGTACACATACACCTCACATTTTGTTTTTCTTTGTGTGCACACATACATATACATACCTAGTATTTCTAGCAAATATGAGTATGAGGAAAAGGGTTCTGTCTCCCCCTTTCCCCAGTAAATTGAGGCTGTTTTACTGTCCAAAACATTGGATGAAACCAGTTAGGCTTTGTTCTTATATTTTTAACTAGGGATAATATTTGTTTTCCCAAATCCTTAAAATATTCATGATATTTGATCTGTCCAGTTGAAATCATTACCTAATAACAGCAGAGGAAATTAATAATTTAAATATCTATTTATCTATCTATCTATCTATCTATCTATCTATCTATCTAACTACCTACTATACTTCACTCTTATGATATGCAAAAAAGAATTAAAGAAGGAAACTTAGTTTTTGCCTTTTGGAAACTTACAGTATAGTAACAAAAATATTAAAATAAAAATGCTTCTATATAGAGAGTACCAGGGAATTAGGGAAAAGGCTAAGAAATTTGCAAGCTGAAAGATTTAGAAAAGTCCTTATGTGGAAGGTGGTAGTTGATCCAACTTGAAGGAGTTTAAAGATTCTAGGATCAGAGATAAGATGTGACTGCATTCTAGAAAGGGGGCCAGCCATTGTAATGGAGAAGGATTGCAATGTCGGAGGAACAGTAAGAAGGACTGTGGCTGTACTGCTGTGTTTGTGCAGGGAGCAGAAATGTATAATGAACCTGTAACAGGAGAATGGGGATATGTTGTGAAGGGCTTTAAATGTCATAGTTTATATGTTTTAAATGTCAGCAGTTTATATTGGTTCCTAGAGACAATATGTAGCTACTAGAGTTTATTACATATATGAGTGACATGAGCAGATATGATGCCTTAGGAAAATCATTTTGACAGCTGTGTGGAGGATGGATTGTAGTGGAGAAAGACTTGAGGGAAGGAAGATAATTTAGGAGGCAATCGAAATAATTCAGGAAAGAGATAATGAGGATCACATTTAGAGTGACGGCTAAGTGCAGGATGTAGGGGGTCAGATATAAGAGATGTTGTAAAGGCAGAAATAGCAAAATTTGACAATTTATTGGACATGGTGAGTGAGCAAGAGTGGAAAGTCAAGGAGAGCTCTGAAGATATAAACCTGGTTGACTGGGAACATGTAGTACCTTTAAAAGAAATAGGGAACTTTGAAAGAGGGATGGTTGAGATAAAATATAATATGTTCAGTTTATCATGTTAAGCTTGAGATGCCCTGGGATATCCATTCAGAAATAATCACTGGTGATGTGGGATGAAGCTTAGAAGAGAGACTTGGTCTGAATATATTGCTATGGGGGGGTCATCTGCATTGCAATGATAATTGAACCTATGGAAACTGATGTCAAAAACAGTGATAGCATAGTGTGAAAAAGGAATAAAAATGCTTGGAGGATATACATGGATACCAGGCTTGACAAAGATGTAGAACAAGCAAAGGAAACCAAGAAGAAACACTTGGATAGCTAGGAAGAGAACCAGGAGTGAAAAAATATGACAAACACCCAAAGAAGGAAGAATATCTAAGAGAAAGAAGGGATCAATAATCTCAAATGTTGCAGAAAAATGAAGTAGGATAAGGATTGAGAAGATTATTATAATTGGCAATGAAGTAGTATAGCAGCAAGCACCCTAGCATACCTGGTATGGCTGGCTACCACAGCCATAACATAACATAACATAACATAACATAACATAACATAACATAACATAACATAACATAACATAACATAACATAACATAACAGCCATAACAGGTTCTTTAATCTACTTTTTTAGGAAAGACTGATGAAAAAGGGGTTAACAATCCTACTTTTAATTACATTCATTAGTTCAGGGGAAGGGTTGGCACCTTGAACATCAGAAAAAATACAAGAAGAGAAATTAGTATAAAGATCAACAGAGAGGGCTCTGACTGGCTGAATCAAAGCAATATTGCTATATGCTTTACATACACCACTGGTTGGAGAGAGCCTTTACATCTGAGCAGTTGGGAGGTCTGAATATATGGTTACTCAAAGTATCTACCAGGAAACTAAAAGATCCTTCTCATAAGTGAACCCCAAAAGCAAAATACCAAAGTACATATACACTTCTCAGAGTCAGAAGCCATCACAACCCTCCTGATTCAATGCCTAATTAACTTAGTACAAAAAGGTATGAAAGCCTTCCCCTAAGCAAGCTCCTCTTTAGGCAAGTCTCTCCCCCAATGGACTCTATGTGACTCAGGATGTATCACAGATGGGCCTGGAGCTTAAAGCAGTAAGACATCCTTGATTGAACACATGCAGTCATGTAGGCCTGTTAATGAATGGGGAAGATATTCCTATTCCATTAACATTACAAGTAATCATTGGTAACTTTGGAGAGGGCAATTTCCATTGAATGAAATGTTAGAATCCAGATTGTTGAGGGTTTAGAATAACGACAAGAGTAGATACCCAAAATATAGATGATAATTCTCAAGGAGTTTAGACGAAAGAGAGGTGATCTAAGACAATGATGAGCAGGGACTATACTGTCAAGTAGGGGAAACTTTGAGGCTGGGAGACATAAGTAGGTTTGTGGATAGGTATTTAGCAGTAGATAGGGGATAATTTCCTGGAATTGTAGGAGAGAATGGAATCAAGGGTACAGGAAGAGGGGTTCCCCTAGACAAAGAGAATGGCTACATCTGGATCAAAAACTTCAATAAAGGAGGAGAACCTGAGGGATAGTGCTAAAGAGTTATGAAATGATAAGTGGAGGAAAGAGTGCTCATAGTACTTGACTTCCACTTTCTCACTGAAGTTTGACTTTAGATTCTCATCTGTGAAGATGGAGTGATGGAATGGTGTGGGAAAATAACAGAGATTTAGAGTAATCACTGTAAAAATTTGGATAGAGGATCAAATCGGCAGGAATAAAAAGACTGTTTTCCTTCAGTGAGAGTGAATTTGAGATTAGGAAATAATTTATAATGCATGAAGTCAATGCAGTTGTCTCAACTTTCTCAACTCTAGTCAATTGCATGTAAATTGTCATTACTGAAGGAAATTGAACAAGTTATTTTCATCTGGGTTTTGGCAAAGATTGAGCAAAAGGGGATAGGATAGTAAGAATTTCAAGATTGTAGAATTGAGCGTCTCATTAGAATATAAATTTCTTGAGGGCAAGGAGTGTTTTTTTTTTGTTTGTTTGCTTTGTTTTGTTTTTGCCTTTCCCTGATCCCAGGCCCATAATTCATCTTTTGTCACTAACTATTTAACAAATGTCTGTTGACTGAATGAATTGATTAATTAAAGTGTTTGGATTAGAAAGGGAGGAAAGTGAAGTTAATAAGCTTGGGAAAGTATTAAAGGGTAGAGAGATAGAACCTTAAGATGAATAGGTTTCAGAGGAGTGAGGCTTAGAAAGAAATGGAATGCCATAAACACAGGGATAAAGAAATTTCAGAGTTCTTGATCTTGGTAGAGGAACAGTTTTGAGTCATTGCAAGGCTCATATATCTAGCTGAGGTAAAATGCAAGTAGATATTGGGAGTTAAGTAGATCTAGGTACTAGGAAATTAGGGTGTTTAAGGAAAAATCAACATGCATTTTGGCTTTTGCTCACATCAGAGTGAGTGTTGCTGTGAAAAGAAAGATTGTGGCACTGGTACTGAATGAGCTTAACAAAGAAGAAACATTAGAGCCAGTAGATAATTGGTGGTGGTGAAGGGAGAAAATAGAAATTACAATTTAGAATAAGGAATGTTATGGCTCTTTTTCCTAAATCAGTGTACTGCGGCTTATGAGAAAAGATGTAACCAGTCCAGGAAAGGATGGCCAGAGATGCAGTGTCATGCAGGAAATCAGGACTATTTGAGTGCCAGAGTATAGAAGGAGCAGATGAGCAAGTGGTATAAAATGAAGTGTTTGTTAATTATAAAACAGGATATCTAGAAGTTACAGTGGAAGTAGAAGATCAGAATTGAAGTGAGATATTTAAAGTTTTGTACTGAGGTAGATAAAGATAAATGAATGAACGATGGAGGCTGGCAATGGAGTAGAAACAGAAAGCAGAAAACATAAAGGGATAAAGTAGTTTTCAAGTGAGCTGACCTGTATTTTATTAAGGGCTATTTTGAAAACAAAAAGGAATTCGAGTAACCCAGAGCAAATCTAATTTAAATTGGTTATAGAGTCTCTGAGGGAAACTTTCCTTTCATAGCTCTTTTCTCATGTATGTAGGAATAAACGGTTATTTTTTTTTCTTTTTCTGGGTCAGCACAGGTACTGAAATCTTTATATTCTCAATGCTACTATTTGAACTATCTCCCTTGTGTCCTATTGATATTTGAAGGAAGCAATTAATGATGAGTACACTTAATAGAAGCAAACCATCTTTGGACCAAAAAATGGTACAGAAATTATCCTTCAGTCTCTGTATCAACTTTACAAAAATAACCATTTTATTAAAAAAAAACCTCCTTTTTTATATGAGTGAAGTGTCTTGTTTCCAAGTGTGTCTTTTGAAACTGTATTTTACTGAACTGAATCTGCTTTTTAAAAAACACTTTCCTTTGGGTGCTAAGTATTTCTTAGCTTTAAGTATCTGAAACTCTTCTTGAAGCTTTCATAGATACATAGACTTTGTGTCTTGCCTCTTAGATGTTGAATCTTAAGAAGTATATGTAAGTGTCACATTGTAAAGAAAAAGACAGGTGCTGTTATATAAGAAGACTTCTAAAAAGGACTGCAGGATATCTGTTCATTCAACTTATTAGGTAAGTCTGTCTGTGTTTTAGGATTAAGATAAGCCTCAAACTTTCATGCCTTAGTAATATGAATAGATTTAAAATATGAATGACAACTAGTGTATATATATATACATACATATATTGTTTATATGTACAACTAGTGTATATATATACATACATAGATTGTTTCAAATATCACTTCCAATTTTTTTCCCCACAGTTAATGCATACATATACATACACACATATGTATATGTATACATACACACATACACGCACATATATACATCTATACACCCATATACAACAGACACGCACACACACACATACACACACACATATATATCCACAGAGATTTTTTTTAAAGTATCTTCTTATTTGAACAATAAGCAAATGCTAAGCCAGCTGGCACAGTCTATGGGGAAACAATATGTGGGTCAGCACATTGTCTCATCAGCACTTCTTCAGCAAATCCACCTGGCTGAGTACACAGAGTAAACAGACAATATGGGGCCCCAGTGTAACAAATTACATTATTAAAGAGACAACTTTTTAAATTTGTGGCCTAGTTTTCTTTTCAAATGTAGCAATACTTCCTCAAAGTCTCTTGTAGAGAAATCCTTCTTTCATCCTACAATTATTTATCCAGAGACAAAAATGCACACAACTTCCACCCACCCCTTTCTTGCTCATGTAATAAGTTTACCTCTTTTTAAAAGAGAGCAAAGAACTCATGCAGATGCAGGACAAGCCTTATAGATAAGCATGCATATTACTTAAATTTTAGTTTTTTGCTAAGATAATTAAATGTTGTGTTTAATTTTACAGCATAATCATAATTAGAGGTTGAAACAGATGGTAGAGTTCCATTTAAAAATATCATGCCCATTGAAATAACCTTATCATATAATAACCTTCATGACAACAATAGTTCACTAGGATTATTCAATATTGAAATAAACTGTTTATGATGAAGAATTTTGGTGAAATGTTCAAAGCATATTTAGGAAATATATTTTAAGAGAATGATTTTTATCCTAAAACCAATAAAAATTATAAAATTCTCCCTCTTCCCTCAACAAAATAAAGTAATTGGAAACAGATGGACTATAGTATAAGCTGGCGTGGAAGATAAAGGGCCACATTGAAATATGAATGTCAAAAGCTCAATGGTATAAGCTACCACTGGTTGGCATATAATGAGGGTTCCTAATGTTTAGAAGGCTAATCCAAGTTCTAAGTCTTATGAAATTAATTAACATATTCATGTGCTCGAAAGGTTATACAAAGCATAATGTTGGCTGCACATGATTTCATGAGAATACTTATCACTGCTCCTTAGGAAATCAGTATTCCATTGAAACAATATACTTTATAAATTTTCATGAACAATTTTGAATCTATTGAAATTGTTCCAATTTTTTAAAAAAAATATGAGATTCACTTTGTAGTTAAATTTGTATTTTGAGAATGTATGTTGATTGACATTATTAAAATGCATCATTCTCGAACTCTTTTCAAAACAAGTATGTTTAGCTACAATTCTACATAATTTTTCTTGGTAATTAGTGTTTTCGCATCCCTTCAAGTATGAGAATTTACACATATACATGTGTATATGTGTATATACATAACATTCATACATATACACATTTATACATATACAAAAAAAGATTCATTGGTGATATCTTAAGCAGAAAGATCATTCAGTACTTTATGGAAAATATTTTAAAAGGCTTTATTTGTGTTTAGAGCTGCTATGAAGTTACATTAACAAACCACTTAAATCATGTAAAGATACAACTTTTTTTTTGGCAGAAGAACTGATAACAATTTTCTGGTTTAAATAAATAACACAACTATTATCTGAAAATCCAAATAATCAAGAGTTTTTTCTTGTTTCACAATAATAATGCCTACTATTTTCTATGTGACATTATACTTTAAAAAAAATTGCACCCAATATATTGTTTCTCTTCTCTGTTTTACAGATACAAAATAAGTATATGTTCTTAAAGTCAAATTTTAGCATGACTTAGATACACCTAGAAAGAACCTCAGAGGTTATTCAAGCCAACCACCTTATTTTACATGTGAAGAAACTAAGTTTCACCAGAGAGGTGAAACAAATTGTCCAAAGTCACATAGAGGATAAGCGTCAGAATATAAATACAGCTCCATTGACTCTAAATTAGTCTGCTGATATTAGACATAGACATTAACTGCCGATAATCTATTCACTTAGGGATTTCTATGCCAAAAGGAAACTCCACTGAAGATGCATCTCTGGAAGAAAGAAAAGTCTGATGCCGTAAAGATCAATATTGCATAAGAACCTGGAATGTAAGATCTGTGAATGTAAGCTGGATGTGGTCAAACTTCAGATGGAAAGATTAAAAATTGACATTTTGGGTTTCATTGAACTTAAATGGATGAGAATGGGTGAATTTAATTCAAGCGATCATTATATATACTACTGTGAGCAAGAATCCCTTGAAAGAAACCAAATAGACATTATAGTCAGTAAAAGTATGGGAAACACCCACCCCACTGGTACTGGGACATAATCTCAAAAATGACAAAATGATATCTCTTTGAATGCAAGGCAAACTGTCCAACATCATAATAATACAAGTCTATGCTAAAACCTCTGATGTGAAAGAAGCCAAACAATCAATTCTGTGAATAACTACAATGTCTTCTAGAAATAACACAAAAAGGAAAAAAAAAAGAAAAGTCACATTCTTCTTAGGGCATTGAAATGCTAAAGTAGGAAATCATAAGGTAATTGGAATAAGAGGCAAGGTTGGCCTTGGAGTATAAAATGAATTGGGGCAGAGACAAGTAGAATTTTGTCAAAATAATTCACTGGTCATAGCAAACACTCTTTTTCAACAACACAAAAGACAACTCTACATATGGATATCACTACATGATAAATATAGAAATCAGAATGATTATATACTTTGCAGCCAAAGGTGGAGAAGCACTGCATAGTCATTTAAAAGAAGGCCTGCAGTTGACTATGGCTCAGATTATGAGCTTCTTGTTGTAAAATTTATACTAAAATTGAAAAAAAAAAGTCAGGCTGTATAGTATGACCTAAATAACACCCCTCATGAATATGAAGTAGAGGTGATGAATATATTTAAGGGATTAGGTCTAGTAGATAAAGTGCCAGAAGAACTATGGACAGAAGTTCATAATATTGTAGGTAAGGGAGCAACAAAAAGTCTTTCCAAAGAAAAAGAAGAGCAAGAAATTAAGATGGGTGTGTAATGAGTTTTCACAAATAACTGAGGAAAGAAGGGAAGTAAAAGGTTAAGGAAAAAGGTAAAGATACACCCCACTGAATGCAGAATTCCAGAGAATGGCAAGGAGAGATAAGATAATTTTAAGTGAGTAATGCAAAGAAAAAGAAGAAAATGATAAAATGGAAAAGATCAGAGATCTCTTCAGGAGAAATCAAGGGACTGTTTCATACAAAAATGAGCCCCACAAAAGAAAAATGGTAGGGACTTAACAGGAGTATGAGAGATTAAGAAGAGGTGGTGATAAAACACAAAAGAATTATACAAGAAAGATCTTAACATCTCTGATAACCATGGTGGTGTAGTCATTGATCTAGAGCCAGACATGAAGTTAAGTGGTCCTTAGGAAGCATTGCTAACAATAAGGTTGTTGGATGTTATGGAGTTCAAGCTGAACTATTTAAAATCCTAAAAGAGGGTGATGTTAAAGTGTGTAGTCAATTTGTCAGCAAATATGGAAAACTCAACAGTGGCCACATGATTGGAAAAGATCTACTTATATCTTAATCCTAAAGAAGGGTAATGCCAAGGAATGTTCAAAAACTGAACATTTGCACTCATTTCACACATCAACAAAGTTATGCTTAAGATTCTGCAAGCTTGGCTTTGGCAATACGTGCATTGAGAATTACCAGATGAACAGGCTGGTTTTCAAAGAGGCAGAGGAATTAAAGACCAAATTGCCAATATTTGCTGGATTATGGAGAAAGCAAGGGAGTTCTAGGGAAAAAAAAATCTACTTCTATTTCATTGACTACACTAAAGCCTTTGACTGTGTGAATCACAACAAAATGTGGCAAGTCCTCAAAGAGATGGGAGTACTGGATCATCTTATTTGTCTCCCTAAGGACATTACTGTGGGCCAAGACATGACAGTTAGAACTGTACTTGAAAAAAACTGATTGGTTTAAGACTAAAAAGGGAGTATGACAAGACATATTGTCACCTTAATAATTTAACTGGTATGCAGAGTATATCACGCATAGTGTCAGCCTGGATGAATCAAAAGCCAGAATTAAAGGTGCTGGGAGAAATATCTACAATCTCAAATATGCAGATGATACCATTTTGATGGCAGAAATTGAAGAAGATTTAAGAAGCCTCTTTATTACCTTTATTATGGTAAAAAAGAAGAGGGTTTAAAAGCTGGCTTGAAGCCTAACATAAAAAGTAAGATCTTTGCAAATGGTCCCACCACTTTCTGTCAAATAAAGATAAAATAAATTGAAACACTGTCAAATTTTATGTTCTTGGGCTCAAAGATCACTGCATATGGACACTGTGGCCATGGAATTAAAGACACTTGCTATGGAGGAAAGCTATGGCAAAAATAGATGGCATACTAAAAAGAAGAGATTTCACTTTCTGAGAAAGGCCTGTATAGTCAGAGCTCTGTTTTTTTTCCAGTATCAGTGTATGGCTGTGAGAGTTGGGCTATAAGAAAAGGTTATTGTAGCAGAATTGAAACTTTCAAATTGTTGTGCTGGAGAAAACTTTTAAGAGTCTCTTGAACAGCCAGGAGACCAAATCAGTCAATATTTAAAGAAATTAATTCAGACTTTTCACTGAAATGCAAAATACTGAATCTGAAGCTTAAAAATGTTGGCCACATAATGAGAAAACAGAGTTCTTTGGAAAAGACTCCAACCTGGGGGAAGATTGAAGACAAAAGGAGAAGGGGATGGCATAGCACGAGAAATATGGTGTCATGGGAAAATGAACATGAACTTAGACAGACTTCAAGAGATAGTGGAGAATAGAAGGGCCTAACATTCTATGTTCCCCAGATAATGAAGTATCAGACATGATTGAATGATTGAACAACAACAACAAAAAAATCATCATGTAAACAGTAAGTTAAGAATGCACATTTGTTGAACGTGAATAATATTTTAGCCTCTTTTTCTTAAATGGAATTCTTAGATCTCTGAAGCATTGACTTCAGTTTCTTTTTCATTGACTATTTTAAAAATTGCTACTAGACTTTTGGGAGGTAGTCTGCTATTCTAGCTTATTCCCTTTGGTTTCTCCCCCCCCCTTTCATTTTTTTTCTTATAATTGGCCCTGATATATGAGTCTTGGATGATGCCTGGTGGTATATAGGAGAAGAAAGAGAACTTTTCATGGATTCTTACAAGGTTGGTACCTTGGTGTGGGGCAGAGAGCTGCCAGCATAAACTGGTTGGAGAAAGAATAAAGGAAGGGAGGAAGGAAGGAAGGAAGGAAGGAAGGAAGGAAGGAAGGAAGGAAGGAAGGAAAGAAGGAAGGAAGGAAAGAAGGAAGGAAGGAAAGAAGGAAGGAAGGAAGGCAAAGGCAATGAAAGAAGAAAGGAAGGAAGAAGCATTTATTAAGTACTTACATTATCCTAAGTATTATGCTAAACACTGGAGATACAGATATAAGCAAATAAGACAGTCCCTGCCCTCAAAGACCTTACATTACTAGCACAAGAAGACCACATTTATATGTATAACGGCATCATTGGGAAAGAGGAATGTTTTGGACAAAAAGTGAGAAAATGATGATTATAAAGAAAGGATATTGATGGATATGTTCTTCTGAGGAAGAACAGTTTTGATTTAATTATTGTTCTTAAAGGTAGATTAGAAACGAAGTGAACGTGTATATGAATGAGGAAGTATGGCATTGAAATGGCTGGAAAGTGGCATGACTGGTCTGTGTCTGAGTGAGATAAAGAGAACTAGTTTCCTAGGGTGTAGTGGTAAAATCACAGATATCAAAGAGTAGTGGAACCAGGGAAGAAGTCAAGTTTTCCATTGGTAGTGGGCTATGTTTTTGATGATAATGAGATAAGGTTTTTTTGTTTGTTTCTTTTAGAAATTTAGTTCTACTACTCTAATCAAGACTTCGTTTTTTTTCTGATTCCTATGGATACAGTCCAAACCTTCAAAACTTATGCCTTACAGTTCTCAAAGTTTGGGAAGAGTACAAGGAGCATGAGAGTGTTATTTCTCCCCAAGCTGCAAAGAGGTGATATCAGAACTGGAGGATGGGATTTTCCACTAAAACCATGAGTTTTTGAAGGATTTATGGGGAAAACATAATAGAAAAGAAGTGGTAGAATCTTTCAGCAACATATGGAGCGGTCATATGATGACTGTGGTAGTAACCTCAATAACAGTGGAATCTTAAGTACCATTCCTGATATGAAAGATTTCAAAAGACATAAAAGGTAAATGAAACAAGCAGAAAGCAAGACTTTTTGTTTTAAATCATGGATCATCACTCTTGTGTGCTGGAGAAAAGCACAAAAAACTTGTTCTCTGGTTCTTGATTTGCTTTAGATGTTTATGATTGTCATTCATTACTTATCATCATCTCTTTATTCTTTTAAAAGATGGCATCTCACTGTTCTAATCTTTTTACTCCATATACCTGTGGTTGATCCTGCCCATGCAATTCTTTAGATCTTTATTGACATTAGGGTGAAGAATGACTCTCGGAGACACATAGGAAAGTGACATTTCCTAGTAGAGAGCTGCGTTTACAACTCATTGGCCTTTGTTAAGAAGTTTCTACTTTCTAAGTGGAGAGAATAATAATGACCATAATAATAATCATAACAAAGGCAGAATTATTGTGAATGGGGGCCTTTTAAATTTTGCCCCATTATATATGAGTCTGACATAGTGACCCTTAAGGTCATATACAGGATACTGATTTCTTTCTCTTAGACTTAGAATTTACTTATGGGGACAAATTTAAGAAATGAGGAGCAGAGAAAGCAGTCAGCCTATTGCATCATGTATTTGTATGTAAATGTATATGTACTTATACACATGGATACATGTATATGTATATACAAATATGTACATGTATACACATGTGTATGTATGTGATTTTGTTTTGTGTTGTTGGTATATATTTTTCATCAAAATATAATTTAATTGCATATTTTAGGAATTTATCAATCAAAAATTCTTTTATGCAATATGGCATATGAGAATGACAAATTTGTATACAATAAAATGACAGGCATTAAAGTTTTAAGAGCTGGTTTATTAAAAATTTGATCATAGCCTGTACATTCAATCTAAAAAGTACTGAGAACATGATTTCTGAGTGTTTTTAGGGGTAATAGTTGTCATTTATTTAAAAATTAAATCTAAAAATTAAATGCATGAGACTGGGAATAAAAAAAATCCTGGATTTTCCCACCTATTTCTAAGCCATAATTTAGCCACTCTGAGATATTTTCTCATTTCTCATGTGGGGAAATCCCCCCCCCCTTGAATTTTTTTCAAATACATAGACAAAATTTCTGTAGACCACACGCATGTTTTGAAATCTGAGAATTATATAAACTAGTAGCACCATACAAATTAATAATAATAAAAAAATATCCCACATCTAAAAAAATCATTTTTGTGCTCTTTAATTTACTCCACTTAGTGAATGACAACTTTTTCCCCTTAGGACAACTCAAGGAGCAAATTGATGGTGTGCAATACATTTCATGGATCAAGTCATCGTGTATGCTATATAAGCATTACTGTCAGAAATCCTCCCCTTGAGAATTAATTTATGTTCACCTCACCAATATTCATATTACATTGGGTTGGTAAGTAAACCCTTAAAATCCCCTCCCCCCTAATTTGCACTGCCATTGTGAATCCTGACTTGGCAGCAGACATTCCAAACTCTGTGTATATATTTATTTATGTAAAATTGTGGTAAAAAGGAATTGAGTCTTAAACAATAATATAATATTTTTGCAATCTAATTAAAAATATCGAATTCAGTATTATGCACAATGAAATTTCAAGTCAGCAAAATATTCCAACGTTAGGGTCTTAAAACATGCTGTCAGATGGACCTCTCACTAGAAATGAAGTCCAATAACTGATAATACAGGTTCAGCTAAATTTGTGAAGTGAATAAATTACTCTCTGAGAGTTAAAATAGGCACTTCTAAAATAGCAATAGTTTTGCTTTTAGTGCTATAGTTGTTAGTTTTTTTTTAAGTCATTCTATGGAGTGATTGAATACATATTTTGTTGTACTTGGTATTTTTATTTTTAATCCAAACTTAACAAAATCAATTTAAACAAAGTATCCTTGTCGTGTATGAGTCACCATTTAATTTTCCTCAGAATTTTTCCTTAAAAATCATAGAAGTTCCAATTTGGAATTATGGTACAATCTTCTTCCCTACTCTCTCTCTGTCTCTCTGTCTCTCTGTCTCTCTGTCTCTCTGTCTCTGTCTCTCTCTCTGTCTCTCTGTCTCTCTGTCTCTCTCTCTCTCTCTGTCTCTCTCTCTCTCTCTCTCTCTCTCTCTCTCTCTCTGTCTCCCTGCCTTCTCTTTCCCTCTTTGTTTTCTGAAAAACTCCTGAAATGTAAGCGATACCAGTACTGTGAGCTTACTCATATTTCAGTAATAATGAGTTTCTCTTAGAAGAAGTGCAAATTATGTTATTCCTTGATAAGATTGTGTTAGATTTCCTCTAAATTGACATATCTTTATATAAACTTTCATGTCTATACTCTAGAATACTTATTGAATATCTATAATATAGAAAGCCATTTGTTAGGTGCTGGGATACAAAGATAAGCCAAGCCAAAACAAAAACATGACCTCAAAGACCTAATGTTTTCTTGGCAGATACAACAATACTCAAATGGAAATTTAATGTAAAGTTGATGTAAAATATTTTTTGGAAGGATAGATTTATAACTCCTGGGATATCAAAAAAGGCCTTATGGAGGAGCCTGAAATTGAGAGTGGTATTAAAGGAATTTGGTATTATAAGAGGGAGAGGCAAAAAGAGTGTATAAGTACAGAAATCAACCTGTGCAAAAACACATTGATTGGAAATAGCTATGTTGAAAAAGAAATGGGAGAGTTTCACTGGAATCTAGAGTGAAGGCAAGGGAATAAGGTTAAAATAGTTTTTAAAAAGATATATAGATGACAGTCACATTTTAGAGAACTTTAAACACCAGAAAGGAGTTTGTATTTTAGGTATAATAGGAATTACAGAAGGCAAAATCTAATACAGAACTTGGTAAACACAAGCATTTGTAAATGGTTTTTGTGTTGGATTTTTAAGTTGATACCTGGTCTTCTCATCTAGTAATTCTTTCCTCTAGTTTTATGACCAGCCCATCACCGTTTATAGTCATAAAGGTTCTTTATGTCATATTATATCTATAAATCAATTGAAAAGCATTCATTAAACACCTAGTATATGAAAAGCACTAAGCCTGAAGATACCAGGCAAAATAGAAATGATCCCTGCCTTTAATAAACTTACATTCTAATGGAAGAAACAAAAGATACATGTAGAAGTATTTATAGGCTATAAACAAATTAACCCATAGTAGTTTTTTGAAAGAAGCCAGTAACAGCCTCAGAGAGTGGAGTAGAGGTGGGGCAGAAGAATTAATGTAAAATGTAGAACTTTAGTTGAGTTTTGAAGAAAAGTATGGATGACAGGAAGTGGAGGTAAGGAGGAAGCACATTCAAGGCATAGAAACAGCTATTACATAGGGAGGGAAAGGGGAAATGTAGTGTCTCCATCAAAATAGCAGAGCCTTTAAAGGGAAGAAATAATACTGGAAATGTTGGAAGAAGCCAGGTTGTAAGGAGATGTACATGACAAATAGAGCAGCTTAAATTTGAAAGTATATGAAATAAGCATTCGCTCAAATTTACTAATCTAGGAAAAGGATGACATGACCAGACCTACATTTTAGGAAACTTACTTTGGTAATAGTAGATATGAAGAATTTGAGTTAGGCTGAACTCAACAATTTTTCTCTTGAAGCAGAAAGACAAATGAGAAGATTATTGCAATACACCAAGGCAGAGATGATGGATGGCTCTGTGAGAAGAGAGAAGAGGACATAAAGGAGAATTTTGCAGAGAGAGAAGCAATTAGATTCAGCAAATGCTTAGATATGTGGGGTGAATGAGAATGAAGAGTAGAGGATAACAAAGACCTTGCAAAACTAGACCACTGAGAGGGAGATGGTGTCCTTGCTAAAAAAAAAAGAGGGGGATTAGGGCATAGTTCATTTGAGTTTTAGGAGAAAGAGAAAATGTTCTCTTTTAGACATGTTGAATAACATGTAGTCTTCTACTTTCTAGTCAATTCAATTCAACATGTGTTTAGTAAGTTTAATAACTGTGCTAGGTGCTTGAAAATTAAAGAAAATTAAAGACAAAATGAAAACAGTCCCCAACTTTGGGAAAGTAACTAGATGCTATTGGGGAGAAAGGAGAGGCCCAAAGGAAATTATTATGTACACATATAAATATATGACTATGCACACATGCATATATATACAAATACATATATACATATATACTGCACACACATACCCAAACCATCCATTCATATATATCATATATAATGTACATACGTGTATGTGTGTGTGTGTGTGTGTGTATTCTGTGTGTTTGTGTGTGTGTATGTGTGTATTCAAAACAAAGTCATTTCAAGGTGGTGTTGAAGAAGCACTAGAACTAAAAGATCAAGAAAGGCCTTCAGTAAGAGCGGGCATTTGAGCCAAGCCTTTAACGAGCTTAGGCATCAAAAGAGATCAGGAGAGAGAACACTTCAGGCTGCATTGGCACAGAATATACTATTATATTATATATGGGGAATAGCATATTAAGCTAGTTCTTTTGAAAAGTAGAACATGAGTGAGGAAGTAAGCCTGAAAAGATAGAATGGTACCAGATTTTTTTAAAAAGGGCTTTAAATGAGAAACAGCACAGTTTCTATTTTGTCATAAACATAATCGGGAACCATTGACATTTCTGGACTGAGGAATTGACCTAGTTGGA
This sequence comes from Phalanger gymnotis, assembly GCA_028646595.1. NCBI lineage: Eukaryota > Metazoa > Chordata > Mammalia > Diprotodontia > Phalangeridae > Phalanger > Phalanger gymnotis. The sequence continues at coordinate 381,165,286 of CM053623.1, forward strand.
CCTTACTTTTGGAATATAATTGAGTAAATGCTTGTTTCTTCATTGATTTATGAAGGACTATGAAAGATATTGTAAAAGTAGAATTCACATAGCCAGTTGGTGCATTTTACAGAGTTCTGTGGTTGGAGTCACAAAGGCCTTAGTTTACATCCTTCTTCAGACAGTTATTAGTTGACTAAGTAAATCACTGACCTCCCAGTTTCAGTTATCTCACCTATGAATTGAAGGTAGTTAAGCATAATGGTGTCTGGAGCCACTTTCTAGTTCTAAGCCTACTATGCTATGAAAAGTCTTGGCAACTGATTGTATAGAGGTGATGAGTTAAAGTGAGAATTTGAGGACACCCAAGTTGTGAAATCAGAAAAGTAGAAGAATGGAGACGACACTTACTAAAAATAGGCAAGGTAGGAGAAAAAATGGAAATAGGAAGAAAGAGAATGAGTTCCATTTTAGACATGCTAAATTTGAGGTTTCTATGGGAAATCCACTAGAAATGTTAAGCTGAGAATTGGAGGTGTGGGATCAGAAGGAAGGTGAAAGCAGGAAATGTTTATTTGTATGTTTTTTTTTCCATTTCTCTTCGGTTCACTTGAGTGTTTAGATCCTCTGACATTATAATATACCATAATCAAAACCATATCATATTGAATGTTGGTGTCAAAAGTATGGACTTTTGAGGTAAGGAGAAACTATCTATCTATCTGTCAGTCTGTCTGTCTGTCTGTCTGTCTATTGTCCTATTTATGCTGGATGTTACACTGATAATCAAGGAATATTGAACAAAATTAATTTTGTTGTTGTGTAAAGGGGTTTGCATAATCTTAATACATAGCTATGACAATTTTGGTGAAGGCGAGATTTATGTCTCTTATTTTCTCTCACTTTTTATTGTGATCAGCCACAACAACAACAGAATAAACATAGCAAGATTTTATTTTTTCTGAACCTCTCAGTCAAAGAGAACTACTCTAGGAATATAGGGATATAGGAAATAATTTGTGAAAGCCCTCTCATATTTCCATCAGATACCCTTAATGCATACGCAAATCATTCTTATAAAGAATTTGTAGCAATGAGAAAATAGAAATATAGGTTTCTCCACTGTTTTTGTTTGGTAACAATATAGTCTTTTCCATTTTTTTTCCAAAATTTTCCCATTTTAGATGATAAGAAAATATTTTTTGCCACTAAATTTTGTTGTATAACTATGAATAGTATATGGAAGGATTTACCTGAAAGAATACAGAATGAAGAAAACAGCATCAGAACTACAAGAAAATTTGCATTTTTTCTTTTTACTACATGTATAGATAATGAAACCAATTCTATTAACTTTTTCATAAGTTTCTCAAAAGACAACTTATAAATGATTCTTCCCTTTTTTGTCTAGTGGTTAAATGAATTTAATTTTTTTACATAACTGTTTTATTGATGTTATTTTTTCGCTTTGCTATCACTACCCAATGATTCTTTTATTTTATATTCTGCCACCTCAGCACTCACAGATCCTTCCTCTAAAGTAAAGAAGCACAGATAAATAATACAAACCAACATATTGGCTAGATATGACAATGTGGTCTTCTCTCTGTATCAATAACCCATCATCTCTCGTCATGCTTCGTTCAGACCCTGAAATTTCTTACTTTTTTTTCTCTTAGTTGATCAGAGGCCTAATATCTTTTAATGCTATTTGTCTTCAAATTACTATGGTCATTATGGTTTGGCTTATGGTTCTTGTTGCTTCCCTCAGCATCAGTTCATATAAGCCTTTATGTTATTCTGTGAATTCTTCATCTTCATTGTTTTGGAATTAATTTCATTCCATCCCACTAACATATCAGAATGTGTTCAGCCATTTTCCAAAAAAAGGAGTGAGCACTTTGTTTTAATGTTTTCCTACCACAACAATGGGAACTTTTGCCCCCAAATGGTCTATGTGTAGTAGTGGTATTACTGGGTAGAAGGATATTTCAAATTTGGTGACTTTCTTGATATAATTGCATTTATGTTTGGGGGGGGGTGGCTGTTAGAGTAAAGATGGTGAGAAAACTTATGATTTAATTGGTACCATCCTAAAGAGTTATTTAGGACATTGAAAGATTAAATGACTTGTTCAGTTTAACACAGTAAGTGTAATAGGCAAGAGTTAAAATCAGTCTTCATGGCTCCAAAGCCAATTTTTTATCTACAGTAGAACAACATTAATGCATATTAAAATTCATTATAGATGCTGTTAGGCCCTTTCGGTATTACACAATTTTACTGGATATTGACAAAGAGTCTAAAGTAAGAGTACCAAAGTATAATTTTTATTTGTAGAAAATCTAAAAAATGAAATTCTTATTTTCTCTCTACATTTTATTGCCACTCCAGCATCATTACTTCGGAAACAGAAATGGAAAGGATGGTATAGTTGTGTAATCCATCTGGCATATATCAAAATTTAAAAAAAAATCATGACACCTCAGCAAAGATGCTGGTGATATACATCTCTGTATTTACCAGGCTAGTTTTTAGGCAGCAGGGAGTTTATCATCAGAGCCATATAAAGAATTTTTCATCCTTGATATTATTTGCCCAAACTTGTAATGAGCTAGTTATCCACATCTTCTGATTTTTCAATCATACAGGATATATATTCTACTACATAAAGAGAGAGAGAGAGAGAAGAGAGAGAGGAGAAAGAGAGAGAGAGAGAGAGAGAGACAGAGACAGAGACAGAGACAGAGAGAGACAGAGAGAAAGAATAACAAAAACATCAGATATAAGTCTCTCAAAATGTTATCTGGGTGGCAAAGCATTTTATGCCACTTACAGTATAATACTTTTGCTTCACTTCAATATGGCATGGCTATATGGATAAGCCAAATGGAGTAGGCACAGAAGTAATCATTTAAAGAAATAATTATAAAGTGTTCACTAAACTCTTAGTATGTGTTATTTTTAAAGGGCTTATTTCTCCACTTCCAGTGAGCATATTTATCCCTCCCTCTCTCTTCTACCTTCCCATGATGACTTTGAATGTTTGTAATGACCAAATAATCAGTGTAGTGTTAATAGATGTTGTTCTTTTGACTTGTATTCAGCTCAGGCTGCGTTCCATATCTAAGCTAAATAGGCTTAATGGCCCCATTTTGACAGTGTTACAATTTAACTGGAGCTTTTCATGCACAAAAGATTTTCCTTAATTATTAACAATGCTTTTCACTGAGTGTAAATCATTTGAAAGGGGCAAGTATTTCATGACAGAACTTTTTCCCCCTTTACTTCAAATAGCTTTTATCAGAAATATGTGTCAACCCTGTGATTGTAAGTCATTTTTATTAGTAATAGTCTTCAGTTGCTTCTATGAGAGACAACAGAGAGAGAGAGAGAGACAGAGAGACAGACAGAGAGAGACAGAGAAAGAGAGACACAGAGAGAGACAGAGAGAGAGAGCACAATAAAAATCAATTTAGTTGATGTGTTCATTTTGCTAAAATTTTTATCCTTTTCTTCTCTTTCTCTTCCTCCTCCTCCTCTTCATCCTCCTCCTCTTTCTGCTTCTTTGCTAATGTATGGCTTACTTAGAAAGGTAGGGATGGGGAAGAATGTATTGGGAAATATAAGTAGGTTATGAAAAATGAAAGATAACATTTTTAAATGACAAAAATGAATAAAGCAGAGGAGTTGAGATAACAGCATGTTTGTGTGGCAAAATATCTAATAGAAGAAAAAAGGCTTGTGTAGTTTTCTACACCTTAAAAAAGGCATTAGGCCAAGATGGCGGCTGGGAAGCAGTGACTGGCGTGAGCTCCCCACCAAGTCCCTCCAAAAACCTATAAAAATGGCTCTGAACCAATTCTAGAGCTGCAGAACCCACAAAGTGGCAGAGGGAAGCAGGGCTCCAGCCCAGGACAGCCTGGATGGTTTCTGGGTAAGGTCTGTCCCATACGGAGCTCCCAGCTCCTAGCTGAGGGGAGTGGAGCTGAGCCCAGCAGAGCCCAGCGTGCGAGGGGCAGGCCGCGGATCGACCACACCAGCAGCCTAGCAGAGAGTGCCCTACA
>CM053623.1:381169831-381188379 GCA_028646595.1 Phalanger gymnotis
CCATCTTGGCTCCGCCCCCTCCTTCTTACATTCTAATATGGTAAGACAGATTTCAATACATAATTGAGTATATAAGTTATTTTGTCTTTGAGCCAATTCTGATCAGAGGAAAGTTCACTCACTCACCCTCATCTTCTTCATCTTCACCTCCAATGTAAAATCTTTTTCCTCGCCTCTTTTATGTGAGATAATTCACCCCAGTCTCCACCTCCCTTTTCCTTTCTCTCTCACCCCTTAATTTTATTTTTTAAAAATCCTCCATTCATAGTCACCTCACACCTGTGAGTGCTCTCTGTCTATATGTACTCCTTCTAACTGCCCTAATGATGAGAAAGTTCTTATGAGTTACCAGTATCGTGTTTCATGTAGGAATATAAACAGTTGAATCTTATTTAGTCCCTTAAGATTTTGCTTTCCTGTTTAACTTTTTATGTTTGTCTTAGGTCTTGTATTGGAAAGTCAAGTTCATCTATTCAGCTCTAGCCTTTCTTCAAGAATTCTTGAAAGTCCTTTATTTCATTGAATATTCATTCATCCCCACCCCAAAGGATTTCACTCAGTTTTGATGTGTAGGTGATTCTTGGTTATAATCTTAGCTCTTTTCTTCTGCAGAATATCATATTCAAACTAGTAGATTTTTTGATGTAGAAGCTGCTAAGTCTTGTGTTATCCTGACTCTGGCTCCATATTTAAATTATGTCTTTTTGGATACTTGTGGTATTTTGTCTTTTATCAGGGAGGTCTAGAATGTGGCTATAATCATCTTGGGAGTTTACATTGTAGGATCACATTCAGGAGATGGCTGGTAGATTCTTTCAATTTCTATTTTACCCTCTGGTTCTAGAATGTTGGGGCAATTTTCCTTGATAATTTCTTTGAAAATGGATTTCTAGGCTCTTAATTTTTTTTTAATCATGATTTTGAGGTAGTCCAATAATTCTTAAATGATCACTCTTGGATATATTTTCAAGCTCAGTTGTTTTTCCAATAAGATATTTCATATTTTCTTCTATTTTTTCATTCTTTAGATTTTGTTTTATTGTTTCTTGATGTCTCATAAAGTCATTAGCTTCCACTTGCCCAATTCCAACTTTTAAAGACTTATTTTCTTCAGTGAGCTTTTGTATCTAATTTTCCATTTGGTCAATTCTTCTTTTTATGCAGTATTGTTTTTGTTGTTTTTTCAGTGAATTTTTGTGCATCTTTTTCCATTTGCCCATTTCTGATTTTTAAGGCATTCTTCTCCTCATTGACTTTTTATACGTATTTTACCATTTACTCTAGTCTGTTTATTAAGGTGTTATTTTCTTCAGTATTTTCTTAGGTGATCAAAATGCCTTTATTAACCTCCTCACTCAGCCCAGGTCTTCAGTTTATGGCCCTAACACTGCAGGACTTTGGTGGTCTTTGCCAGCACTTTGCAGGCTACAGTCTTCTGAGTGCTGGTCTTATGTAAGGAATTTCTGCTGCTGCCCGAAGCATGTATGATATTAAAGTCCTCCCCATTTTCCAGCAGTTTTTGAGAGGTGTTGATCTCTGTTTCCAGTTTGAACTTAATGTTGATCAGGGCTTCATATTCCTGGGCCTGGTGCTGCCTCTCTGTTCATGTCTGCTCCAGCTCTGTCTCCATGTGTAGCAGGGCTGTATTGATCTGCTCCATCTGGAAAGCATAGCAAGTCTCTACCTCCATCAGGCTGTCCTCCCTTGCTTTTTAGATTTTAAAGGGAATTCAGGTCAATCTCTATGGACTGTGTAGTATTAATGTGATCCCAGATCTTCCCCACCCTTTCCATAGGCCTCAGGTTAGCCTAGGTGGGAAAGCCTGATTATATCTTTGTTTGTAAGTAGGCCTAAAACTGGTACTTACTAGGTACTAAGCTGATGTAGGTGTGAAGCCCTCAGGGCCCAAGAGGAGTTGCTAAGACCAGAGCTAATAGTATGTGCACTGAATTTTAGTCAATCATGAATTCAACCAATCAGAGACCTGAGTTCTTGCCAATCAGATGCCAATTAGGATTGTAGAAAAAAAGATAGCCCAGAACTGGCAGCAACAGAACTGACAGTAGTGGAACATACAGCAGCAGGATTCAGATGTAGATATCAAGAAGACATTGAGGCAGCAAGCATTGAGGGAGAGCCAGTATTGAGAAACACTGCAGAGGAGAGAGTGTAGAACAAGAAAGAATGGCAGAGATCAAGGAACTTGAAGTCAGTATTGCTGCAGGAGAGAATACTGAGCAGAAAGTTAGGATTCATGAGTGACTGTTTACAGGAAGGCTCTAGGAGGTAGGGGGAGGTGACTGTATGGCTTGGATACTTGCTATAATATTTTTTATAATTTCCTTGTTGCTACATTGAGGTGGGCTTACTGGTTTTGGAATATAGTTGCTACAGTATGGGATTGGAATTACTGGTCCTAGGATTGGATTCTCTTGTATCTAAATGAATGTTATGCTTCCTCTGCCTTCTATCTAAAGAATTTCTTATACTTCATGATTCTGAACTATTCAGGCATGTTCATGGTCATCTTTGAGGTCATGAATCTTGCCTTACTGCTGTAGACTGGACAGTATGTTTCAGCTTGGTGACAGTGTTTTGGGCTGCTTTCACCTCCTCAGATCTTGTCTTGATCACCACAGTGCTCTCCTCAATCTGCTGGGACCAGTATTTATCAAGCTCCACTCTGTCCTTCCAATCCAGAGCATCATACTGGGCTCAGATATCAGCCATGATCTTGCTCAAGTCCTGAGATTTGGGAGAGTCTGTCTCCACAGTCAGCCCAGAGCCTGTGATTTGGACTTGTACAGAATCCACCTCTTCCCTAGCCTGAGACCATGTTTTTCTTCAAGGCTTTGGGTGTAGGAGGATTCACTTTATTATCTTCTTCTAAGTATGTTTTGATTTGCCTTGTCACCATAGTAAAATTCTATGGTCAATTTTTTTCTGTCATTTGCTCATATTCTCAGCCTATTGCTTGAATTTTAACTCCATTAAAGTAGGGATCTGCTTTGAGAGTGGAGGGCACATTGTCCCAAGTTTCTGCAGCTGTTTTCAGGGGTACTTCTAGGGACCTGGAAGTTTTAACTTCTTCCAAGGTATTATGATCTAAGGAGAAGTGTTTACTATTCTTCTGGCCTGTGATCTGGTCTGTGAGTGACCACAAGCACTCTTTTCTGCCCTGGAACTGTGATAAGTGTCCCTTGATCCACTGTGGCCACAAGGTGTAGTATGCTAGTGGTTTTTTTTTATTTCTTTTCACCCTGGGACTGTGACCTGAGTACTGTGACCCTGATCCAAGTATAGGCAAAGCAACAGAGTCTTTTCTCAATGCCATCAAAAAGACCTATGTAATCTTCTCACCAGCTATTTTATCTCCTTAGCATCAGTGGGCTGATAACTCTGGAATCAGCCATTGTGCTGCTGGCTTATTCAGTCTCTTCTAAGGCCTGTTCCAGGTTTGCTGGGACCAGGTAGTTGCTGGCTTTGCCTGAGCTGGATTGTACTTCAGTTTCATTCTTGTGCATCAGACCTTTTCTTCTGACTTTCTAAGTTGTCTTTGGCATCTGTGGGCTGAGAGGTGTGGAAACCACTTCTGCTGCACCTGATTCAGTCACCAAGAATCCTTCTTTTCATTTGTTGGGGCCAGGTCTATGGTAGCACCCTGAGCTGGACTGCACTCCTCTCTTACCATAGTGAAACAAACCTTTCCTGCTGAACTTTGAAGTTGTCTTGGGCTGAAAAATTGTTTCATTCTGTTTTTTTTTTGGGGGGGGGTTTCTTCTCTAAAATTTCTTTAGCATCATTATTTAAAGTTATTTGGTGGGGCATAGGGGAGAGCTTATGTGAGTCCTTGCCTTTGCTCTGCTTTCTTGGCTCCACCTCTCCTATTCATACATTCTTAATTCCAGGTCAGTTGGCTTACTTTTTATTTTTCAAGATATGACACTCCATCTGTCTTCTCCATACCTTCACACAGACTGCCAAGTGATTGAAATGCACTGCTTTATCACAAGAATCAGCAACTCCTTTAAAATCATAATGTGAACATCACACTGATCTGCGACCTTTCCAACCACTAGATTGCCTTCAATTGTCTTTGAATTCATTTTGTATATATTTTCTATTTGATTTTTAAATGACATAGTGGGAAATCAGTGGGACTAGAGTCATGAATGACATAAATCAAAGACAAGTTGAATCTGGACTCAAACATTCACCAGTTGTGTGACCTTAGGAAACTCACTTAACTTTTCTGCTTCAAGTTCTTCATTGGTAATTTTCTTCTTGTGTGGATGTAAAGACCATATGGGGTTATATACACACATACACTCATACATGTACACATGTAACATAGTGTTTTGAAAAAATAAAGAGCTGATATTATCACTATTATGATTATGCATATTTGTACATAGCATTTCTCCTGCTAGAATGTAATGTTCATAAAGGCAGGAATCATTTCTTTTTTGCCTTTGTATCTCCAATGCAATGCAGCTAAAGTGTTTAATAAATATCCTTTTGATTGATTGAATAGAAGATCACCTAATTGTCAAATATGAGCATGATCATTGGCACCAATACGATTGAGTTTTAGATACTGGGAATGTGTCCTGATTATTGGCTGGTGCAGTCGTTTAGCCACCTTTTTGGTCTAGAAGAGCAAGTTGGAATTCTCATCTCTAATCTCTGCATTTCCTCGATATTTAGAACCTTCACTTTGCCTATTCCATCATGCATTCTTCAGGAGGACAAAAAGGGTAACATACAGTGGAATTACATGTCAGAGGTAGACATGGGTTAGCAAAGAATGCAAAAAAGTAATTCAAAGATAGTATATGTGAAGTCTAGCTTCTCTGGTGATTTTCTGGTGTGGTTTTCTCTTGAATAAATGTATAGTATCCTACTTCTAAAGTACAGGGATGATGAAAAGAGTTAGATGAATTTGTTCAGCAAACCCCACACATGTCCTATATCACAGTTTTAGGGAAACTATTAGAATTATGTGGAAAAGAAACACTAAGAAAACAAAATGATCCCAAGGTCAATTACTTGACAAAGGGGAATTGATGAACTCTAGGCATCCCTGAGGCATCTGTTTTTTTTATATGTTCCTGTTATTTTTTAGGCCTTTTCCATGACTATGTTAAAGACGTACTCATATCTAATGCTTTCATTGTACCCATTGAGTGTTTGTATAGGAGATGGGAATCTTGTTACATTTGGGAGAAATCTTGATATGAAATATAATTGGGCATGGAGATTTTCTCTGGAGTAAAACTCTGACATAGGGGCATCAAGTTAAAGGTAGATAATGACACTTTTTGAGTAATGCCTCTAGTACTATACCTGATAGATATGACAAGAAATTTTTCATGGATCCTTTGCTATAGGTTACACCTTATCTTCGCCTTTCCTATAGATTACATCTTATCAAGACTTCACTTTTCCTTACTCAATTTGTGCCAAAAATGACAAAATTTAAATGATCCAATATCTGTCAGATGGGATAACAATTATAATGAGGTAAAATAATGGCAGTCACAAACATCTTAAGTATCATAGGAGCGAAAATATAATTTGTTGACACTTGAGAATATAGCCAACCATTGGATCCAAGATGGATCTATATATTTGAAGAAACCTATATATTAGACACGATAACATCTTTTCAATATTCATTTAAACAACCTTGTTACAAGTTAATATTTTTAGAATACCACCTTTAAAATGTTGGCACATGTTTTAAAGAGAAAAGTATCTGCAGGGATATTTGAATAAGCAATGACAAAAAAAAACCTTAATAATACTTGGTATCAAAATTCATTGTGGAATTTTATACCTTAGAATTTTCATTACGCTATCATTATGTATTCATCTAAACTACAGATGAATTTAGTATACAAAGAGGATCAATAGGACTGTATCTGTTTTAACTGTGGTGGCAGATGCTGTATGAAGACAGCATATAATAAAGCAGTTCATTTCTGAATGAAAATGATTCGAGAGCTTTTGTCTCCTAATGCTTTACATTCCTCAATAGCTAGGTTCTCAAGGACTGTTCATGTGGTCTAGAATTCAAAATTGAAAGATCCTTCTCCATGATACAACCTTAATATCCTTTGTGACCACAGTAATTCAAATTCCTCTAGCCACCAGGAAGTCATCAAGTCTATTGTATTCAAAAATTTTATGTTATTTTTAACTTATTTCCGTTCTCCTCTCAAGATACTTCCTCAATTTTGTCTCTCATTCTTCTATATCTGTAAAAGAGCAGGGTGATGTGATGAAAATATTGATCAATTTGGAATCAGGACAGCATGGGTTCAAGATCCATCTCTGACACTTGATAGCTGAGTGACCATGGGAAAGTCTCTAAACTTCACAGGGCTTCAGTCAGCTGTCTAAATCTAAAAAATAAAACTTCAAAATAAGATTTTATTGGCATTAGATGAGGGCACCCTTGGCCATGGGAGAACCTCTACTAATACAATCATATGCCAATGATATTGACAGCTACTTTTTGTATCTTTTACCCAATTCTTATCCTTACTGCTCCCATAATACTTCAGGCCCTCACTAACTTCCAGACTAGTACAACACCCTCCTAATTGATGTTTCACTTTCCAATCTTTACTCCACAGAAAAAGTGGATTAATATTCCTTACACAAAGGTCTGATTGCTAAAAATCCATTAGTTGCTCCTTATAAGTAATCAGACAAAATCCAAATTCCTTATTGTGGAAGAAAAGATTTTTCCCATTCAGGTTCCCCATGATAATCTATATCCTCCAACCCTAGAATACATTTCTGTCTCATCTCTGCCTTCTATCTTTCCCTTCTTTTAAGTCCTAGCTAAAGTATCATGTTATGCAATAAGCATTTTTACAGCTTTCCTTTATCTTAGTACCCGCTCTTTCATACTATCCCAATATATCATGTATGTGTATGTGAAAGAATATATGTGCATATAGACACACACTCACAAACACACACATATGTGTATATTATATATTTCTATTTTTATAATAGTATCAAAAAACTGCCTAGGGGAATTTTTCATTTATTTTAGGGTTTTGAGAAATAGATAATTTTTATGACTTTTTTTGAAATCAGCAATTTTTGACTACTCAAAATCATTACATAATGAAATAGTTTTTTTTTTAAGGTATAAGGTATAGGAACTTTCACAATAGATGTTTCAAAACAGTCTGTGAAACAAAGAATTATGCAAGGCAACAAGGGGGGTAGAAAATTCAAATGTTCTTTTTTTGGAACTTATCTCTATATCTATCTTATCTCTATATCTTATCTCTACAACTATCATTATGATAGATTTCATAGTATGTTTAGTGATATCTTCTGCATGTACAATATTGGGTAACAAAACACATACCGTCTTTCTACTTACTCACCATTATGGATGTAAAAGAAACATTTCTTAAATGACTTAATTCTTCAAAAAGTTCTTTGATTTTCATCAATGATTAGAAATCTAGACATGTTTGAAAACTAAGTCAATATATATCTTTCTCTAATTGCACACAAATTTGAGTAGTGAGTAGATATGGAACAAAAAGAAATGGAAGATTAGAAAATTTCAGTGTCCCAAATGTCTTAGTGCACTTTAATTTATTAAAAGACAATGAGGATATCTTGTATTTTGATAAATTAGGGTAAATATACCTTTTCCTGCTAGTATAAGAATGTTTAAATAAAAGTTATGAGTTTTTCTTTTCTACCAATGAAATCATCAATACAGTTGTGTTTAAATTTACAGGCCAAACTAAATCATTTTTTTTCTGCCAAGTATCTAAGTTACTCTGAAAAAAAGATACAATCATTTAAATAATTTACATTTGTCAGTAGTTTATGGTCTTGAACTACATCCTTTATGTGTAGTCTCAATCTTCATTAACTGGACGCAGGCAAATTTTTTTCTACTTTTCATGTTAGGGAAAATCAGTATGCCACTCTGTAGTTAGAATGAGTTGGAAGGGGAGGAGAATAACCACTTACGTGTTATCTATTATGTGCTAGGCACTACACTAAGTGCTTTCTAAAATTTATCTCATTTGATCCTCACAACAAGGGGAAAGTACTATTATTATTATTATTATTATTATTTTACAGTTGAAGAAATTAAGGTAAATAGAGTTTGAGTGACTTGCTTAGAGTCATACAACTAATAAATATGTGAGGCCAGATTTGAACACATATATTTCTGATTCTAGGTCCAGTGTTCTTTCAAACTGTTTATATAAATTAGGTGTTGAGGTTGAGGTTGCCTATTTAAATTTAAACAGAGGCTTCATAGTTCATCATTAAGCAAAATAATCAATTCAGTAGGGTATAGTTTGTTGACATAACTGGACAATTAAATATTCATAATTAATGCTTAAAATAAATATTTGAAGAGTTATGATATATTAAATCTTTATGACATTGTCTATTTTCATGATGATAATAAATATTTCAATGGCTTCATTGAATAATTGCTAATTTTCTTTTTACATAATTCGCAATAACCTCTAATCTTGAATGAATAATGAAGAGTAGTTATAAATAAATATACATGTATATGTATATATATATATATGTATAGACATACATATCCATACACAATATAAATATAAATAAATTACACACACGTACATACACACACTAAATTAATCAATTTTTACGGATGAGAGGCTGGATGAAAGGTAAGAATCATTCCTCTTCACAATTTGACAGGTGTTATATAGAGGATGACTAAAAAGGTAGTTGCAAAATGTGCTATGAGGAAATAGAAACATTGAATCACATCATATACTGAATCCATCGAGGAAGCCAGCTCGAGAAGTTAAACACTTGTCATGTTGCTATCTTCACTCAGAAGTTTTCTAGAGCTTCTTTGCCTAAAACTGCCTTTTGTGAAAGTAGATACAACTTCTCATGGCAATGAAACCTATTATTCTAAGCCTGATTGTTTATCTTATTGAAACTGAATTAACTTTTGCTTTTCTTTTAAAAAAGCAGCTAAATAAAAAGATATTTTAGGTTATTCCTAACAGTTATGTCTACATTCCCCTAAAATATTAATGATAGAAGAACTATAGGTGACATTCAGTTTCTTACTATCAAATTGGAAAGGTAGGATCACATGATTCTGGAGGAGAAAAGATTGTAACTGTGGAAGCAGCACTTAGCATAGGGATGAGAAGATCTTTGAATGACAAACAATGTCTTTTATCATCATGTTAATGTTTAATGTCACATTTCACTACTTAGTTGACTCAAAAGCTAGCTTTTACTTATGAAGATAAATGTGGCTTCCTTTATTGAGAAATAAGAAAGGACAAATGCAAGTATCTATTATGAGCTAGGCACTATATTAAGTGCTTTCCAAAATTTATCTCAAAGACTTTTAAAATATTTTTTTCAAAAATTTTTGTTTGCCAGTGGAAAAAAAAAATAATAAGCAGCAACTCATGAAGAAGAGGCATCATGATGGTGGATAGGGACTCAGCCTCATTGTTCAAGTCCTGCCTGTAGTGCATACTACCTATAGAGACTTAGAAGTCTTATTTAATGAGATTTGCATTGAATTTCTAAGTGCTCTAGATAATTAATTTTCCAATTTTCAAAAAATAATTGTTGATGTATATTAACAGAAGGAGTATTCTACAGACATAAATTCACTAGGACATGGTTCTGGAAGAATAGTCCTTATTTAAAAGGAACTTATGAAATTAAAGAAAGCATTGTATTAAGACTTACTCTTCTGTTGAAATCCAAAAAGTACAAGGACCAGGAGGAAAGAAGGACATGGAAAAATGCATTTTGGTAAGGAAGAATGGTGATAAAAAAAACAAAAAAAATAATAGTAAGGAAATGCAGTGAAGTCCCTTCTAGAAAATAGTCTTGGAAATTAAAGCATAACCCTTTCACCAAATCATGATATTATATTGATAAGGGACCCGAAATATCTAGATATCTATTAGTGCTTTCTTTGTGACAAAATATGGTCGACTGAAAATTTATTAATTGCCTTCATAAATATTTTATTATTAAGAAGGAAGAAATAAGGAGAATTTGTCATTGATATTAGTCTAAATCAGAGGTGTCAAATACACTGCACTGTCGAACAGACTGTATATCACCTATAACATTCCTGAGTCCCCGAACAAGATTAAACTGTAATTATAAAATAATTACTAAAATGAAAATAAAATAGAACATGTAATATTAATATGTTGTTTTCAAAGTTAATACAAAGCCTAAAAGGATCCTTATGTGAAGTTTAGTGGCCACAATTTGTATTAGAGTTTTACCCACCTGGTCTAGAAATGGAGGAACTGTTGTCTGAGGAAAGAATAATGGAAATCTTGAGTGGCAAGTCTACCATAGACATTATGAAGAAGTTTGTGAATCATGTAGTGTGTATTCTAACTTTTAGAATATTTTCATTCATTTCATTAAATACTTTCCAATTATATGTAAAAATAAACTTTTATAAAATAATTTGGAGTTAGAATATCAATTTTATATTTGAAGTCTTCCTAACATATTTCCACAATAACTGTTAGAAAAGACAACACACACACATACACACACACACACACAGAGCAAGAAAAATAAAGTAAAAAAAATATGCTTCAATCTGCACTCAGAGGTTCTCTCTCTGGAGGTCAATGGCATTTTTCATCATGGGTATGTTGCAATTGTCTCGGGTCATTATTTTGATCAGAGTAGGTAAGTCTTTCACAGATCTTCCTTCGTACAATATTACACATACTATGTGCAATATTCTTCTGAGTCTGCTCACTTCACATCAATTCATATAGGATTTCCCAGATTTTTCTGAAATCATTATCTTGATCATTCCTTATAGCACAATAGCATTCCATCTCACTCATGTACCAGAACTTATTTAGCCTTCTTTAATTGAAGGGCATCCCCTCAATTTCCAATTCTTTGCCACCACAAAAATAGTTGCCATAAATATTTTTGTACAGATATGTCTTTTCCCTTTTGCTTTGATCTCTCTGGTCTAAATCTAGTAATGGTATTGAAGTGTGAAAGGGTATGCACAGCTTTATAGTCACTGGACCTAGTTACAAATTGTTGTGAAGAATTGTTGGGCCAGGTAACAACTCTGCCAACAGTGCATTAGTATCCCATTTTTTTCATTCCTTCCTACATTTGTCATCTTCCTTTTCTGTCATTTTGATTAGTGTAAGGTAACTTCTCAGCATTGCTTTAATTTGTATTTCTCTAAAATACAAATGAAATTTAGAATATTTTTTCCATGTGACTATTAAAAGTTTTGATTTCTTCTTCTGAAAACTGGCTGTTCATATCCATAACTATTCATCAATTGCAGTATGAATCTTTTTTTATAAATTAAGTTGTTTCCTATTTTTTAAAGAGGGCTTTATCAGAGAAATTTGCTGTAATTACCTCCCCCCCCCCTTTAATTTTCCGTTTTCCCTATCATTTTGGCTGCATTAGTTTTGTTTCCTGGAAAAGCTTTTAAATTCCCTGTAATCAAAATTATCCATTTTATTTCCTCTGGTCCTCTCTATGTCTTTTTTGGGCATAAATTCTTCCCATATTTACAGATCTGGCAGGTACATTTTGTCCCATACTCCCTTAATTTAGTTAACATATTGCCTTCAGTATCTAAATCATCTATCCACTTTTACCAATATATCTTGGTTTATGGTACATTTCTCATTGTCTGTGGTACATTTTAGCATGCATATTACCTGTAGAAATGTAGTCTCTCTGATTATCTCTTTTAATTAAGTCTAATTTTGGCTTTTGCTTTGTCTGAGTTCATGATTGCTACCCCTGATATATATATATATTTTTTTGCTTTGGCTCAACCATAACAGATTTTGCTCCAGCCCTTTATTCTAAGTCGCTCTCTGTACTTTGATTCAAGTATGTCTCCCATAAACAATAACAACAACAGAATTCTTGTATTCTCGTTTCTAATTAATTCTGCTATCTGCTTCCATTTCATGGGTGAGCTCATTCCATTCCCATTCAGAGTTATGATTAATGTGTATTTCCCTGTATCCCATTTTCTTCTGTTCTTCATTTTCTCTTTTTATCCTGTTCCTTCTCAAAAGTCTGTTTTGCTTATGATCATTGCTTCTCTTAATTTGCCATCCCTTTTATAGTTTCTCCTCTTTCTCTAATCCCCATCTGCTTCCCCTTCTACTTCTTTGTTGGGTAAAATAGATTCCTATTAACTATTGAGTATGTATATATGTTCTTCCCTCTTTGAACCAGTTTTGATGAGAATCAGGTTCAGAGACTGCCTGGATTCTTTTAATTTCTATTCTATTTTAACCTCTCTTTCTAGATTATCAGGGCAATTTTCCTTGTTAATTTCTTGAAAGATGATATCTAGGCTTTTTTTTTGATCATGACTTTCAAGTAGTCCAATAATTTTTAAATGATCTCTCCTGGATCTATTTTCTAGGACAGTTGTTATTCCATTGAGATATTTCACATTATCTTCTGCTTTTTTCATTCTTTTGGTTTTCTTTGATTATTTCTTGATTTCTCATAATGTCATTAGCTTCCATTTGCTCAATTCTAATTTTTAAGAATCATTTTTTTTCAGTAAGCATCTGTACTTTCTTTTCCATTTGGCCGATTCTGCTTTTTTAAGATAGTGTTCTCTTCATTGGCTTTTTGGACTTCTTTTGCCATTTGACTTAGTATTTTTAAGATGTTATTTTCTTCCATTTTTTGTGTCTCTTTTACCAAGCTGTTGACTCATTTTTTCATAATTTTCTTGCATCACTCTCATTTACCTTCCCAATTTTTCCTCTAGCTCTCTTACTTGATTTTCAAAATCCTTTGTGGGCTTTTCCATGGCATGAGACCAATTCACATTTTTCTTGGAGGCTTTGGATGTAGGAGCTTTGACTTGTTATCTTCTTCTGAGTATGTGTTTTGATCTTCCTTGTCAGCATAACAACAATCTATATACAGAGGTTTTTTTCTGTCAATTGCTCACATTCCAAGCCTGTTATTTGACTTTTCACTCTTTACCCAAGTCGGGCTCTGCTTCCATGGTAGAGGGTGCTCTGACCCAAACTTTAGCGGTCTTGTGCAGTTATTTGCAGAGATACTTCTAGGGGCCTGTAAGTTTTCAGTTTTTTCCCAAGGTGGTATGATCTAAGGTGAGGTATTTACTATGTTCCTGGCCTGTGCTCTTGTCTGTGAACCACCACAGCACTCTTTTCTGCCCTGGAACTACGAGGAACATCCCCATTGCACTGTGGCCACAAGCTCTGATGTGCTCGTGCTTCTCCTCACTCTGGTACTGCCAGGACTGTAACCTGGATCCAAGTTTGGGCAAAGCAACAGAGTCCTACATCAGAATTATCAAAGAGGCCCCTGTAATCTCCTTCTGACTGGTTGTTCAACCTCCTTACCATCTGTGAGCTGAG
Source organism: Phalanger gymnotis (assembly GCA_028646595.1). Classification (NCBI taxonomy): domain Eukaryota; kingdom Metazoa; phylum Chordata; class Mammalia; order Diprotodontia; family Phalangeridae; genus Phalanger; species Phalanger gymnotis. The sequence goes on from CM053623.1 coordinate 381,183,286, forward strand.
AGCTTCAGAAGCAACTGCTGCCACTGCTGATTCAGTGGCTCCCCCAGATTGCTCCTGTTTTGTTGGGTCTGGGGCTATTCTTGTGCAGCCTGCATTGGACCATGCTCCACTCTCACCCAGGTGCAACAGATTTTTCTTGTTGACCTAAATTATCTTTTGTGTCTGTGATCTTAGAGGTCTGGCAACTGCCCCAGCTGTGACTGATTCAGTCACATCCTGAGGCTTGCTCCTAGTTTACTGGGGCCAGGCTGTACTGCTGTGGTCTGTGCTGGAATGTGCTCCTCTCTCATTCTGGTGCAATAGACCTTTCCTGCAGAACTTCTCAGTTGTTTTGTCCTGGGAAATTCTTTTGCTCTGTCTTTTGTGGCTTCTGATGCTCAAGAATTTGTTTAGAATCTTCATTTAAAATTATTTGGAGGGGTTTGGAGAGAGTTTAGGCAAGTCCCTTCCTTTACTCTGCCATCTTGCCTCCCTCTAGGAGCTTGGCCTTCTAAAGAATATGAAAGACTTTACTAATTCTCATGCAACTAATGCCCAGCATCGCCTTCCAAATCAATCAAGGAAAACTTCATACTTCCTAAATAGATTATAAGATATAATCACATCTATACAGTTTAATACCACATTACTTGCTTCTCAATTTCTATGATTATATTTTGAATTTCCTGGGATATTGAAGGGGGAAATTGTTCTTTCTCTTCACACTTAAATAGAACAATTTACCTGTGTGTGTTAAGGACCCCAAGAATCTCATAGGACTTTGGGACACATTGGTATTCTCAGTGCAATGTGTCTATTTTAAGGTTATTGATTATGAGACTCATGGCTTTAATCTTTGACCCATACATTATGAAACTATCATCATACCACAGTATACCCACAATTCAGTAGCAAAAAAATCTTTTAATTAAGATTTGAATCAAATAAAATAAGAAAGAGGTGACTAAAAGAAAACTTTCATAACTGAATTAATTAACATGTATTTATTAAATACCTATTATGTGTTATCCACTATGCTAGGCACTGGGTATAAAAATACATACATGGAATAGGAACTTTTTCTACTGGGTTATAAAATATACATATAAACACACATGTATGTATGTATGTACAGTTTATAAAAATGCCTGGTATTTTTGGAGGGCAGACAATAGTATGTAGGGAGATCAAGAAAGGTTTCATGTGAAGCTAGAAAACAATTTTTATAACTAGTGTCTCTGATAAATGCCTCATTTCTAATATATATATATAAAGAACTGAGTCAAACATATCAGAATAAAAGTCATTCCCCAAATGATAAACGGTCAAAGGATATGAACAGCCAGTTTTCAGATGAAGAAACTAAAGCTATCTATAGTCACGTGAAAATGTTCTAAATCACTACTGATTAGAGAAATGCAAATTAAACCAACTCTGAGGTACCACATCATACCTATCAGTTTGATTAACATGACAAAACAGGGAAATGATAAATATTGAATATGATATGAAAAATTGGAACACTAATATATTATTGGTGGAGTTCTGAATGGATCCAACCATTTAGGAGAACTATGACCAAAGGGCTATAAAACAGTGAAAATCCTTTGATCCAGCAATAACACTGCTAGGTCTGTGACCCAGAGATCACAAGAAAAGGAAAAGGACCCACATGTAGAAAAAATATTTATAGCAACTCTTTTTAAGGTGGCCAAGAATAGGAAATTGAGCAGATGCCCATCAATTGGGGAATGGCTGAACAAGTTCTTGTATATGACCATAATGGAATACTACTGTGCTGTAAGAAATGATGAGCAGGTGGACTTCAGAAAAACCTGGAAAGACTTGCATAAACTGATGCTGAGTAAAGTGACCAGAATGAGGAGAATATTGTATATAGTATCAGCCACACTGTGCAATGACTGGCTTTGTTAGACTTAGCTCTTCTCAGCAATGCAAGGATCTAAGACAATTGAAAAAGACTCATGATGGAAAGAAAATGCCATCCACATCCAGAGAAAAAATGTAATGTCTGAATGCAGATAGAAGCATACAATTTTCTTTTTCATTGTTGTTGCTTTTTCTTTCTCATGGTTTTTCCCTTTTGTTCTGATTCTTTTTTTTACAACATGGCTAATGTAGAAATATGTTTAGTATGATGATACATGCAGAGCCTATATAGGATTACATGCCATTTTTGTGAGGGTCCAGTGGAGGGAGAGGGAGAATTTACAACTCAAAAGCTTGTAAAAGTGAATGTTAAAAATGAACAGTTAGGCAATTAAGTAATTTTTTAAAAAAATGAAAAAAAGAAATGTTTCAGGTGGAAGGTGGTATTTGAGTTCAACCTTGAAGGAAACCAAGCACTGTAAGTAATGGTGAGGAGAAATGGAGGTGAATAGAAAGTCTATCCATGCACAATGAGTTAGTGCACAGACTGATGGGAGATCAAACATTACATATGAAGAGCAGCAAGTAAACTAGATTATTCAGGTAGTAATTTACAGAAAGGAGATTAATGTATCATAAGTCTGGAAGGGAAAATTGGAATCAGGTTCTAGAGGACTTTCTATGTCAAACAATGGTTGAGAAAGTACAGGCCATAGGCTTAATCTGTCTCTCATCTTGTTTTTATATACTTCTTCAGTTAATTATCATTTTGCCCTTATAAATAAAGTCATATTACAATTTAAAAACCAAATATATATATGTACATATATGTATGTACATATATATATATATATATATATATAATTTCTTAGTCTGAGGGGCCTTGAGTACTATAATAAAACTACAGTGCTGACCCCTGCTGCAGGTAATAAAGAACTACTTGTGTTTATTGAGCAGGGTAGTGCCATGGTCAGATAAGTGTTTTAACAAAAGCACTTTGGAAGTTAGGAGGAAGATGGATTAGAGAGGAGAGAAATTTGAACAAAGAAAAGAATTAGGAGGTTATCACAACAATCCAGGTGAGAGATGATAGCAGTCATGTGAGCAGAGAACAAAGGACACGTGAGAGATTCTGTGAAGCTAGAATCAGCAAAACTTTATGAATTGATTGGCTATGTGAGGTGAGGAAAGAGTTAGGAATAGACAATGACTTTTTGATTGCAAATTTGTGTGACCAGACAGATGATATTGTTCTTTTTAAAAAATAAAGAAGTTGGAGAGAAGGGTGACATTGAGGGGAAAAATAATGAGTTCCATTTTGCATATCTTGGGCTTGACATGCAGAAGTGTCCTATAGGCAGTTTGATCATTCAGGTTTGTAACTCAAGAAAGAGACCAGGGCTAGTTACAAAGTAATTGATTCTTGAAGGGCTGATCTTAAAATTAATTCTCATAGAACTAAGATTTTAATCACTGATAATGGATAAAATATCTGAGGAAAGGGATATTGACAGGGAAAACATAGAACCATAAGTTGATTATTGTAATATGTTCACAGGGAAGGCCCAGGAAGATTCAGTCCATCATTTCACAAGCATTTAATAGCCTGTTACCAGCAAGGCTTTCTTTAAATACTAGGGTTACACAGACAAAAACAAATGAACAAAACAAAACAAATAAAATAAAGACAAATGAAAACAAAAATATTCCTGCTTCCAAGGCATTTACTGACTATTGAAAAAGATGAGCTATTTTTATCTTTTTTTAAAAATCTGCACAAACTCTTTGACCTATTGAAAAATGATGGCACCTATGCAGAAATTGTTCTAATAATTCACTATTGTTAATAAACCATGAATATGCAACTAAGAGATCTTTTTTAACTTTGCCTTAAAAAGACTACTGCAAAAAAAGAGAAAAAAAGTTTTCAAAGTCCTCAAACTTTATCCATAATGGAAACAGGAAATAAGAGCTGAAAGCTGCTACTATATCAGCAGCACAAATTATATATTAAAAACAGAGCAGCCAACTTTTTCCGGATGTGATAGGTAAGGAAAAGAAAACTGAGCAGACATGTTGGGAAACAAGGTGAATAACAACCAAATGAGGTAGTTGAGGCACTTATGTGATTTTGCCAGTAGAGTGCCTTCACCTGAAATTGAACTAGACAGACTATGAAGATAACTAGAAAATTACTGAAATACAAATGTGGGTGGGAGCAACCATTTACAAAAGTAGATGAAAGTAAAAAAAAAAAAAAAAAGATTTGTCGAAGAGAGTTAGCTCAGACACCAGAGAAACATTAATACCAAGCAGATCAAGCCAAGCTGGCACAATGAATGACAAGGTGGCTTGTTTGATATACAATATCATAGAGTCTACGAGGTAGATCTATAGAGGTCTTCCTAATACTGACTAACCAAAAGGAGATTGCATTAGAGAATTACAAGCCACAGTATAGAATCATAGTGCTAATGGGTGAGAAGAGACCCATAGGCCATCTAGTCCAAGCTATGCTTGAAGAATATTCTCTACAGCATCCCTAACCTTTAGTCATTCCAGCTTTCACTTGAAGAACCCACAGAGGTAACGAGTCCCCTACTAACCACTTCTGGACCTATATAGTAATTAGTATTTTTCCTGGCATTTAGTTTATACCACTATCTCTGTTATTTCTCCTTATTGCTCTCAATTCTATATCCTGGGACTAATCAGAAAAAGTCTAATTCTTTAAAATCTTGAAGATTATATTCCATTCTCCTCCTTAAAAAGTCTTCTCTTCGGGGGCGGAGCCAAGATGGCCACATGAAAACAGCATCTTGCTGGAGCTCTCTCACAAGTTCTGTTGGATTCCTATAAAAAAGTGAATCTGAGCAGATTTGAGAGAGTTAGAAATTGCGAGCAGTCTGAGTGGGGCAAATTTCCCAGCCGGGAGAATCTAAAAGGCTGAAGGAACGATTCTGTAGGCTAGGAAAGCGCTCAGCTTGCGGAGCTGCCCCAGACGGGACCAAAGCAGAAGCGGCTGGCCGGAAAACCCACGTGGGAGACAGGCTGGGAGAAAGCCGGGTGCCTGAAACCAGCGCAGATCCCCAGGCCTCCCAACACAGGCCAGCACTCTGTGGAAGCGAGGAGAGGCAGCTCAATGCCACCAACTGTGAGATACCAGTTCCCTGAGGCTTGCAGCCCAAAGGTTTCCAAAGCTTCTTGAGCTTCCGGGAGACATAA
>CM053623.1:381188879-381228020 GCA_028646595.1 Phalanger gymnotis
AAGGGAAGGGAAAAGCATTTTTCCCAAACAAGGACAATATAGATAAACCCAAGAGAAGCTAATATTCCAAATGGGAAATGATGAGGCTTTGAACTAGGGTAAAAGCTGCATTAGCAGAGAGATGTGACATATCTGAAAGCTGTTGTGTAGAAAGAAAAGACAGGATTTAACAACTCGTTGTATATGTGAGTCATCACACTGAAGAAATATCATTATCTCCATTTTCCTCCTTATTTTTATGCTTTGCAACAACCCTGGGAGGTAGGTGCTATTATCGCTTCAGTATTATAGATGAGAAAAATGAAGCACACAGTATTATTAGTAGAACTATTATTTTTACAAACAAATAGTTGAAGGTTCATATGATTTAATGATTTGGTGAGATTGACATGGCTAACAAAGAACTGTCTATACCAAGTGCCTTTTACTATACCTTCCTATATCTATAGTGATTATTCCTCATTTTGACTTTTGTAGATGGATTTTTATATTCACATGCTACTGAATAGGCTTAATTTTTTGATAGACTTCACTTTCTTTGGTATTCCCCTTTCTTCCCACTGATATTTCTAAATATAGCAATGCTTACTTTAAAGATCTTTTATATCAGAAAAAGTTCCACGATCAAAGGGTTCCATGTACCTTAATATGAATTGGACTGAAAATCTCAAGTCCTGCAAATATGTCTGAGGAAAGAAAAATTTTCCAAAAGAATAAAAAAGTGCTGCTTTCTACCCCACTTTGTCCATTAAACAAATGCTTATTAAGGGCTATTATGTTCGAAGGCAGTGTGCTAGACTGCTGGGGGCATGAAGACAAAAATGTAACTGTCACTAGCCTTAAGGAACTTGCATGCTACTGGTAACTTGACAGTGTGCACTCATATGAGAAAAGAACACAACTACAAAATGGAATGGCTCAATGCAAGCACACAGGGGAATTTGGGTATCTTTCTCTGAAAGAGTTTCACAGATTTCAATTTCCATCTTTGTCATGCCTGGTGATCATAACCAGTGAAAATCCCCAATAATATTAGAAGGCTTTTGTGATGCTGCAAATTTTAAACTAGAAACACTTGCCAGCAAACGCCAGATGTACTGTAATCTTTTACTGCTGTCTCATTGCACTGCTCAACAGCTTTTCCCTCCCCTTCTCTCCTGGCTTGGTGACTCCAATTTCAGATTCTCAGTACATATTTTAGTGTCTTAAAAATCACACAATTATCATGATAACGGTATTTTAGCCAAGCAACCACAAAGAAAGGGAGAAAAACAACAACAACTTCATGGCATCAGTTTAATTGCTTCCAAATTCAAAGCACAGTCAGAAATCCTATTTGCATCAAATCTGCTCAACACAATGCTCGTGTCTGCCAGCAATCATTAGTTAGCTTTATAAATCAACCAACCCCATAAGGTGTCACTGTAGAACTAAGACCTCAAAACACAGATAAATGAAGAAAGGAAAAGTAACATTTTGGGGGGGAGGTAGGAAAATATGTTCAAATTAAAATTACCAAATATTTTAAGGATCTCAATGAACTATTTTGTCTAATACTCCCATTATGAAACTATTGTAACTCATTCCATTCTAATTGGTGTTTTATTTAGTTTCTACATTTGTTTAAACATTTCCTTTATGATGAATAGTAAAAAAGGTATGATTTTATAGTTACAGAAACAAGAATATTTGCTAATTTATTTTCTCACTTTTCATTCTTACATGAGCTGTATTCTGACAGTGATGCTTCAGCCCTACTGTCACTTAGCCAAATGATTTCATTTATTTAATAAGTCTACAGAGAAATTCTCAATGAAACATCCCACCAGAGTGGCACCAAAGAGTGCTATCTTACAGACTCCACTGAGATGTAGCAACAAGATGGTCTATATTGATTAAAATGATTATGGCCAAAAAGCATAGTTGCAATCTGCCAAATATACATGATTTTCTAAAGTAGAGTACCATATTTAGTTTAGGAAGGAGCTGCTAAGGCTAGTTAGTGGTCAACTATAATTCTCTTATTTAATTCGATAGCTGAAGATGGTTGCTATCCATGATGCTTCTGCCTAATTAAAATTATTTTTAACTGTTTCTTTCCACTTTGGTTGTGAGAATAATCTATAACGGTTTCTATTTTTCATTTTTATCCATTGATTGTAACACAATTACATGGATCAATGAGCACAACTAACTCCCATGAAATGGAATGTAACTGTTTCTTTTCAGCCATAAATATTGACAGTGATTAGAGATACTAGCTTCTTCTCTGAGTTTTCATGGTTTTCTCCCTACTGGCAGTGCCTAAAGGAGGCCAAATTTAACTCACTATAAAAATGCTATTCCAAGCATCATGCTGGAATTCAACTTTTGAATGTTTCAAGATCAGAGCTAAAGTCTATTCCATGCCACTGATGCTTATGAACAACCTGACATATAGGACTTCCTTGTTGATATTAAATAAGGTATTTATTTGTATGAGCTTAAAGAAACTACTTTAAGTGCAAAATTTGATATTTGTAATAAATGCAGTTCAAATAGCTAGCTATTTCAAATAAGAAGATAGCCACAACCTCTAATTGCTAGTATATGATAGATTTGTAATCTGATCCTACTCTGTGGTCTAGTTTCCAAAACAGCAAGTCAGCCTTCTTGTTCGTGTGTGTGTGTGTGTGTGTATGTGTGTGTGTGTGTATTCTTCTTACCTATTTACTTCTGGATATCACAAGTGAATCCTAAGAAATCCCTGAGAAATAAGAATAAATATTTTCTTCTTAAAGTTACCATAACTAAATACAAACCAATTTGAAATCAGAAAAGAGTTAGTTACTTATGCTGGAACAAAAACTAGCCAATCCTATGACAAAGGAAATTCAACTGGGTTATGGGAGGCTGAGGGGTAGAATGGGATTATGGAGTTAGAATGTCACAATGGCCCAGATAGGACAATTTTGTCTATTGATGCATTAAAGAGAGAAACAAAGTTAGAAAGTATAGTCACACTATAGATATATAGATTAGGAAAAGATGGATAATCCTTGAGAAACTCCCATCCCTTGCTCCTGCAAGAGCTTCAGAAGCTAATCAGGAGAAGGTAACCATTTCTATGGGAACTTGCATATGGTGGTTGCAGATGGTGGCAGTATGGCTACTCCCATGGAAACCGCAACCCCAGGAACAACTATCCTCTTGGGAAGTATACCCCATGCCAGTATTGGTGCCCTGATACGAATCTTCAGTTAATCCATAAAAATTACTTTTCTGATCTTGCCAACTGATATTTACTACTAAATGGTCATTTAATTAAATTGTAAATATTAAAGACAAAAGAAAATATGACACAGAGTAGAGAGAGTTAGCCTTAAAATCATGAAGACTCAGGTTGTAGCTGGGTTTAAATTCAACCTCTGATACATATTGGGCATGTGACTTTCAATTGGTAACAAAATCTCAGTGCTCTGGATATCTAAGACCATAAATTGCAAAGAAATAAAGATGATTTGCCTTGGAAATAAGAATTTCCTCATACAAGAGCTCCTTGTACCAAGGAAACCACTGAAATAATTCTGATCTTTCCCAATCCTATTTAAAACTTAACTAATTGTTTTCCACGTAAACCTGTTCCCCCTAAATTATCTTTGCCTTATATAGATATCCTTGGAGAAGACAATGATAGCTTCCTTCAGTAATCTACTCTAGTCCCCAACTACTTTTACCGTCAAGAAATTTTTACATTTGATTTAAGTTCTGAAATCATGTTAAATTTTCTTACACTCCAAAACAATATTTAAATATAGAATTCAACTTTACTAACATTGTTAGATTTGTTTTTGTTAGGTCAATAAAAAACAACGGAGATAATTTTGTTGAGAGATCTAAAGTTCATATATTTCCACAGAAGCTTATATAACAGGGGATTGCATGCTTATGTCCATATCAACTTAAATGGAAGCATTCTCCTTCTGGAAGAAGATAGCCAGCCTTTTCTCATGACATGAAATATTTTTGATTGACTGAATAGTTGTAACAGGCTGTGACTTTAATAGTTGCAGGACCAATGTACTCTCCTCCTCTGTTCCAACCTTCCATAAGGTGAAGGTCACATTTACTTACAATGTATGTGTCATGAACAAACTAAATAAGAGGAAGGGCTTCCTTTCTCTTCTTTACCTTTGTAGGCAAGGATTTGGAGATATATTTTGGTTTACTCAGTTTTGTTTGCCCTTTTGAATTCTAGGTGATGGTGGAATACTCACTGAACATGAGAGCTCAAGCCAGAGAGATATTGGAGGCAGGATTTTAGGATGCATGATGTGCAGCCAAACAGCATAGTGGGGGAGCCCTGAGAATCCAAGGTACCTGAGGCTTTAACCGAGGGAGAGGCTTTGGATTTGGAGATCATAGGATTGTGTTATATAGCAACTGATTTAGGAAAAAAACTACACTGTCCTCCTTTCCTAGAGTATGAGGTAATAGATGATGAGGATTATACCTATAGGTGTTAGAGGAATATTTTTATTCAATACTTTCTATACCATTGAAGTAAAAACATTTTTTGTCAATGCTAATCTGACTGGTAAGTGTTTAAAAGGAACTGGGATGCAGGGATCACACTAAAATTGGGAAAATACCAACAAAGAGGGCTAGAGCCAACATCAGATGTCAGACATACTCTAAAGATCCTTAAAGATGTTAGGCAACTCTGAGAGAGAAGTGAAATGTAACACACCTAATTTCCAGGAAATGGTTCCAGAACAGTCACTGTTGAGGGAAGTTAGGTGGCACAATGGATTGAGTGCCAGTTTTGGAGTCAAGAGGACCTGAGCTCAAATCCAGCCTCAGACACTTACTAGCTATGTGACCCTGGACAAGACACTTGTAAGAACAATGCTACTTGCTGCTACTCTGACTGTGTAAGACCAATAACACCAGCATATAGGAGAGCTGCTAGCACAGGTTCTTTGATCTGCTTTTCTAAGGAAAGCAACTTTAAAGGGTTTGCAACCTTAATCTATTCAAACATACATTTATCATTCACTTAGTCCAGGGGAAAAAGTCAGCACCCTGAATTTCAGAGAAAATACAACCAGAAATTACAACCAGAAATTATATGAACAGAGCAAAATAACACAAATCAACAGACAAGATTCTAGGTGTCTGATCAAGACATTACATGTATATTTATCAGAGAGAGAAGCACCAACAATTGGGTGTTTCAAAGCCAGTGGCATCCTTCACAGCTACCCAGAGTCTCATCTGGTCAAATTACATGACACTCTTCCAGTGAGTGAGCCCCCAAAACAAAACAAAAACTCTCCTCCCACAGTTCTGAGAGTTCTATCCTGAGGGCTACCCTCAGAGCATATACACCCTTTTTCAGGGTCTGAAGGCTTCACACCTCTCTAGACCTAATTAGCAAAAAGGTATAGGCCTTCCTACAAACAAAAGCAAGGCTCCATCAAAGGTACTTGATTGCCTTAGTGCTGAGAAGCACTCCAAAAGGAAAAAAAACAACATAAAAAGTCCCACTTTGCTTGCCTTTGTGACACTCAACTTTGCTTGACTCAGTTGGTTCATCTGTAAAATGAACTGGGGAAGGAAATGGCAAGCCACTTCAGTATCTTTGCCAAGAAAACCCCAAAGAGCAACAAGAAGAATCAGACGTGAATAAATGAGTGAATAACAACAGTAGTCACTGTTATACACAGAGAGAAAGAGTTAGAAAGAGGCCCTGAGTCCACCTTGTTATATTTATGGACAAGGAAATAGCTGTTCAGAAGGCTGAATAACTATTTAATGACAGAATCAGGACTAGAATATAGCTTTCATAAATTCTAGTCCCTTCTCTCTCCCTTTCTAACAACATACCTTTAAAAAGCAGGTAATTAAAACAATATTTAAAAAAAAGTAATGGATGCATTATCATCTTGACTAGTGATAATAGAAATTCTAGAATTGATAGTGTAAATTCAAAATAAGTATCACGATAAAATCTTTTGATTGTTTGCCCTTTATTATTGTTTTTTTTTTTCCACCTAGGGCATAGTTTTCTTTTAGCAAAACAAAATCCTGCAGTATCAAATAATGTAAATATAAGGACTGGTATAGAACTCAATTAACCAATCTCTTAGTCATTAGTTTATTGAATATCTACTTTTCCAAGGTGAGTAGTGTGTTATGAAGGTATAAAAAGTGTGAAGCATGTTTCTTGCCCCCAGGAAGTTTACAAATAACTAGAGAGATAGGCCATGTATTGAGGAAAAGGTAAACAATGATTTCTTTTTAAATATACATTTTTATTTCATTTAATATTTCACAAATACATGTAATTTTTAAGTTTATTTTTAAAATCAAGGTCCAATGCTTTTCTCCCTCACTACTCCTCTTCTTTCCTTCAGAAGGTAAACATTTTGATGATGATTATAAATGTAACATCATACAAAATATATTTCCACATTAGCCATGTTGCAAAAGGAACAAAAAAATAAAAGAAAAATAGAGAAAATAAAAGAAGCACGTTTCAATCTGACTACAGAGTTCATCAGTTATCTCTCTGGAAGTGGACAGCATTTTTCATTATAGATCCATTGGGTTTGTCTTGGATCATTGTCTTGATTATCTTTAAAATAAGGCTGTTACTATGTAAAATGACCTCCTTGCTCTGCTCACTTCAATTTAGTTAGTTCATATAAGTTTCCTAGCTTTAACTCCCTCCCCCAAAACCATCCTGCTCATTATTTCTTACAGAAAAATAATAATCCATCACAATTGTATACTACAATTTGTTCAGCCATTCCCCAATTGATGCACATCCCTTCAGTTTCCAAATCTTTGACATCACAAAAAGAGATATCATAAATATTTTTGTACAAATAGGTCATTTTCTTTTATCTGTTTGGGACAGATTGAGTAGTGGTATTGCAACAATTATTGAGTTAGCCATTGACCCACGTTGCTAGTAGATTCCCATTCTACTAAAAAACTACATCACTGGCTAACCATGGTGGAAAGGCTTGCATAGCTCAATGAAACTATGAGACCTGCCATACAGGGTTACTCAAAATGGACAGGTCGTAGAGGAGTGTTCTGACAACAATTGATCCACCAGACAAAGAAATGGCAATCCACTTCAATATTTTTGCAAAAAAAAAAAAAAAAAAAAACAAAAAAAAACCAACGAAACAGAAACCAAACCAAAACCAAACAAACACCACAGAACCTCATACACAGTATTTAAATGATAAAAGATATGACACTGGAAGATGAGCACCTCAGGTCAGAAGGTGTCCAACACACTACTGGGGGAAAGTAGAAGATAGCTGCAAGCAGCTTCCATGCTAATTAAGCAGCTATGACCTAGCTGAAAGGAAGCTCAATTACGGATATGGCTGGTAATAAAAAAGTACAATATTGTAAAGACTAATATTGCATAAGAACCTGGAATGTAAGATCTATGAACCAAGGTAAGTTGGATGTGATCAAGCAAGAGATGCAAAGAATAAACATTGACATCTTATGTGTCAGTGAACTTAAATGGATGAGAATAGGTGAATTTAATTTAGGTAACCATTACATATATAAGTGGAAATCCCTAAGAAAAAATGGAGTATCCCTCATTGTTAATAAAAGAGAGAGAAAAGCAGTAGTACTGGGGTATGATCTCAAAAATGACACTATGTTATATATTTGATTCCAAGGTAAACCATCCAACATCATGTCAAATCCATTGATCTAATTTCTCCTTTTTATTTATATTTTTAGAGGTATAAAATATTCATTAAGTGCTATTTTAAATGTATTCCACAAATTTTAATATCTCAATTTTGTCACTTTCTTTAGTGAAATTCTTGTTTATTTTTATAATTTGTTTTTAGCCTACCCATTCTTTAGGGCTATTTAGTTTCCAATTAATTTTTAATCTACGCTTCCATTGCTCTTTACTGAATGCGTTTTTCTTGCCTTATGGATCTAAAATTGGTGCACTTAATAGGTTTGATTTTCTACATTTGATTGTGAAGTTTTTATGTTATAATACTTGGTCAATTTTTGTGAAATTGTCAGGTACCACTGAGAAATACATACTCCTTTCTATTCACTTTCGATTTTCTCCAGATATCAAACTTTATTGTCATATCTAACTTTACTAGGATTCTATTCATCTCCTTAAGTTCTTTTTAATCTATTTTACAGTTAGATTTACCTGGCTCTGAGAGGGGAAATTTGAGGTCTTCTAATACTGTAGTTTTACTGTCTATTTATTCCTCTAGTTCATTTAACTTTTTTCCCTTAAGAATCGAGATGCTATGCCATTTAGTGCAAATATGTTTAGAATTGATATTACTTCATTATCTCTGATGCCTTTTAACTAGATGTAATATTCCCTGCTTATCTAATTAAGACTATTTTTGCTTTTGCTTTGTCAGAGATCATGATGACTAACCCTACCTTCTATTACTTTAACTGAAGCATAATAGATTCTTCTCCAATCTCCTTTCATAACTCAGTGTGTGTGTTTGTGTTTAAAATGTGTTTCTTTTAAACAATATATTGCTGGATTCTGGTTTCTCATGCATTTGGATACATACTTCTGCATTATGGGTGAATTTATCCCATTAACATTATTACTGTGCATTTACTTTAATCACATTTTCTTCAGTTTACCCTTCTTTCTCTCTCTCTCTCTCTCTCTCTCTCTCTCTCTCTCTCTCTCTCTCTCTTTCTCTCTCTCTTTCTCTCTCTCTTTCTCTCTCTCTCTCGCTATCTATCTATCTATCTATCTATCTATCTATCTATCTATCTATCTCTCTCTCCCCCATTCCTCCTTTAAAGTCTGTTTTGCTTCTGACTATTCTGACCATTGCCTTCTTTTATCTGCTTTCACTTTATCTTCCATACACTTTTTCTCATACCCTTATTTCCTAATTCCCTGTTGGAATAGATTTATTTTGCCAGTTCAGTTCTGTGAATGTATGTATGTATTTGTATATATGTATAAATTTATACATCTATACATTCACACACACATACACACACACACACACACAAACACACATATTCCCTCTTTGAAAAGATTTGGATATGAGTGAGGTTTGTGTTGCTTGCTACCACCACCTTTTTCATTCCACTGTAAAAGCAACTCCTTGTGTGCTTCTTTTTTGTGAAATAATTTTTTTCATTCTTCCTCTCTCTTCACCTTTCTGCCCACACATTCCTCTTTCTCATCTATCCTTTTATTTTTCCATCATTCCAACATGATTGACTCATTTACTCAACTTCTTTCTATGTAGAATTCTTCTAAATGCCTTAATAATCTTAAAGTTCTTAGAGTTTACGTGTAGTATCTTCTCATATCAAATGGTAAAAATTTAATTTTATTGAGTTCTTTATGATTTCTCATTCATGTTTACCTTTTTCTCTTAAATCTTGTGTTTGAGATTCAATTCAAATTCAATCCTGGTATTTTCTTTTTTTTTTTTTTCAATCCTGGTATTTTCACCAGGAATGCTTGAAAGCCCTCTATTTCATTAAATATCTACTTTATCTTAGAGAACTGTATTCAGTTTTCCATGTTCAGTTATTTTTGGTTGCATTTCCAGGCCTTTTGTCCTCTTACATTCTGAGCACTCTGTTCTTTTAATGTTGATGCTGCTAAATTTTATGTAATCCTGAATAGGGATCCACAGGATTTTAGCAGTTTCTTTCTGGCTACTTGAAGCATTTTCTCGTTGAACTCAGAGGTCTGGAATTTGGTTCTAAAATTTATGAGAGTTTTTATTTTGGGTACTCTTTCAGAATATGATTGGTAGGTTCTTTAAATTTCAATTTACCTTCTGGCTGTATGTCAGGCCAGTTTTCTTTGATAATTTCTTGAAAAAATGTTGTCTGGGCTTTTTTCTTTGAAAATGGTTTTCAGGTTGTCTAATAGTTATTAAGTTATCTTTCCTCATTGTATTTTGCAAGTCAGTTTTTCCTCCAAACTTACAGGAATATTATAGCCAAATTCCAGAGTTACCATGTCAAAGAGAAAGTATTTCAAGAAGCCAAAAAGAAACAATTCCAGTATGGTGGAGCCACAGTCAGGATAATACAAGATTTAGCATTACATGAAAGGATTGGAGGGCTTGGAATATGGTATTCTGGAAGGCAAAGGGGCTAGAATTACAACCAAGAATGACCTATCCAGCAAAACTGAGCATAATTCAAATTAAAACAATTCTGAGATACTACCTCACACCTATTAAATTGTCTAATAGGACAGAAAAGGTAAATGACAAATGTTGGAGGGGATATGGGAAAAAATGAGAATTAATGCACTGTTGGTGGAGTTTTGAACTGATTGAATCATTCTGTAGAGTAATTTGGAACTCTGCCCACAACCACGCATACCTTTAGAACTAGCAAATACC
Source organism: Phalanger gymnotis (assembly GCA_028646595.1). Lineage (NCBI taxonomy): Eukaryota > Metazoa > Chordata > Mammalia > Diprotodontia > Phalangeridae > Phalanger > Phalanger gymnotis. The sequence continues at coordinate 381,199,286 of CM053623.1, forward strand.
AGTGCTATGTCTGTATCCCAAAAGAGATTAAAAAAGGAAAAGAATCTATATGTACAAAAATATTTACAGTAACCCTGTTTTAGGGTCATAGAATTAGAAAGAGAATGATGCCCATCAATTGGGGAATGGCTGAACAAGTTGCCATATGTTATTTTGATGGAATACAATTGTTCTATGAGAGTTATGGGCAGTATGTTCTCAGAAAAAACTGGGAAGACTTGCATAGGCTCATGTAAAGAGAACTGCACTATGTACAAAGCAACAGCAATATTATAAGATGATTAGCTGTGAATGACTTAGCTATTCTCAGCAATAAATGATCCAAGACAAGTCTGAAGAAATGATGAGGAAAAACGTTTTCTGTCCCTAGACAAAGAACTGATGGTGTCTGAATACAGATTGAAGCATACTTTAAAAAAATTTTTTTCAAGGCTTTTTGTCTGTTTTCTTTCAAACATGATTATTATGGATATGTTTTGCATGACTGCACAAGTGCAACCTATAATGAATTGCTTGCCTTCTCAGTGGGGGTGGGGTGGGGAGGGAGGAAGGGACAGAATTTGGAATTCAGACTTAAAAACAAATGTTAAAAATTGTTTTCACATTTAACTGGGGAAAAATAAAATACTAAATAAATAAAACCAAATTCCTGTAGCTCAATTTTTTTAAAGAAGAAATGATAGATACCTGAATGCTCATTCTCTCCCCCAATCTTTAAGATCCTTCCTTTTTATTTTTCAATCTTATTTCAAATGAAAACTCACAATGTCCCCATATACAACTTTTAGGGGAAACAATGAGGGATGTGCTAGTAAATGTTTAATAACTGGCTCTCCAGTAAAAACAAAATACACAAAAAATACCCTTGAGACACATATAAATTTAATCTACGTTATTCACATTCTCTCTCTCTCTCTTAAGTTTAAACAATTAGTACAACAATAAATCAAGCCTTCATTTGTAGTTTGCTGATTTCCAAGGTTTAAGTCTTTATGTTGAAAATTATGAAGAGCCAGTTTTAAGTGGTACCAGTACACCTCTGATGCACACACACACACACACACACACACACACAGAAGTGCTATATTAATGCCCTCTCTGTTCCCCCTACCCATTTCGTTGTAAGCTCTTTGAAGGAACTAGCCATTACATGTATCATATTTGTGTCCTTGGATTATTCTACATGCTTGCTAAAACTTCACTGAATTGAATTGAATAACCTTTTAGAATTGAAAGGGACCTCAGAAATCCCATTGAAATTCAGTTCCTCTGAACTACTGCTTTATGTGCTTTGGGTGCATATAACCTAATATTTCTATTTGATTCTCTCATATTTATTTCCTGCCTTCTCATTCTAGTTTGCAAGCTCATTGAGGTCAAGAAACAGATTTTTTTGTTCCTTTTGTCTCTATTACAATCTTTAGTACAATGCTGAGAACCCAGTAGGTGCTTAATGAATACTTGCTGAACTTGGATGAATCTTTGACAGCAGAAAATTGCCTTCCTTGGTTTTATTTTCTGACTTAGAAATATGTGATGGATTGCTTGAGTATGTCTTCCTCCTATCAAGTTTAAAGCCCACCTGACAAGCCCATTTAATTTTTCATTTAGAAAGCTCATATCCAATCAACTATATTAGGCACCATCTCATCCACGGAGTCATTGGATTTAACAAGATGAATTCCAATGCCCTGAAAATGAACTCAAGATATTCCTCTGCACACCATCAGCATATACCCTGAGGGAGGACAAGGGAAGATGGGAAAAGGAGCTAGCTAAGAAATGGAATTGTAACTATAAGAACAAGTAACACATGTCAAGGGCACTTACCTCAGTGTTCCCTCCTGTTCCCCCTGCAATTTGTGATAGCCTAATTCTTTTAAGGTTCAACCCTATCAGAAGAACACAAAAGATAAACATTTTAAGGAATTTTAAAGGTTGCCTAGTCAAACACTATCAATGTAGAAATCAAGAAAACAAGTCATGGATAAATTAAGGCTCTTCATTAGGACCATATAATTTTTTTCTCCTCTCCTTTTCCTCTCCATTTATTTAACCAAATAAGAGGTTTTTTTAGGTGATGAGAGAGATACAAAGTTTACATGAAACACTGTGGCTACCTACATAAAGCTTATTGTCTAATCGGGGGATAATACACCAACACTAATAGTGATAATATACATCATTGCATAATTATAATACTTAAGTGCTAAGATATTAAATTCTATATCATCTCCAAGGCTGAGAAGGCTTTTATTTCATGCTGCCCAAGTCGGAGGAGAGTCCATGTAGAAAGTAGCATTTGAATTGGGCTTTTCTAGTGAGGTACACAACAAATAATACTTGGAGTAGGCAATAGAGAAGATATTCTAGGCAAAGTAAGCAGTGTAAGAAAGGCTTAGGGGAGACAAATCACTTGGCATTTTTGAGAGGACATGAGGTAGATGAGTTTGACTAGAAATATATGTAGATATAATATAAGGTTGGTAAAGTAGGATAGTGTAGAATAAAAAAGTAAAAATTCTCAGAAAGTACGCAAATGTATATTTGCTTTACTCAGATAGTAACAGGGAGCCACTGAATATTTTTAAGCAGAGGAATGACACGACCCAATAAATGATTTTCAATTTTAATTCCTTCTTTTCTTCTATTAGGATTTCGTTAGGTTCCACACCCACTTTCATGTGTATTTACTTCTGACTTCCTTTAAACAAAATTAATCCTGAATAGCAATTTTTTTTAAAAAGAAGTCTCTGTCTTATCTAATGCAATTGGAATTGTGGGCCTTAACTTCTGTAGTGGTGTAAGTGCTTAGAATCTGTGGTTTGGCAGATGGTGGGCTGCAGCGGTAATTTGGCACACACCATGCCGATCAGTTTGTGGTAACCCTGAGGCATTTCCTTTCGACAGGAAACAATGATGACTGCAAATACAACATGTGGTGACCCACAGGAAGATAATCATGTTCAGTCCTGACTCTGCAAAAATGGGCCATGTGGCCTTGTGATTAACATTTTCCAAAGAACTGGTTTCTTTTAAGCAGGTGTAGGGGGAAAAAAAAAACTGGTCAGACTATATCAGATTACATTGGGTTGTTTCTCTCTTTTTTTTGTGAAATTTACCAAAAAATGGATTGGACCAGCATGAAATTAAATGTTTGCCTTCTAAACAGCATCACCTCTACTTCATTCACAAAAAATTTCAGCTTCCATGTATCTACTATATCTACAATTAGAAGTAAAACTTTTCTCTTAATTGGTTTGCAACTTTTTTGCTGTATTTCACTTTAAAAGTTATATAAATAATAGCAAGGTAAACATAGAAATTATATTTTGTTCAGGGGGAAAACTGGTTCAAAAAGAACTTTACAAAAATCTGAATTATTAAGAGAAAAGGGGGAAAATTATCTTTATGTGATTCATACATAGGCAGCAAAGCAGCAGAGTACTTGGAGCACTGGACTCGGAATCAGGAAGATTTAAGTTCAAATCTAGCCTCAGATACTTAAACTCTGTTTGCTCCAGTTTCCTAGTCTATAAAATGGGGATAATAAAGCACCTACTTCCCAGGGTTATTATGAAGATCAAATGGGATACTATTTGTAAAGCACTTTGCAAACCTCAAAATACTATATACATGTAAGGAATTATTATTATTACTTATTATCTCTATAATAATGATAAATTTTTAAAGATTGGCAATTGGGTTTGAATTCTGTTGCTATCATTTACTTCTTTTGCAATAGTAGAAAGTGGCAAAAGAAAGAAAATAGCAAAATGATTGTTGGAAGATATTGTTTGGAACCCTAGCAATACCATTTACTACTTGGATGACTTTGGGCAAGTAACTAAATATTTCTCAGCCTTAGAGTTAGATTTAATTATTCTGTGATTTCTTCCACTTTGAGATGTATGAGTTATCTTTATTTTTTACATGTCCTGTGATTTCATTGGTGTTAAGAGACTCCCTCTGTCACTGCATTTAACAACTGTCGCAAAATTTGTAATCTTAAATTGTCTGCCACACTGAGATTGTGACTTGCCCAGATTCACCCAGATGCTGTATGTCAGAGGCAGGAATTTAAATCATGTCAAGTTGATTCTGAATCTGGATTTTTATCCACTCCACCATGCAACATTTCTATGAGTCACAACTACATAAAGTACAATTTTCACACAAAAAGGTACAATTGTATGGCTGTGGGGGATTTCTAACCCTGTAACATAGACTTGTAGAAGACTTTTAAACAAGACAAATGAGGGTGAGAACAAGTCATATATTTGGGTGGTTCCAATGAGTAATAGTAGAATAGTTAGCATTTTTTTCCTTAGAAGGAAGTAAGAGAAAGGCAGATCTTGTTAAAGAGAGAAAAAGTACTTAAGTGTTTTTCATTGCATTTTCAATCAGTTTCTAGAGGTCAGTTTGTAGAGTTTTCACAAATGACTTCAAATCATTATATCTTGCCTGTGTAGATTCTTCACCCTCTCCATGTGGCCTTGCCTGACCTGACAGTAGAATTGGGACAAAGTGTTGCACAGAGGAAAGAAAAGCAGCTTCTTTATCCATGAGTAGCTCTTAACACACAACAGTGGGAATTGGTGAGAAGGAAGTCTGTCATATTTCTGGTATAATTTGTTGAATATATTAGTATAATAATTTGCTCTTTAAGGTTAGCATTGTCTAAAAATATTGATCACTACTTAGTACTATTATTTTATTGTTAATATATGCTTGTATACTTATCTATCTAGAGAAGAAGAGGGCTGGATCTTGAGTTAGAAAGACTGGAGAACAAATCCAGCCTCAGACACTGACTAGCTGTGCGAATCTCAGCAAGTTATTCACACTCTGTCAGCGCTCTTTGTGGGGACAAAGAATTGGAAACCAAGGTGATGTCAACAAATTGTGGATTGGTTGAACAAGTTGTAGTTTATGATTGTGATGGAATAATATTGTGTTCGAAGAAATGAAGAGGATAATTTCAGAAAAACCTTGGAAGTCTTATGTGAACTGATGTAAATTGAGCAGAGTCAGGGAATCATTATACACAGTAAAAACATTATTTTGTTGACGATCAACTGTGAAAGACAGCTACTCTGGCTAATACCATGGTCTAAGACATTTCTGAAGGACTCATGATAACAAATGCTATCTACCTCCAAAAAGAGAACTGATGAACTGAGTGCATATTAAAGTATATATTTTTCACTTTATTTTTGTTTTTGCTTTTTGTTACATGGCTAATATGGAAATATTTTTTAGCAATTTATTAATTGATATCATATTGTCTGCTTTCTCATTGGATGTATGAAGATCTGGAGGGAGGTAAAGGGTTTGGAACTCAAAGAAAATAAAGTAATTTTAATAATTAATAAAATTATTGAAAAAATAGAATTTGTGCCCTAGAATGCTATGGCAATATACAGATACTTCTTGAAGCTAAAAACTGAGCATGACTTCCTGATGCCTACCTATTCCTCTTGGAGGTTTATACCAAGTGAGAAGTGAGTATCTCACCAGCCTAGAGAAACAATATCCCCCTGGTTGCTTTTTCAAAATTAATTAATTTATTTTTAAATAGATTTATTTTTTTTAATTTTTAGTTTACAACACTCAGTTCTACGAGTTTTGGGGTTCAAAATTTTCTCTCCCTCTCTCTCCTCCCCTTCCTCCCCAAGATGGCATGTACCCCAACGTAGGTTCTACATATACCTTCACATTGAACTTATTTACATAATAGTCCAGTTGTAAAGGAGAATTATAAGCAACCCCCATTTGATTTTATCTCCCTCAATTTCTGGGTCCTCAATTACCCTAGAACTACTTAGATAATTATCCAAACACAATCATTCAAGGAAGCATCCCCATGTCTCTATCTTTACAACATTCTTTTTCAGGTTTTTCAATTTTTATTGCACTAATGCCCTGGTGGTATTTACTCTATCTTATTCTAATTGGGGCTTAGTGATTACAGAAGAGCCATAACAAAGTCTACCAGTGCCTGTGGCAGAGAAGCAAACAAGATGATGCCAACATTATTAAAAGGGGTTGCTGGAAAGGTGATGCTGCTGTTATTAAAGAAGAAGGGAAGAATTTTGATAAAAAACATCAAAGTAATATCAATCACTGTGTAGTGCTTCCTTGGGTCCCCTTGGATCTCCCTATCTTCCGCCAAATGTCAGCATGCTCACATTCTTGATGAGTAGGACATTCTCCAACTCACTTATGAGTAGGTACAGATACCCTTTGATAGCATCCTCTTGGCTACGATGATTAAGTAGGTATTCTGTGTGTGTATGCATTTGCATACATGCTTTGCTCTTTTTTGAATCCCCACCATTTAGCACACTACATGGGTTACTTTTGAACCTCGTACCTCATATTTCTGCTGGTCTAGAATTTCAAGGATGACTTTGATAGGTGGAGGGATATTCTTCCATTAGCTCATGGCTCCTTTAGAGACCCTTTTATTTGGGTTGTGGTTCCTTCTCAGTTGGGTCTCCTTTCCTTTAGTGCAGGACTCCTAAAATCTCAAAAGGTAGCCAGTATCATCCTCTTTTTAAGCACACAGGAAGGGAGCAGGGAGAGGGGGAAGGGAGAAAGAGAGAAAACAAATTAGAAAAGGAAAAAAATCTAACAAGATCTATATTTGGAACATTTTAGGCTAGTCATTTCTAGTTCCTCAGTGATTAGACTTTTCCTGCCCATGACCAATAAATCCTTCATCTAAAAAGGATACCTCCCTTAGCCATAAAATACTTAGCTTGTTTATATCATGAAGTGGGATAACCCCTGAGCAGAGTATGTTGCCTTGATCTTGGAGTCACTTGAGATGCCCTGAGCATGGACACAGAAGTCCTAAAGACTATTAGACCCAAAGCTCTCTGGTGATATTCCTATTCATACATCTCCTCTGCTTTTCTCCAATTCTTCTTTATAGGTGTGAAGCCCAGATATGAAAGTGAGATATGTCAGTGAACTTCACTAGTTTGGATGTCAGTCCCAGCTCCAGTGTGATAGGAATGATGGATTAGCCTAGCTTGTAGGTGTGTGTCTTAACCCCACTTCCAATGATTATCTCAGCTAATCTAGTAATCCTCCCTTTGTGTCCCTCATTCCTTCCTTCCCCATCCTCCTTAGCAGTTAAGCCACATTGCCTGCCCTTTGGGACTTTCCATTATACACACCAAAGATGTTTGGGGGAGTCATTACTTTCAGAGGAAGCATAGCATAATAGAAAATGATCCCCTTAATCAGGAGGACCTGGATTCAAGTCCTGTCTTTGTCACATACTAGCTATCTCAAGCTAGATGAATTGTTTTGGGCCCTGGGCAACTTATTAAGACAGTAAATTGCAGGGTGTGTGCCCACCTCCATTGGCAGAGAAAGTTCTTTCATTTGGGAGTTCCCTATATCAATGGATTCACTAGTTCAATCATTATCTCTATTGCTTTTAGCATTTAATGACTTGCCTAAATCTTCTGTGAACCTACTTTATTCCCAGCAACAGACCTTGCCATTTTTATCTCTATTTTTCCAGTTGTAAATAAGTTATATAACATGCTTACCTTAGTGCCAAAGCCAACTGCCCAACCTCTTAAAAGTGTCCCTTCCTCATAGTTCCATCTGAAGACTTTTTCTCTTTTCGCATTCTTTGCCTTGGTGAATTTTTTGAGTGCCATGGCTATATTGATCATTTCTATTTAGATGACAACCACATCTATACCACTCACTGTGGATCCCTTCCCAAGATTCTGGTTGCCTGTTTCTCCATTTCTAAGTATTTGTTAGATATATCTTTACTGCTTACATCTCAAGGTCACCTTATCTTAAACTGAGACAGTAAGATAAAGTTGAAATAGCACTGAATTCAGACTCAGATGATCTGAATTCTGATTTTAGCTTTGCCATCTATTGCACTTAGAATTTAGACAAATCCCTTAAGCTCCCTGGCTGTCATATTTTTATCTATAAAATGGGAAAGTTCGATGAGGTAATTTCTACCATCCCTTCTGTCACCAAAGCCATTATTTTATACACCTGGTGCTGTGGCTATCCAGATTGCTGTCATTATTCAGTCATGTCCAACTCTATGTAACCTCCAGTGTTTTTGTCTATGAGGTTTTCTTGGCAAAGATATTGGATTGACTTGCCATTTCCTACTCCAGTGTATCCCCATTTTACAGATGAGGAACTAGGGCAAACTTGCACAAGGTCACATAGCTAGTAAGTGTCTGAGGCTGGATTTGAACTTAGATCTTCATGACTCCAGGCCCAGTGCTCTATCTACTGTACCATCTACCAGCTGGTTATCCAGGTACCACTAGGCTAAATCTACAGGGGATCTTTATAACTTTTTGTCCTCTAACAGCCATTAAGTTTTGCTTTTTTATTTGTCATTTCTCTAGGGTTTCCTGTCTCCTCAGTCTTCAAAACTTCAAATATCCCACATATTCCTGAGTGGCAGTTCTAATATCGATTATACTCTAAGATATCCCCTCTCCCTCCTGCAAGGGTTGGGGGGAAAAGCTACCAATAGTATAAAAATGTATCAGATGTGTATTAGATTTATTCCCACAAAGAAAGGCATCAGAGTGATTAGAAGAGAATCTAGTAACTTAGCATTAGTAGTACAGTCACTTGAGAGGCTCATGCTCAGGACTTGTTAGAATATTTGCAAACAGCTTCTTTGTGAGCACTTCAAGTTAAGTATTTCACATTTAATCTTCACTGTGTGCTGTTTGATTAATGCCAAGTGGGCTCTTTTTTGAATAAGAGAGCAAAAAAGGAGAAGGTAATATATAAGAATAAGAAAAAAGGGGGGAGCAAGGCTAGGGAATAAACTAATTACTAGAAAAAGGCCAACATTTATAAACTGGAGGATTATTTTGGGTTTTTTTTGTTTGTTTTGTTTTTGCTTTTTGATTTGGGTTTTTGCTGGACTACTAGGAGAGACAAGATGGTATTAAATAACTTCTTAAGAAAGAGGTTGTTCTGAGCATTACATGAAAGGAAAAAAGCCAAGTGGAAAATAATCATAGCATTTTTGTGTTAGAAGGAGCCTCTGATAAGTTCCATCTGTGCCTGGACAGCAATCTGTAATGTCTCACAAGTAATCACACAACTTCCATTTAGAGACTTTCATTGATAAAAAACTCACTACCTATGGAGTCAGCTCATTCTATTTTTGAGCAGTTCTAAATGATAGGAATATTTTTCCCTATTATATCAAGTCAAAATCTTCCACTTAGTTACTTCCACCCTTTGCTCCTGGATCTGCTTTCTGTGGCCAAGCAGAGTTTCTAATCTTTCTTCTATAAGAAAAAGACTTCATATACTGGAAGAAAACTCTCATGTTACAGAATAGCAGGATCTCAGATTTAGATGAGACCTTAAAGGCTTTCTAAGGCAATGCATATTTTAATAAGAATCCTCCTTATAACATCTCAGGTAGGTGGTCGTTGGATCTGGAGTTATTATGAGCACCACATCTTAAACTGGCCCAACTCACTTTTGGGTAGATCTATTGGTGAGTTTTCTTTTCATTTTTTAGCTCAAGACTAATTCTGCAACCTGCTCTCAATTCTGCACTCTTAGTTCAAATAAAATGCCTGATTTCTGTTTCAAATGGAAGCTACTACAATAATTAAAGATAGTTATTGTATTTTACCATCACCTGCAACCTTCTCCTTTATATCTCATGTCCCTTCAACCATTTCCCCATGTAGGGTGAATGTTAAGTCCTTTCCAATCCTAGTTGCTCTCTTTTCTCCTTTTTGTAGCTTGTCATTTAAAAAAAAAACTATTTTATTTACTTTTAGTTTTCAACATTCATTTCCACAAGATTTTGAGTTCCAAATTTTTCCCCATCTCTCCCATACCCATCCATCCCAAGATGGCATGTAATCTGATTATCCCTTCCTCTAGTCTGCCCTCCATTCTTTCACCCTAATCTCACTTCCTTATCCCCTTCCCCCTTACTTTCTTGTAGGGCAAGATAGATTTCTATACCTCATTGCCTGTATGTCTTATTTTCAGTTGCATGTAAAAACAATTTTTAATATTTGTTTTTAAAACTTTGAGTTCCAGATTCTCTCTCTTCTTCTCTCCTCACCCATCCTTACTGAGAAGGCAAGCAATTCAATATAGATTATACATGTATAGTTATGTAAAACATTTCCATAATAGTCATATTGTGAAAGACTATATTTCCATCCATTTTTCCTGCCCCCATTTATTCTATTTTCTCCTTTGACCCTGTCCCTTTTCAAAAGTGTTTCATTCAGACTACCCATCCCTCAATCTGCCCTCACTTATATCACCCCCTTTTCTGATATCCTTCCCCTCTACTTTCCTGTAGGGTAACATATCCAATTGAGTGTGTATGTTATACCCTCCTCAAGACATATCCAATGAGAGTAAGGTTAACTCATTCTCTTTCACATCCCCCTTCTTCCCTTCCATTGTAACAATGGCTTTTTATGTGAGATAATTCACCCTATTCTGTCACTCCTTTTGTCTTTCTCCAAATAGATTCCTCTCTCACCCTTTAATTTTATTTTTTAGATATCATACATTCATATTCAATTCATCCAATTCATATCCTTCTTGGAAGCTTTTTTTTTTTTCAGCAGGGAATGTGGGGGAATGAGAGTTAAGTAACTTGCCAAAGGTCACACAGCTAGTAAGCGTGTGTCAAGTGTCTGTGGCTAAACTTGAGCTCAGGTCCTCCTGACTCCAGGGCCAGTACTCTACTCACTGCACCACCTAGCTGCCCCTCTTGGAGGCTTACGATGTAGGAGCTTTGACTTTGTTGTCTTCTTCCGGTTATATGTTTTGATCTTCTTTGTCACCAAAATTACATTCTATAGTATGATTTTTTTCACTGTTTGCTTATTTCCCAGACAATTACTTGATTTTTGAGGTCCTTGTCAAGGTAGGACTCTGCTGCCAGAGTAGAGAGTGCTCTGTCCCAAGTTTCAGGGTTTTTGCACAGCTGTGCCAGAGATACTTCTAGGCACCTGTAAATTTTCAGTTCTTCTGATCAAAGGAGAAATGTTCACTCCTCTCTTGGCCTGTGCTGTGGTCTTTGAGTGACCACAAGCACTCTTTTCCACCTTGGAACTGTGTGGAGGGTTCCCTGTCCACAGATGCCACAAGCTCTGTCATGCCAGCGCTCCTCCTCACCCCAGGGCTGCCACTCAGGACTCTGAGCCAGATCCAAGCAGGGCAAAGCAAGAGAATCTTACCTCAGTGCCAGCAAAGAGATCCCTGTAATCTCCCTCAGATTAGCCGCTTGATCCTCCAACTGTCTGTGGGCCTGGAACTCTGGAAGCAGCCACTGCTGCTGATGCTGCCACCTCTGCCACTGTCACCTTTGCCACCCTGGGGCTGGATTGTACTCTTCTTCTACCCAGGTCAGACAGAGTTTTCCCACTGACCTTCTACTTTATCTTTAGTATTTGTGGGTTGAGAAGTCTGGAAACTGCCACAGCTACCAGTGACTCAGTCTCCTGAGGGCTGGGTCTGTGCTGGTGTGGCCCTTGCTGGACTGTGTTCTGCTCCCAGCCTGGCATGATAGAACCTTAATGTGCACCTTCCAAGTTGTCTTGGGCTGGAGATTTCTCTCACTCTGTCATTTTGTGGCTTCTGCAGCTCTAGAATTTGTTTAAAGTCATTTTTTATAGGTATTTGGTGGCATGGTCTGAGTGAGAGCTGAAGCAAGTCCCCGCTTTCACTCCACCATCTTGGCTCCTCCCCAGCTTATTCTTTTTTTAACATAGCCCTCAGAACTGTACTCAGTGCTCCAAATGAGATCTGAGCAACAGGACTCATATGTATAAGAATATGACAGTACAAAAATATAACCTCATTTAATCCTAAATTTAATCCTAAATCCTGTCTTTCTTAATGTAGCTTAATATTGCCTTTGGTTTCTTAGCTTCAACATTACATTGTTGAAATAGTGAATCCACTAAATTCTGTAGATTGTTTTTGTAGACAAATGACTGTCTAATCACATTTCTGCCATATTATGAATGTGAGGTTCATTTTTTAACCCAAGTATAAAACTTTACATTTATGCAAAATAAATTTAACCTTTTATATTTATTCAAATCTTAAATCCCCCCAAAGTTATCTATGGAGATATATAAGTCCCCTCCTTCTCCAAGTCTCATCTTCTCTGGGCCAAATATTCTCAATTCCCTTAGACACTGCTCCTCTATCATTGTTTACATTCTTCCAATTGAAAAAAATAGCTAAATAAATTTTCAGTGACAGATGATGTAGGTAAAATGACTGCTTTAAAAGATCATAGTAAAGTAACATTTAATATTATAAAGTATTTTAATTTTGAAAAACATGTACTTACTCATTGACGACTTTTCAAAGTTTCAAAATTTATTTCAAACTGTTTTGACAAATGAATTCATTTTTAAATATCCCTCATATTTTTGCATAAAAAGTAGGTAAGTACCAAAAATATGGAGAACAAATGAAGGAAATAGATTTTAAAAAAGATAGAAATCACTGGTTTTAAATAACCTAGATATAAGGAAGCAGCATTCATAGTCATATTTACCACAATTGTAGACTATACTCAAGGATGAAATATGATGTGATATCATAAAGGCTCCAAAAGTTTTGATCCCTATATTCTAGTCACGTATTTCAAGAAATAAAGATACAACACAAATTATTTAATTTTAATATTGGATTTATTAATAGCATTCAGCTTATTAGTTGTATTCACACATACTATGAAATAGACTCAGGAAGGTCCATGCTTGTTCTTATCTCTGTTATTCCAGGTCTCAATATTGTCCTTTCCTAGTGAAATGAAGTGGCACACATAGTTATCCAAGAAAACCACCTCTTTCTAGCACTGGTGAATGATTCTGACTGGACTGTGATGGTTACACTTAATCCTCTTTTAAGCCCAGGAAGAAAAAGGAATCTAGAGTCCTTTATGAATTCACTAAAGAGAAGTAGATCCTAAGGGCCTCTGAATATACCAATCATGAATAGGCTAGGAAAGGACAGAGAGATGCTTGTAAGATGCTGTTAGTGCCAGGTTTGTGCTCATAGATAGTTATTCTAGTTCTTTGTGTTTATGTCTCATCATCACCCCTGAACTATACTTGGGAGAAAGGTCTTTGTCTGGTAGGACAGTTAACCATTAACCAAACTCTCCTTTTTATTTTAGACACCAGAAAAACTGTACATTTGAAATGTTGTATGCAAACTACATGCCATCCTTGACTTCTCACCATTTTTTCACTACCCCATCCACAAATCCAATCTGGTGCCTTGGCCTGTAGATTTCATCATTGCAACATCTTTCAGTGTGTCCTTTCTTTTCTGCTACCACCCTTGAGGCAGATACTTATTTTTTCAGGCCTGGAATATTGCAACAAATCACTTGCTGGTTTTTTTACCTGCCACAAGTTTCTCCCCACTTCAATTCAGCTTCTGTTCAACCACAAAAGTGATTTTTCCTAAGTACAGATCTGACCATGTCACCACCCTACTCAATAAACTCCAGTGATTTGATATAACCTCCACAGTCAAATATAAAATGCTCTGTTTGGTGTTCAGAGCTATACCTAATTTGCCCTTCTACATACGTCTACTCTTATTATACCTTGCCACCCTCCTCTATACTCTTTGATCTAGTGACACTAACCTCCTTGTTGATCTTGGAAAATTTTACTCCATCTCCCAACTCCACACATCTCTATTAGCTGTCTCTCATTCCTGAAACTTCTCTCCCTTCATAGCTACATCCTATTCCAAGATAAAATTTCATCTTCTACAGAAAGCATTTCCCCATACCTCTTAATTCTAATGCCTTCTCTCTGTTGACTATTTCCCATTTATTCTGTATGTTTGTATATAATATATTAAATGCTGCACCCTGAATTAAATTGTGAGCTCCTCAAGGCTAAGGGTTGACTTTTACCTTTCTTTGTACCACTAGTGTTTAGTAAAGTGCCTGGTACATAGCTGTGACTGAATAAATTCTATCGATACATTAAAGATTGATTTGTTAATGACCTGTTAAGAGAAAATTTACAGGCATGTTTGATCTAATGTAGTCACTGGCTTCCATAAAAACATAGTGCTAGGTGAAATGACATTACGAGGAGCAATTATATCCATATGAACAACATTATAAATATGCTTTTGGTAGAACAACATTTCAAATGCATTTACCAGCTTTGATATTTTGGGGGGCAAATATATATATTATGTATTGTTTATGCTTATATAGAGAGAAATCACATTAGAAATCATTATCTACTTTCTCTTAAGAAAGTGTAAAGGGGAAAATGATCCCACTACTTCATCTGCACTAAAGACAATCATAAATATGACCTCTACACCTAGTATCATGAGTTATCAGTAGGTTATACCTTGAATGTTCCATGTGTGACTTATACAAGGTCATGTGGTACTGCAGAGTCTGTAATTCAGCACAAATGTCACACAAATTCCTACTTGTAAAGGGTAGAGTAACTTCTAAAAAGGAAGTCTCAAAATCTAGAGTACTACAATGTGTAAAAGTACCCAAAGAAAGATAGTGTTAGGGCCAGCTTCTCCCTCTTTGTGAGACTTAATTATTACATTTTCAGTGTAACCATTAATAGCTTAGAAATCAGCATAAGCTACAGAGCAGGACTTGATGTACTGTTTTATTGATTTCTAGACAAAAAATGATGGAAAATATTAACAATGCAGATTAAACTTAGAAAAAAAACATAGCATGTTTCAGAGTTAATTGTTTAACATTGATAAACACACTCCTTCCTCAGATCAAAATGGGGCTGTTATAGGGAAACATGGCTTCCCAGAAGGCTGAGAATTAATTTGACTGATGAACAATGGGGAGGTAGAAGACTACACTCATTCCTGTAAAGGGGGATATATTGTTTCCAAAGGTGGAGAGGGACAAATCAGGGGTTTATTGTTGGCTAATTTGAATCTCTAGGAAAGGCACAGGATAAGGAAAGACCAAGAAAAGATCTGATAGTTTTCTTCCAATATTTCAATTACTGGTATGTAGAAAAGTGGATAAAGTTGTTTGGTGTAGTTCTAAAAGGTAGAATTAGGACTAATAGTTAGAAGTTATATGGCAGCTTGGGCTAAATTTTAGGATAATTTTTTTTCTAATCATGTGCTGTATATATAAATCATTTTAAAAGAAAAATAAAACCTAGTAACAAAATACCCATCTATTATCACAAAACACTCTTAAAGATTCTGTTTTATTTGTGTGGAAAAGACTAAAGGTAAATAAAATTACTAATATAAAGATTTAAGGTCAAGACATATCTCATACAGAATATAATCCATCTATGCCTTCTTATCTTGTGTGATTCCAATCCATGCTCATTCACAGTTTCGCCACAGAAGACTCATCCAATACTCTGAAGATTTTACTCTAGGGTTTTAATTTTAATAGTAAAACTCTAAAGCTACTCATCTGTTACTCTCACTACGAGACTGGCCTGACTCTTCTCTGATCATACATTTCTTCATTGATCTTTTTAGTCTACTGCTTGGATATAGGTCACCACTGGAAATGCAAGACAGCACTAATATAGTCACTATGTGTCTCTCCATTGCTTTGTGATTTCTCAGAGATTGCAACCAAATAGCATCATTGGAAATATGCCTGTTTTAAATATCTTTGACCTGCTGAGAATCTTAGAAACATTAAAAGTAATACATCATTTCTCACACACAATTCAGCTTGCTCTTTCCCACTTACTCTTTTCTTGGCCTAATTCACTTTCCATATGCACTATCTGTTCCAGAAAAATATACTACACTTCTGAACCAGTGATCTGGCCATGCAACTGCACACCATAGTCTGAACAATAAACAAGAGATGTTAGGGGTAAGGAAGGTCAAGGAAAAGTAAAAGATGGAGAAAAGATAGTACAAGAAAATGTCTTCAACTAAAGAAATAAGGTTGTGAATTCTTCTTCAGTAGAAGCTTTAAAGCAAGAACTTTATCAACCACTGTACATTCTTGGGGGGCAGGGGGGAACTGGACTAGAGCGTCTCTATAATCTAGAGTCTATGTTATTGGAAATGATTTTCCTTTCTAGGTTCTAGATACCCTTATCCTTGCAGAATTTTTGGCATCATAGACAGATACCGATGAAGTGTTTTGACTCACTGCCAAAGACTCTCCTCTCCCTATAGTAGTAAATAAAAGAATCTTGGTAAACTATCTCCTTGTACTCTTACTACCACTTTACAAAATATGAAAAGGAAACCGCTAGCCCTTTAAGTCAGACAGGCAGTAAGTCCACATGATTTAACACCATAAAAACCACACTGCTCTAGTCATTAGATGGTGTCAGAGCCCTTACAAATCTACTATCAGAGGAATACTACCATCAGAGGAAAACAGAATATTTGAGTGAATTGCTTGTTGCCCTCAAAAGGAAGGGCAGTTCCTGTTGTAACAGTGTGAGAATGAAAAACGAGCTTGTAAAACAGAACTGCTTTGGCCCACTGGACTTGTTCATGTATGTGGCTCCTCCTTACCCATTTGTGGGTAGAGCACTCTACCCCAGGCCACAGACTAACACTATTAACACCTTGTCTAATATTATTGCGTTAATGAAATGTCCAGCTGAGTCCCAAAGATGCACATTATCTATCTTAGGTGTGAACTTGTTTGTCTTTTAAATCTTTTTTAAAGAGATCAATTAATGTGAAACTCTAAGAGAAATTCTCAGATCTTATTTCAGTTATCTCAAAAACTAGAAGGAACACATTTCTTCCTCTCTAATCTGAGAGGGTAAGCATTCTCAAAACCACAGGTAACAATCAAAAGATGAAAGATCAATAATTTAATTATAATACACTCTAGGTAAAGACTGTTCTGGCTCTCAGGATGGCCCAGCATTCCCAACTTATCTCTCTTAAGAATGAAGTAATGTTTTGGGTGAGCAGATGAGTGTTTTTTTTTGTGTAGATGGGGCAAAGGAGATGACAGAAGAGCAGCTGATAAAGGAAGCAAAAGAGAAATATGAAGGGAATCAAAATAGTTCTATGCCAGTGAAGCTAAGGAAGGAAAGCTCATTCAGAAGGACAGGATGGTTAATATTGTCATGTACTATAGATCATTTAAGCAGATGGATATTGCAAAATAGTTCATCAAATTTGTCAATTTTGAAGCATTTGTTGATTTTGAAAGAATAATTTAAATGGAATAGTTAGGGAGAAGTCAGATTTCAAGAGTTTAGAGAAAAAAGAAAGTGGAGGCAACTGCTTTTAAAAGCTTCAGGATGAGAGGAAATAAGATGAATCCAAGGACATAACATGTTCATTGCAAAGTAAGTTCAAGATGGAGAGATTTGATCATATTTTAGGTAAAGGGGCAGGAACTTAGCAGAGTAGAAAAGATTAAAGATTCAAAAGAATAAAAAGAAAATATAAAATAAATTCCATGAAGTATATAAGGGGTGGGAGATTAATTCAGGAATACAAGTTGAACAGTTAGTGATGGAATGGAAGAGAGAATGAGGGTAAAGGTAAAAATGCAAAGACATGTTAAAGTGGCTGTATTTCAACTGGGAAACAATAAAGAATATTGAGCCAGTCCATTTAATCAAATTGGAATAAAAATAATCTGCAAGTGGAGAATGGAGTAGGATTGAGGACTTAGCCTATATGGCAAAGTTTTGCTTAGCTTCTGCGTTAACTCATTTATTGAGCCACCAAATGACAAAATAATTGCCAAGCACCTCTAAAGACAAAATTGAAATCTATAGCATTTTTGTCCAGCAATGTTCAGCACACCCATGAATAGAAGTAAAGAAAAATAAATATAATGGGAATAACCCCATGGCATAAGATCAAAATGAGAACTGTGAAAGATAAATGAAGTATGAGACTCTTGGCATCTAAAAAAGGTTACACAGAAAGGGCTATGAGAGCTAGCCAAGGCAGGGATGCAATAGAAATCAAAAGGGCACATATAGATTAAGATGACAGGGAAAGACACAGAAACCGAAGGTTGCCCATGGACAAAGAGTAAGTAACGTATATAGGAGAGAACAGTAGAAGCAAAATACAAAAAGAGTATGGAAAGAGATAGGAAGTTGGGCTTGGGATCTTAGAGTTTCAGTATATTACAACACAAGTCAACGTCTTAAGATGCCTGAAGAAAATGATAAAAATTGGAGACATAATGTCGTGCAAAGACAGCAGCTACGACATTAAAAAAATCAAGAATGACATTAACAAATCACATTTATATTAAGTGAACTTGCAAATTTAGGAAGACTTAGGTATGAATCCTTCCTCTGATACTTATTGCCCATGTAACCTCAGGTAAGTTACTTACTCTGTCAACCTCAGCTTCTTCATCTGTAAAAGGAAACTAATGCCTTCCTGATGGGGTTGTTTAAGGAGCAAAAGAAGTAATACACATAAAAGTTTTGTAAAACCTGAAAGGATATGTTATTCTTATAATTATTATCTAATATAGACTTTAGGATTTGCAGAGATGTTTTCTCATCATAATCATTTGGTTGTTAAACATAAATATTAGGATTAGGTAAAGAAAGCAAAAGTAGGAGCCAAGAACTAAAGTCAGAAACAAGTCAAGAATGATGACATAGGATTATTGCTGGGCGAGGAAGGGGCAATGCTAAGTGACAACAGAGACGAGGGATTATTCAAATCATATTCACATTCTATGTCTATTTTCTGAACCAAGGAAAGTGATCTCGGCATTGAGGAGAACAGGCCAAAAATGTTTATGAAGAAACTGAAATTCAAGATAAATTGAAGATGGTACCACAAGCATGATTTATTAATTTAAGTCACAGATCCTTCAAAGGATTTCATGCATAGTGTAGTTATTTTCATTGTTCTTACAAAGTGATTTTCCTAGAATTTAGAAAAATAGAATTATATATACTTTTGATTTGAGTCAAATGTCTAGAATGGAATGCTTATCTAAACAGAACTTCTTTCTCCACTAAACACATTTTTCTCCAACTCAAGAAAAGTTTCTGAATTATTCTCTATGACCAAAAGCCTTCTCCTTTACTTCTTCAGCTTTCTCTATGCAGCAGAGTTGGTAAGAGTATACTACTAGAAGAATTTCAGAATTATGGGTTTAGCGACCAAAAGAGAAGGGGAAAAATCGATACAGTAAAGATAATGCTACTTTAAGGGCTCCTTAATTGGGAGACTACAGTGTCTCTGCACTAAGCTACTAAAATTCACTTACTGTATATTAAAACTACTAATTAATCCTGAAAAATGTGTTAGCATCTAATTGCAAAGTTTCAGCAACTTAAATAAGATTCTCAGGGAATTTGTGTTAATGGTGAAAATCTCAGGAGATATTTTTAGAAATTAGTTAACATCAGATGGTTAATACACCATATTTAGAGATACATATGTTTCTCCTTTAAAAAAAAGTTCATTTTGGAAATACTAATAATCTTCTAGGAAAGTTATATGACTCTGAATCATAAATAATCACACTTTCAAAAGAATTATATTTGAGTTTCATTGAAAGGGCAATGTAAGGGTGCATGGTATTTATAAGCAGACTGTATTCCATTGTTTTAAAAAAAAAACACAATTAATTACAAATAAATAGCATAAGAGATGTCCTCAAAATTGTATGTTTAAAGAAAAGATGAATTGGTCACAAGGTCAGAATAAGGGAATACCAGTGTATAGGTAGGCCATTCTGTTGCTGTAAGGAGAAACCCTAAGCTGTGGTAAAATTTTGAGAGCACATTTACAAAAATCATAAAGAATTGCCAAACATGGATGAATCAATTATGATCTATATATCTTTGAAAGGAATATCCATACTGATGAGATCAAAGATTAATAATCATTAATACACATATGTATATATGTATGTACATATGTATATAGATACACATAGACATACATACATATATATATATATATATATACACATATGTATATATATAAATATATATCACATAGCATGGTACACATCCTGCACTAATGTCCTGATCCAAAACCCCATTGAGGCAGTAAACTAATCCTGGATAATATAGGGCTATGTTGGTGAGTGTTCCAGTGAGCACTACACTCGCTCTCTCAAGGAGCATAATAAATGCCTTCCTCTGCCAAAAAATAAAAAAAAAATGGCTATGTCAATGGATAGATAATATATTGTGGAGTTTCTTAACAAGCTAGAAAAATTTCAGGGTCCTACCTGGTAAGAGATTACATTTTAGTTGTTTTCTGAGCTACCTTGTGAAGCACAATGAGGCTAGTCAGTAGGACTTTTGCCACCAGGTGTTTATTTTTTATGCTACAAGAAATTAAGAAACCTATCTACCAAAGCACAGAGATCATGTTCTACACCACTGATCACACCCTTGTGGAACAATTCTCTCTCTCTCCCTCTCCTTCTCCTTCTCTCTCTCTCTCTCTCTCTCTCTCTCTCTCTCTCTCTCTCTCTCTCTCTCTCACACACACACACACACACACACACACACACACACACACATGCATACACACATTTATATACATCACCATGATGTAGAAGTCACCTTGACTCTTCTAAGACAGTGCCACTAGAGGTTATGTTCTTGAATTGACTGTGGAACTGCATTCAGAGAATTTGTCTAACTAAATTCTGTGAAGTTTATTACATAGTTTTTTGTTTTAAAGCCAATAGCAATTGACAAATTTTTCTACTAAAATGCAGATGCATTGCAATCTGTATTGGTAGAAGGAATACTTACTTTGGTCAAATCAAAGCTTCCCTAATTACCATATTTTATGGAAGTATTTATACATCTATTTATGCTTTAATCATAAATACTATCAAACGATTTTGTTCAAGTATTGGATATTTGAGTTATGATATTCTAGAATATCTCAAGTCAAACAAGTAATAACATAGCACCATCATCAGATGATATTGTGTTACATAAAATTTCACAACTGAAATGGATTTATTCCTCTTCTGCCACTCTTTTCTTCCCTCTATCTGACCTCATTAACATTTCTCATTAACACCTCCAGAGCAATGCTATGAATTGGCATTGATTCTGCAGTGTAGTCCATGATTTTAAAATTCTTACTTCTCAATTTCTGCAATGAATTACTTTCTCCATTGTTCATGCTCAAGGAGAATACTAAGATGACATTTTATGATGTTATCTCCAATAACGTGATGAAAAAATACAACTAGCTGACAATAGGAGATTATTCCCAGGACTTGAACATATGGAAGAGGAATATGCCACAATTTTATTTTTTCAATGATATTTATTTTTTTCAATGATAGAGAATGAAACAACGGGCTGAATTCAGAAGCCAGGATATCACAGTGGGAATTCATGGAGACCTGTGAAATAGGGAACAGAAAAATGGATTTGGAAGAACAGACTGAATTCACAAGCCAGGGTGTCACACTGGAAAATATATGCCAATAATATAACAGCATCAGACAATCTTTTACTGACCTCATTAAGCATTTTTTTTCTTCCTGTAGAGAATATAAGCAAAGAGAACACTATCTTTTTCTAAGCTGGTATTACAGAAAAAAAGATGTATTTGCAATAGGCCTGAATAATCATAAAGATAGATGCTGAGTAGCACCTGCAAAAACCTCACTACACCATAGATATCAAAGTAATAACAGAGCAGAAGTTAGATTTTCTGGGATAATGTGCTATCAAGTCATAAATGGACAAAGTATTTTATAATAATAAACAGGATTTGTATCAATGGCTTACAAGGTTCCTTTCAACTTTAACTCTATGATCCTATGAAAAATTCCATTTTTTTGTAAGGGAAGTAGATGCACAATTACAAGAGGTCTCTGAATACTTTATTCCTTTTGTAGAGAAATTAAAAGCAAATTTAAAAAAAAAATTGTCTGCAACCTATAGTTTTAGGAATTTGTCAGGAGCATAGTAAAGTTTAATGAGTTGCCCAGGATCACAGAGTTATTATAGGTCTGAGATAGCATGTGCACCTAAGTTTTCCTGAATCTAACATTGGTAGATGGAGTGTTGGTGCATGATTTTTTGTTTGCAGATGATTGTACACTCCATGCAACTGAGATGAAACAAAGTTTGGATCAGTTCTCTGCTGCTTGTGCTAATTTTGGCCTAACAATTAACCCAAGAACACACAGGTGCTCTACCAGCCACCACCACGCCATCTATATGTGGAACCATCAGTTACAGTAAGAAGAGGAGTTTTAAATGCTGTGGATAAGTTCACTTACCTTGGCAGTCTACATCCCGGGGATGTACACATTGGCAATGAGGATGACAAACACATTGCCAGAGCTAGTTCAGTGTTTGAGAGGCTCTGAAGTAAAGTGTGGGAGAGAAGAGGTATTAGACTGCCTACCAAATTGAGGTCTACAGAGTTGCTGTGCTGACCTCATTGTTGTATACCTGTAAAACTTGGACAGAATACCAACAATTGCCAGAAATCTGAATCAATTCCATTTGAATTGTCTCAGGAAGTTTCTGCAGATCACCTGGCAGGATAAGGTACCAGGCACAGAGGTCCTTTCTTGAACTAAACTGCCAAACATTCAAACACTACTGCAGAGAGCACAACTTTGATGGGCTGGGCACATTGTTTGAATGTCAAAAGTATGGTTGCCAAAAAGAATATTTAACATAGAACCCACACAGGGCAAGCACGCACATGGTGGTCAGAAGGAGCAAAACAAGGACATTCTCAAGATCTCTCTTAAAATCTTTGGAATTGATTGTGTAACATGGGAGGCACTGGCACAGGACTGCCCTCATCAGAGAAAGTGCTGTGCTTTATGAGCAAAGTAAAATTGAGGTAGCTCAAAAGAATTGTGAGTTGTCCACTCCAAATATTCACAATGACTATTTGTGCCTGACATGCGGTAGAGCATTCTAAGATCATATTGTCCTGATCACCCACAGCTGAACACACTGTAACTTGACTCTAACATGGTGATGTCATTTTGATTCTCCTTAAGAACAAAAGACAAAAACAATACCCACGAGTCCTCCTGACTCTAAGGTTGGTCCTCTGATCACTATGCTAAAAACCTTCCCCCCTTTGCCTTATGCAAATTTATTTATAAAGCCAGAATATTCTTAGGAATAATAACTAAAGGAATCAAGCATCACACTTTCCAGCCACCTAGAACACCGTGACATGAGGATGAAGCTCAGTCTATGAGATATGGACGTGACACTAATTATTTATTCAGATTCTCAACTTTTTTCAGAAATGTTACTCATAAATTATAAAGGTGAGTAGAATACATATCAAATGACAAGATAAGATTACCAACAGTTCACTTCTGGCATATGCCTATCTAAACTAGCTTTAATGTAACACAATCTTGATTAGAAGGCATTTAATTATTAAAACTTATAGCATTTTAAAACTTAAAACTTAAAAATCTTTATCATCTTGCTCATTATCTTTATTTTTTAAAGAAGCTACTGTCACAAGAAGAGAAATAACTAGATGGAGGCTCATAGATTTTTAATGAGAGAGCAAGGACTAGGTTGCAAATATCCTGATTCTTAAGTTAGTAAACTTTTACCTTTTTTGTTTTTATGCAACACTAGAAGGTGTTCAATGAAAACTAAGAAAGAAAAAATTCTCCTTCCCCCAATTCAATACACTATTTTTTTTCAACCTTTTCTACCTGTAAGGTATGTGTAAGGTACTTTACAAGAGAGCTGGAGCATGCATGCAAAAAATACAATTACCATGCTTAAGGACTTCCAAACTTGCAGGAAAACAAAACATGTACAAACAAAATTAAACAATCAAATAACATTCATTAAGCTAAGTATAGAAGATAAAATAGAAAAGATCAGTAATATCTTCACTCAATATGGTTACATTTTAGAATTTGAACTAAGATATTGTAAGTGATAAGCAAAATGCTGTTAAAGATTCATGGAGGAGTGCATTTCAGACCCAAGTTATATAAGCTAATGCACAGAACAGGGCACAATTTTTTAAAGTACAGAGAAGAGAGAAGAAATCAGAATGGCAATATCCTACATTCTGTAAAGAAGAAAAATATGAAAAAGATTAGGTTGGTTCCAGACTACAGTCCTTATTAGTAATAACATTTTTCAAATTTAACATTTTATTTTCCCCAATTACATGTAAAAACAATTTAATTTTTTTCAAATTTTGGGTTTCAAATTCTCTTCCCCCCTCCCAATTGAAAAGGCAAGCAATTTGACATAGGTTATGCATGGGTAGTCATGCAAAACACACTTCCATGTAAGCCATTCTGTGTAAGAAAAGAGAGACAAAAAAATAAAGAAAAAGTATCTTCAATCTGCATTCAGTTTCCACAAGTTCTCTCTCTGGACAGACAGCACCTTCAGAATTGTCTTCGATAACTGTATTGCGAAGAACAGCTAAGGTATTCACAATAGATCACCATGCAATATTGCTGTTACCATATGCAATGTTCTCATCATTCTAGCAATATCACTTTGAAATTGTTTCCTCGGAAGACAATGGATGCTGTAGACCATTTTTAATGAGGAGATTAATACGAACAAAAGTATTCACAAAGAACATTATTGTGGCAAGGGTATCCATAATAGTAACAACAATAATAATAATTACCAACACTTACACAGTGCTTTCTATTTACGAGCATAGTACAAGGCATTGCACTAAGTGCTTTACAATTATAATCTCATGGGCTCCTCATAACAATTCTTGGAGGAAGGTTTTATTTGAAGTAGCTAGAGATAAATGGCAGAGAGAACTTGTACAAGGTCATTTCAGCAATCCAGATAAAATATGTTGAGAGCCTGAAGTCAGGTACCTGGTTTGGGAATGGAAAGAGGCAATAGACATGTGGGATATTTTGGGCATATAATTTTCAGAGTTTGGAAACTGATTGGCTACAGGGATTCAAAGAAAGGGATAGGCAAAAATAATGGTGAGGTTTCCAGCCAATGTGATATGACACAATTGTGGGATCATGCACAGAAACAAGGAGGTTAAAAAGTGGGGTTAGTTTAGGAAGCAAAAAGAGTTCAATTTTGGCCACCTGAATTTGAGGGGCACGTGAAATATATTGGTGGAGATGTTCAATAGAAAATTAGGGATAGGGGCTTCAGAGTCCTTAAATTTGGCTTGCCATACTACTACTACTACTACTACTACTACTATTACTACTACTACTACTACTACTACTACTACTACTAATGACTCTCTTGCCATGAAACTTTTTATTCCAAGATTAATCTTCAGAGACATTTTGGAACCTAGTAGAATGTGCTGCATATCATAAGAGTACAGACAATGTATTAAGTTTTATTCTTGTTGTTTGTTTGTTTTAAATATATTTTATTAATATATTTTGTTTTCACATTGTCTATTTTTCTTCCTGGGTCCCTCTTCCTCTTTTCCCCCCATAACTATGTCTTACAATAAATTTAGAAAGGATAGAGAAGGGAAAGGAAAAAGAGGAAAAGGGAGGAAAAAAGGGAGAAAGGAGAAGGAAGGGGAAGAAAGAGAGGGGAAGGAAAGACAAGAAAATCTTCACAAGTTCAATTTTCCTTCTATTTATTTATGAATAGTTCTTTTCCTCTCTCTAAAATTATCTTCTTTACAATTGCCTTAGAAAAAGGGTGGAGGGGAGGATAAGGTCTACTTACAAATAATATATATCTCCATATTTCACTTTGGGTATAACTCAAGTACAATTTTTTTTTTTTTGGAAATTGTGATATTCTACAACTCTTTGCCATATAATGTCTCTCTAAGAAAAATGGTATTTAATGGAAGAGGAAAAAAGAGGAAAGAAGAACTCTTGAAGTGAACAATTCACCCAACCTTGGTCTCCACTGAGGTGGGGATTAGAATCACACATTACCATGTCCAGCAACAAATGTTTTTTCATGCTTCTCTATATTTGTTTTGTCCCATTACTGTCTCCTAGATTGCATTAATATTTTTCTCCATTGTCTTTTTAGTCAAGGAGCATTACAACTGCCCATTAGAATAGTCAATCCTTTCTCTGTAAATCTTGACACCTTCATAACTTAGTTCAACCCTTTGCTGCTCTCTAATTTATCCTCAAAGTTAATGAATGATGCCCATGCCAGACCTAATGGCTTTCATTCAAGTTGAACAAATTTCCAACATCTCAATACGTTTCTTGTTTGATAAACTAGAAAGGTCCTTGTGTGCTCCTTAAGCATCCTGCCCTGAGAACAAGTTTAAGTTATATTTTTTTTTCTACCAGCCAGCAGAAAAATGCCTGTTTCTCCTTCTAAAATAGTCTTACTATCTTGCAGATGACCTAAAGGATTTTTGCTCATTCTACCCTTGCTTTTCTCATTAATTCAATTGTTCCTTCTACTTAGTTATGAACAGCTCCTTTCCTCTTCAGTAATTACCTCCTCTGTGAGGATGCCCTGTGACCCTTCACAACAGCTCAAGCCCACTGTTATGAGTAGGATTTGCTCATATGCCAGCTATTACGAATTACCAAACTCAGTATAAATTGTTTTAGAAATTTGTCATTATCTCAGTGATACAAGTATTGTTCACTGAGCCATGGAACTGTAGTGCTGCTTTTAAGTCTTTTAGGTCTCTCCTGTTTTCCTATTGAAATATATTAGAATTCTCAAAAAAAGCGCTTATTCTTGTCAAATTATAAATCACTGTAGATACCAATTACACTACTCTAATATGTAAGAAAATGGTCTTTCTCCATATCACTGGTAATTTTCTATATTTTGAAGTTATACAGAAAGATTGTAAGTCAAGGAAGCAGCTGCTTTATCCTGAAAATATGCATTTTGAAATTTAATGACTTAGGACAAGAGAAAACATCTGGTCATGTACTTAGATAGACTCACGTGCATCTTCTTGATTTCCTCAGAGCAGGTGTATAATCTTGAAAATAAAAAACAGATACTTCACGAAACAACAGATTTTTTAGAGCTGGTCATTTAAAGTTAGAAGACAATTCTCATCGAAATTCATTTGACCCAATCTTCAGATAAATAACAATTTCAGTTTATCCCCAAGTTTTAACAAAATTGATGCTAAAAGACATAGTTATGAGGTGAATATTTTCCTATCACTTCTTGTGTCTGGCCCAAGAATCATTAGGAACATTGCAGATATTAAAGGTAGCATTCTTCTAATTAGTTTTTATTTTTCTATATGGCATGAACTAAAATGGAGTGGGGAATACACTGGATATAACATTATATTATTTATATCTGGGCCTGAAAGAATGCTCACTCTGACTTTGGGATTTATTATGACTTACACCTATAGTTTTCCTCACTCAAGGTTTGGTTTTCTAGTCTTAATGCTAATACCAACAGAATTGTGTAACAAATGGATATTATCTCAGTTCACCCCGTCTTGCTCGACACTATTTGAGTGCCTCTTCAGACTTCCCATGATGCTATAAGCCCTGTGCTATGGCACTCTACCTAATACTGCTCTCCCTGGAAATTGTTCCTCTTTAGAATTCTCCTAGAACTCATGCCTGCTCACCAAGATTTATTCATATTCCGTACTTCTCTCTCTGGATTTTACTTTATTAGGTGTCATGTATTATCATAACTCAGAATTTATCTTTCTCAACTTTTTCTCTTTTGATCATTTTACTTGTATTTTCTGAAATGAAAGGATTTAATATTTAAAACAGCTAAGCTTCTGCCTTCATAAGAGGTCTATTCTATATGTTTGTTGACTCCCCTAGAAATTTACATACCTTTCTATATAGAGGTGCCCTTTTCAACATTTTATTAACCACCTATTGTGGGCAAGGCTATGCTCTAAGAACTGGAGACACAAACACAAGACAAAAACATACCTTTCCTCAAAGAATTTATGTTCTTCTAGAAAGTTATGACATATCTATGGATAAGTAAATATAAACAGAAAGAAAGAATAAGAACTAGGGGTATCCTAAAAGTTTCTTGTGGGAGGATGTCATTTTAGTTGAGCAATGAAATCAGGGACTCAATGAGGACTTATTAAGTGTCTACTGTGTTTGTGGCCAGTAACATTCTAAATGCTGGGGATTCTTCCAATCTAATGGATTTGTGCACCTCAATTTTCAATACTGCACCAGTGGCAATCATTTGAACAATCAGATTTTTCCGCCATCACGTAATGAATTTATTCAGACTTTCCACTATTGCTTTCCCAAATGAACTCAACCTTTCCTTTCACTTAGTTATAAATGATATTTTTACCCATTCAGTAATGCTCATGTCTCAGTAACTATTTCTTAGAACACAGAAGTAATGTTCATTTTGTTGTTTCTTGATCTTTGTTGTACAGGGATATGTATATTAGTGATGACATTCATGATCCACAAACTATAAATGATCCCACTTCCCATGAGTTCTTAGAAATATTTGCTCTGCCTTTTGTATTATTTTGTACATATTCATGATTTCCTTTCTAGATTCTTATTACCTCAATGGTAGTATTTCTTAATTTTTCTTTATATCCTAATTGCCAAGAGCCCACCCTCCTTAAGAAGGCAAAAAATTCAACATAGGCCACATGCATATCATTATGCAAAACTCTTCCACAATAATCATGTTGTGAAACACTATTTTTCCCTCCATCCTATCCTGTCCTCCTTTATTCAATTTTCTCCCTTGACCCTTGTAGTAGGAAGGCCGAATTTATGATCTCAAATATAATCATGTATATGTCTGAATGGTCC
>CM053623.1:381228520-381250214 GCA_028646595.1 Phalanger gymnotis
AAAGCAACCTCTTGCACACTATAGTGGTCGCTGTCTGGTTATTGCCCCTTGGTTGCCAAGGGGACCGGAGACGTCCGAAGCCCGGTTGGGGAGGCGGCTGCTCACCTAGGAGGGTTCAGCAGGTGTGTCCAGTGAGAACGCGGGACAATTTTTTTTTCTAATATCTATACTTGGTGCAATTTTGAGACAAGACTTTACAGGTCTTCTGCTTAAGGCAATAATGTACTGGCAAGATTCATTCTGAAACAATGACTTTTGTCTATGAGAAATAATATGCCTCATTATTTTATTAGAATTCCCACGTGTTGGGAAAGGGCCTACTCTCCTTTCTCCTTCCACTCAGTTACATTTGATTTTACTTATTAAAATACCTATTTTCCTTTGGAAAAATTATCCTATCTTACCAATGTATTCTGCATGTACCTGTCAAAATGTTGTTTCAATTTGTCAGGTTTTTGCTATCTGTTTATTGGGAGGTAGAGGGAGTCAGAGAATTTAAAGCATTTGTAAAAAAAAAATAAAATAAATTAACTCCCCCCCAAAAAAGAATTCCCATGTGTGTACATATGCTATATAAATATATAAACATATACATACATACAAATATGCATGCATGTAAATGCCCAAATATAATTTATGTGTATATATGCCCCCTTGTTAGAGCTGTCACATATATGTGTGTAGATATGTGTATACATATATATGTACATATATATATACACATTTATGTGTATATCAACACATACATACATATGTGTATGTGACAGTTCTAATAAGGGAGTGACAAATATCATTTAAGGTTGTATTAAATTTATATGTTTGTATATGTAATATCACAATGCCCTATACATTTTGAATATGATTCTATAAAATTAATTCATTTCCATAATTCTAACACTTCCCCTTTTTCCATACACTTCATCAAACTCAGTCAAAAGAAATGTTAAATTAGGAGTCCCATGCTTAATCATTGTGGATCTGTCCTGTGAGTCTGTTGAGGAACTGCAAAGACCCACGAACTCTCAGATTTGGAAGGAATCTCAGAGAGAGTCTCACTCATTTTGTAGCTTTCTCGTAATTCCATCCATAGTACTCCTCCAAAATGTACATTCAGTCTTGCTTTGAAAGCCCCTAACAAAGAAGAAGCCATTTACTTTCAAGGGAACAAATTCTACTTTTGAGAGCTCTTTTGGGATGGCTTTTTTATTGTTTCATTGCCCCCTCCATACTGAACTGAAATCTGCTTCTCTACAATTTGGCTTCATAGGATCATAGATACAGAGCTGAAAGGCACCCTAAACATCATCTAGTCTGACCCTATCATTAAACAAATAAGAAACTGAGATGGAGGGAGGTTTAATGTCTTGTCCTAATTTCTGATACCATTAGAGGCAGGATTTGAACTCAGATCTTTTTAACTTTAGAACAACTGTGTCTTCTACCATATCACTTTTATTATTCCTAGTTTTGTCTTCTGGGGCCAAGTATACTTTCTATTCCATAAAACAAATCTGTTTGTAGGGGGATTGATTCATCCTAATAACACAGTAGAGCAGTGGTCTCTAAAATGGAGGTCATAGTAAGACTCTAAGTCACAATGCAATCAGTCACTCAGAGTGGGAAGACAGGTTGCATCCCATCTCTTCTTTAAAAGTCAATAACCATGATCATCTCCAAAATAACCAATACCTATCCTTCACCCATTTCACACCAACACTCCCCTACCTTGCCTTTTCCACTGCAATATCCTTCCCATATCTGAAGTAGGTGTCCACATTCACAGCCAGTTATAACCAAATTGGGATGTACTCATCAACTCAGCAAGTATGCAGATACCACTGGGAACACACACACACACACACACACACACACACACACACACACACACACTTTCCAGCATTTTCACCTTTTGCCCAACAAGATTATCTTTCTGAGGGGAGGTTTGGTTCTATGAAACATCACCAAGAGCTGTTCCCCTCTCTTTTTGTTTTAGGTAGAATAGATTGAATTTCACAGAATGAAAAGCATAGCTTTTGATGTACAGCAAAGATATCATTATAATATCTCACCCTCAAACTTACCCCTTACTCAAATATGTCTACTATCACTGAGGGCAAAGCATTGCTTCTAGTCACATACAGTTGCAATTTAGGGATCATCCTCAAGTCCTTGTTCTCATTCACCCCACAGATCCAAGCAGATGCTTGTTGTTCCTAGATTATCTCCATAATTTTTCTTTCATCTTTCTACTCCCCACCATCTTTCTTTAAGATTTCTTTACTTCTGAACTGAATTGTTGCAATGGTCTTGTAATTGTTCTTACTGTAGTGGGTGGGATTCTCCCTGTTCCAAAACATCCTGAGCGCATATGGCAAATTAGTTTTTCTATGTGTCAGAACACACCCTGTAAATCTCTCATGCCTCAATAAACTGCATTGACTCCATGTTACCTCCAGGATCGAATAGAAGCCATTCTGCCTGATACGTAAAGACCTTTACAGCTTGACCTCAATTTAGTTTTCCGTCTCCATCATACATTACTCTCCTTCTTGTACTGTATGGTCCAGCCAAATTGACTTTCTTACTGTTCTTCATGGTCATACAAACAGGTAACACAAATAGAATGTCAAAATTTTAATATGAAATTAAAGTATAATACCAGCCATTAAGCAGAACCAGGTAAAGAAAGGGGGATGGATTTATATTGCATACATTCTGCTGAGATGAAATTAGATAAAATACAATTTTACCTTGGATGTGGTAAATACATCCATGCAGAGGAACATGAATACTGCTGAAGATGGTATTTTCACAGTCATA
The DNA here is from genome assembly GCA_028646595.1 of Phalanger gymnotis. Classification (NCBI taxonomy): domain Eukaryota; kingdom Metazoa; phylum Chordata; class Mammalia; order Diprotodontia; family Phalangeridae; genus Phalanger; species Phalanger gymnotis. The sequence goes on from CM053623.1 coordinate 381,231,341, forward strand.
TCATGATCTGTTGTTTGATTGCTGTATTGTGAATCTTTCTCTAAAAGGCATCAAAATAAATTCACCTCTTTGGATATTTACATTAATTAAACTGATGGAATAATTAATTACTTCAAAACAATTATTATATACAAGTACATCCTATTCTTCAGGATCCACAATATTTTCCCCAAAAATGATTAAGGAAATTAATTTACATTATTCTCAACAAAAGAACAAAGAGTTTTGTACTCAATAAAATTAAAAAAAAACATTTGAATTTGTCTCATTTTTATCTTTTTAAAATTTCTATTTTTTTTTATATCCTATCCCAGGGGGATAGGATCTACCCCTGTGAGTTCAATGTCATAGAGAATTCTTTGGTGAAAAATAAACTACTTCAACCAATGCATGTCAACACCTTCTCAGGAATTTTTAGATTTAAAGATCTACTTAGAGACTGAGAATCTGAGTGACTCACACAGGGTCACACAGCTAGTATAATTCTTGAAGCAGGACTTGAATCCAGGTCTTCTTGGCACCAAGCCCAATATTTTATCCAATATAATATGATGACTATGTATTTTATAATGCATATAATATATTAGCAGTACTGTAACATATATACCTATATAACATAAATGACTATATATAATATATGTTGAGAATATAAACTTTTTTGCTGCTTCAAAAAAATGCTGTTTTGTTCTCACATTACCAACATTTACAGATTGCTTGCACTTCCTGAGAGGTCTCTTAAGTAAAACTAGTAATACAGTGATCTCATCTGAAAGTAAATGCAAGCTTTCTTATCTTTAGCACCCTCCCACCTCTTTTTTTTTTAAACAGAAACTTATTTTCACTCTAACAAACCCTTTATCATTAAAAAATGCAGGATTAAAATAGTTTGTGCATAAAAGGAGGTGGTGAATAAAAGTCTATACTTACCTCCTTGAATAAAATCTAGCCCATGTCTCTCATCTGTCCTTTTAGTCTTTTTCTTATTGGTACTAACCATTCTCTTTTCTCCCTTCACAAGAGTGCTGGGGTGTGACCACAAATAAGTTGTTAACTCTTTCATTCTTCAGACAATCTTTCTTCTTTATTAACAAATAGATCTTCTACTGACATTATTTTCACATAAATAAAATGACTTATTTTCTAGGACTCCAACAAAATTCAGTAAGTCTTAAAAAGCCAGAACACTGCTGAATATTATGCATTTAATCAATAAATATATACTAAGTAGCTACCATTGTACTAGATATTGTGGAATTTGTAAAAGAGAAGACCATGTCATGATCTTTGCCTTCAAAGAGAGGGTGGGTATTTCTGTGTGATAAATGGCAAACAACTGTAGTTCATAACTATAATTACATCTTAACATTCTCAAATGGATCTATGATCTCAGCAATACTCATACCCTCCAGTGATGCTGAGCACAACTCATATGTTGTATGTGTCTGATTACCTTTTATGTGTCTTGTTAGTGTTTCCTCCTCCTCCACCCCCATGATTTTATACAGGGAATTTCACTTATATGCTGAGCATCTTCCTCACATTCATGTCATTACGATTAAAACTGTAGCATCTAAACTTTTCATGGTCATCCTTCACTCCCACTAAATGATCTATGGCTTTTTTTAAATCACAAAATATTTTATTATATTGATTATATATATTTTATTCCTAAACACAGAAAATAAAATGTTAAGCAAAAAAAAAAAAAGAATCAAGGAATTAGAATCAGTTGAAATTCTAGTATGCAACCTTTACTGAGATATTTTTAATTTTATTTCTTTTATTCTGAACTTAAGAAATAAAACAAGAATTTCCATGCCATAGTAGAATAGAAAAAGAAAAATGACTGTACATGAAATTGCAACTCTGTTATATAAAACTTGCTATTCCTTTTAAATACATAATAAAGTTATCCTGTAGGTTTCTTTTTTCTTCCCTTGCCCCACCCTAGATATGGCTACTATTTGATACAAATGCATGTGTGTGTGTGTGTGTGTGTGTGTGTGTATAAAACCATTCTATACATACTTCTCTTTATCAGTTCTTTCTCTGGATGCAGATAACATTTTTCTTCCCTTCTCCTTTGTAGTTAATTTGGGAATTTGTAATAGTCAAAATGATTTAATCACTCAAGGTTGTTCTTAAAACTGTAAATATTGCTGTTACTGTATACAATGTTCTCTTGGTTCTGCTCATTTTGCTCTTTATTGTTTTGTGTAAGGCTATCCATCTTTTTTACTAAGATCATTGACCTCATCATTTCTTATAGCACAAAAGTATTCCATCACAATCATATGCCACAACTTGTTTAGCCATTCCCCAACTGATTGGCACTCCCTTAATTTCTAGTTCTTTGCCATCACAAAGAGAGATGCTATAAATACTTTAGAGCACACAAGTTCTTTTCCTTTTTCTCTAATCATCTTGGAAAACTGACCTAGTAGTCATATTACTGGTCAAAGGATATATATGCAATTTAATAACTCTTTGGGCATAATTCCAGATTGTTTTTCAAAATGGTTGAATGAGTTCACATTTCTACCAACAGGAATTTTGTGTCTAATTTTTCCACATCCCCTCCAACATTTTTTGCTTTTCCCTTCAATCGTTTTAGCCTATTTGATAGGTGTAAAATAATATCTCAAGGTTGTTTTATTGTACATTTCACTAATCAATAGTGGTTTAGAGCATCTTTTCATATGACTATAAAGCATTTTTTATTTCTTCATCAGAAAATTGTTTTTTTCATATCCTTTGACCTTTTATCAATTGGGGAATGACTCTTATTCCTAAAAATTTAACAAAGTTCTTTACATATTTGAGATATGAAACTTTATATTACTTCCACTTCATCTATTTTTATGCAGTCCTTTATTTTTGTTTTACTGTTTAGTTGTTTTTCAGTTGTGTCTGACTCTTTGTGAACCCTTTTGGGGTTGTCTTAGCAGATATTAGAAGAGTTTGCCATTCCCTTCTCCATCTCGTTTTACAGCTAAGGAAACTGAAGCAAATAGTGTTAAGTGACTTGCCTAGGGTCTCATAGCCAGTAATTAGCTAAGTCATATTTGACCTCAGGCTTTCCTAACTCCAGATCCAGCACTCTATCTATTTAACAACCTACTTGCCACAATCTTTTATTTACCTCGTATCTATTTCATTTAAACCTGTGTTGGTTGCCATTTTGCAAATAATTGTGTTGCATTATTCACCTCTGTGTAGCATTAGTCACTACCATTTTAATAAGTTTGGCAGATGCGTACCTCCCCTCCTTGACTTTGGCTTTTGGTGAAGTCACAAGTGCATGAACATTTCTAAATATAAGCTGAAGTAAGAGTAAAGTAAGTCGTATAGATAGCTTTGAAAGGAAAAAAAAAGTCATAATAGGATATGAACTTCTAAAAGTAGCAAGTACCCGAAAGGTGTGAGGTTCCATGAGAAGAGCAGAAAGACCTGAATGCTTCCAGAAATACATGATCATGTGAAAGATAATGCAAGCACAAAGATAGATAGATAGATAGATAGATAGATAGATAGATAGATAGATAGACAGACAGACAGACAGACAGACAGACAGACAGACAGACAGATAGATAGATAGATAGATAGATAGATAGATAGATAGATATAGACAGACAGGCAGACAGGCAGACAGGCAGACAGGCAGACAGACAGACAGACAGATAGATAGACAGACAGATTTGTATGTGTGTATTGTGTTTCATTAAATAATGGCTTTCACAGAGAGGCATTTTTTTCATCACATAAAGAGTGCTAGACTTAGAGTCAGGAGTCCTAGTTTTCAATTTCAGTTCCCAAAACAATCAGATGAGTGACTTTGTTATTGTCACCTACCCTTTCATGGCTTCCACTTTCTTGTCTTTGGGATGAGAGTCATAATGGTTATCCTACCTTGCATGATAATCACTTCATTTTACAGATGGAAAAAAGTACACAGTACTGATTTGACTTTTCCAAGGTCCCACAGCTCGGACTTTCTAGTTACCTTCCATTATATGATGCTATGAAGCCAACAGCAGCGCAGTGGCTATTTAACAAAATCAATTCCAAGATGACTCAGTCTACCAGTCTTCTGTGTTAGACAAAATGAATTCTATGATTCTTTTTACTCTGTGAAGTAATAATTTTAGTGACAGAATAATTGACAGAGAAATGTAGCTTTTTCACTAGGACATCTAATAACATATTAGATCCAGGCTCCTTCCAAATGAGCAGTCTACTCATAAGGCCTTTTGTGTAAATATATCATTTCCTGGCAGGTCAGAACTAACAACTGGTGAGGAAGAACGGATGCCATCAAACCAGATGAGCACTGCTATAGCCAGCCAAGTGATTAATATATTTGCAGAGGGCAGGATACCCAGAAATGAATAGTGCAATGGCTCACAGCCTTCTCGTCCATATTTCAACCAACTCTGACTGACACAAGCCTCTCAGACAGACCTTAGCTCCAGTGGTGGTCTCAACTTAAAATGTAATCCAAATATGCTGATTCCTTTTGTGTTTCCCATCCAGATCCTGCTAGTAGAGACCAAAGGAAGCATCTAAAGGTCAGCCAAGTTAAGACTAAAGAAAAATAAAATGAAACAGTTCAGAACACTAACCCATGGAACCCTGATGGTCACATGCCTTTCTCTCTCTCTCTCTCTCTCTCTCTCTCTCTCTCTCTCTCTCTCTTTTTCTCTCTCTCTCTTTGTCTCTCTCTTTCTCTCTTTCTCTTGAAGATATTAATATTCACAAGTCAAACTAAATATAGATAATGAAATACATTTGAGCAGAAGGACACTATTGGTGAAGACTCACTAGTAACAATTTAAAACAGCTATATTTCAGCAAAGGTCATCAATCAGATATAAAACCTCCATTTCAAACACTTTAAATTATCATTGGTTGGCATTAAGACAGTGATTCTCACTTTTATATATTTCTGAGAGCTGCTGTCTATGTGAATTACACAAAGAAGAGCTAGATGCTGTTTGTAAAACACAGAAGCCTACTGGGCTTAATCACCAAAAGCAATAAGTCACTTTAAATCTGCTACTAGCAGCACTTTGGCATCTTTTATTAGTGGATGTATAAAGGGCCCTTTGAATTTTTAAAATATAGTACTGCCGGTTTCCTTACAAGTGTTGGTACAGCAATATTCAAACTGACCTACATTCTCAAATTATTTTATGTTGTGCAGTTTCCTTTCTAACTGCTAAAAGAATGCACTCAGGCAATGAACGTGAAAGATTAGTCACTGGCCTTTCCTTTCTGGAACCGCTGTAAAATACCTTCCTTTCCACAGCAGTCTATTCTGCACAAATACCTCTCGGCCTTAGGTGAAATTGGCCTGGTGGTCTGCAGTCCTCTTGGACTCAGCATCTGTATTATAAAAAGTAGTACACAATTTTCTGCTTTATTAGGATGGAGACTTCCTTATTCTCTGCTGCTTTTACCAGAGGTTGGGATATTCTGTCAGAGCTAAGGTGCTTGGCAGAAGTACAGCAAAAGGGGTGGGGGGCGGGAGAAGAAAGAAAAAACTGCAGCTGACTTCACATTACTTCATTTACAGATAAACCAGTTTGTGCAAAATGTATCAAACACCAATTCGACTTCTCCTCCTATCAAATCTGACTTTCTTTGATGGCTGTGTTCTTTCATCTTAAAGAATAGATCATTTTCCTTCCTGTTTAAAGCTGATGTTTAGTTGAGTATGATTGCTCTGTGTATATGTATGCACATGTGCAAGCCTGAATGTATTTGTGTGCAGGTGGAGATGAAAGGACCATGTGTGACCTAGTCTTTTCCAAATCATGCATACATAAAGAGTGACCTTTGGTTTGCAGCTGCAGCTGCTATTTGTGGAGTTTGGCTCTGTTTGCAGTTGCCTTGTAGGTCCAGGGTTCTGCCCAGTATCTTTGTTAAAAGAGGGCCACCCTGTTTTGCTTTGCCATACCCTAGGTTGGTTTGTATGTGACTTTCCTCCAGATTTCAGGCATGCTGATCCTATGAAGTTTACCTTTAGTATGTTTCCAAAGGAGTTCCTTTTTATTTGTCCTGTCTGATTGTCTCATTGCAACATACTGTTAGTGCTTGGGAATGTTGTTATTTTTCAACATTAGGTAGAGAAGACAAAGGAAGTTGTACAAAAGAACTCATTCAAGAAACCTGATTGCAAATCTTGATGTGCTGGCCAAGTGGTGAAAGTGAGAGACTTACACTCTAGACCAGACTGTACTATGAGCTACGTATGTGACTTTGGTCAGTAAGGTAGCCTTTCTATGCCACAGTTGCCTCATCTCTGTTCTTCCAGGGCTGGTTTGGGGAATTTTTTTAGATAATGTATGAGAAAAAAAAATTGCAAAGCACAAAGGGCTATGCAAATGCCAGGGTAATGCTTCATTAGTGTAGGAACCAGAGTCCTAGATGATTACCCTCCCTCATCCTTGGGTTTTGGGGCTCTTTTATTGTTAGAGAAAGAAAGATGAGTCACGGAATGAAATAAATGGGTCTTTCACTTTCTCTGCAGTTAAGTATGAAATGCTAAGTATAGCAAGTCAGATTTGTATCCTGTTTTCTCTGATATGTCTGAGCTGGACTTCTCCTTGCTTCATGAAGAAGGTAAATGGCTTCTGCTTTCCAATGACATGACCTGCTTTCCTGAGGTACTCATTCAATCAGCACACCTTCAAGTCTCTAGCCCAGGAATTAGGATAACAGTGATCACAGAGGCAATATGCAAGTTTCTGAGCATGCACTTTAGTTCCTACTATAACCAAGTGCACATTCTTGGGGAACCACAATCTCGTCTGTGTAGCCAGATGTTTCCTCAGTTACTACCAATGCAGATTGTTCAGGAGGTTTCCGCAGTGCCATGGCCACCCTTTATCTCCTTCTACAAAGCCAGCTCTAAGGGCTCTCCTCCTCCGAGAACTTTCCAGATGTGCCATTCACTATTTGCCTCCAAGTGACTGGGCTCCACTGAACTTCCATGCTCTCAGGGCATTGTTATAAAGTCTGGCTAAGTAGGTGCTTGGCTGCAGTGACTTGCTGACCTTAATGTTTACTTGGTTGAAATGACATATTTTGGACAAAAATATCCCCACCAACATAGCCTTCAGCATTCTCCAGATACCCCATTTGATCGGCTGGGTCAAGCTCTGAGCAATCTCTGTCTCTTCCTTAAGTCAGTTTATCTCTACTACTATCTATCTACTCTTAGGCCCTAAAAAGCCTCTGTATTGCTGTCAGAGGCTGTTTCAATGTATTTCAATTGTATTTCAATTCAAAATAAAGTGTTGGTTGATTATCAAAAATACAAAATAATAATAAAAATAATAAAATATAAGCACTTCACTTTTACCTTTACACAAGCCCCTAATTAAAACAAAAAAAAGAAAGAAAACTACCACTAGAAGATCTTCAATACCCATAGTGACTATGACTGCTATGAATATGCCAGCATAGTACTGAATCTCAAAATATAACAGACTGTCTCCATTTAAGGTGACATCAAAACATTTATTCAAACACCAGAAAGCCAAATACCAGCACCAGAAAACCAAATCTATCATAGCAACAAAGAAATTTATACACTTTTTCAATTCAGGGGGCACCACCATGCCCAAGCCTTCCCTCTGTTAGGGCCTCCCCACAAATGAAGACCCTGAAGCAAAATCACTCCCTGGCTCTCACTCACAGTAGCTTCTCTCTCTCTCTCTCTCTCTCTCTCTCTCTCTCTCTCTCTCTCTCTCTCTCTCTCTCTCCCCTCTGTCTTCTCTGTCCCACTTCTTCTCAGCTCTGCTCAAACCTTCCTGCTCCACTCACTTGGCAAGCTCCTCTCACAACAGCTTCATGTGACTCAGAATTCCATGTAACTTAGGTCACATAGGCTTATTAATGGATGGGAAGATCTTCAAATTGTATTAACATTACACCAAATTAATGTCAAATCATTAATAACTGACTATTCTTTAGGTCTGGACATTGAAACAAATCTGAATTACCTAACTGTACTATGATTCTGCCATATCTCCATATTGTTACAATTACAGTGCAAGAGATCCTTGTTATTATTAAATTGTTCACAAGTGATTATTAAATCATTGAATGTTATATCCCAGTGCCAAAAGTAGCACAGGAGAGAACCTGAGTTCTCAAAGGCTCTTGCCAATGAAGTATAGGCTGTGGAATGTCCTGCAAACCTGGAAAGCCTTTGAGTTAAGGCCTTGGGGTAAATTATCATCTAAAGACTATCTGAGAGGGCAGAGCCAAGATGGCGGCAGGAAAACAGGGACCCACTTAAGCTCTTCCCCAAATCTCTCCAAACACTTGCAGCAAATGTCACTGAACAAATTCTACAACCCACAAAATAACAGAGGGAAGCAGGTCTCCAGGCCAAGACGGCCTGGAAGGTTGCTGGGAAGTATCTATTGCACTGAGCTGGGAGTGCAGCACAGCCCAGCCTGGGCCGCACCAGGACAGACCACGCACTGAGGAGATAGCCATGAGGCCCTGAATCACCGAGCTGAGGCAGTCACTAGACTTCTCAACCCACAAACCCCAAAGACAACTTAGCAGGTCAGTGGGAAAGCTGCTGGACTGGGGTGAGAGGAGTGTGCCATCAGCCCCAGCCCCATGGGCTGCAGAAGTGGTACAGTACTGTGGCTGCAGCAGCCATGAAGCTCCTGTGGCTGCTTCCAGAGCTCCAGCTGTGGTTGCTTCCAGCCCCAGGCATAGGTGGTAGGAATCAAACAGTAGGATCAGAGAGGGAGTGCAGGTTCTTTTGCTTTGCCCTGCTTGGATCTGGGTTGCAGTCTGGGTTGGTGGCTCTTGGGGGAGGAGGAGCACTGGTGTGGCAGAGCTTGCCTTGTAGAAGTAGCTCTGAAAACAGCAACACAATGCCCCTGAAGCTTGAGACAAAGCACTCATAATTCTGAAGGCAGTCATACCCTGACAAAAACCTCAAAGGTCAAGTAGTTGGCTGAGAACATGAGCAAGCATCCAAAGATTCAGACTCTTGAATCTTTTTTGGTGGAAAAGAAGATCAAAACATACAGACCGAAGAAGTCAATAAAGTCAAAGAGCCCACATCACAAGCCTCCAAGACAAATATGAATTGGTCTCAGGCCATGGAAGATCTCAAAAAGGATTTGAAAGGCAAGTAAGAGAAGTAAAGGAAAAACTGGGAAGAGAAATAAGAGTGATGCAAGAAAATCATGAAAAATGAGTTGACTACTTGCTAAAGGAGACCCAAAAAATACTGAAGAAAATAACACCTTAAAAACAGACTAACTCAAATGTCAAAAGAGTTCCAAAAAGCCAATGAGCAAAATGTCTTGAAAGGCAGAATTAACCAAATGGAAAAGAGGTCTGAAAGACCTTGGAAGAAAATGCTACCTTAAAAATTGGATTGGAGCAAGTGGAAGCTAGTGACTTTATGAGAAATCAAGATATTATAAAACAGAACCAAAGGAATGAAAAAATGGAAGACAATGTGAAATACCTCATTGGAAAAACCACTGACCTAGAGAACAGCTCCAGGAGAAATAATTTAAAAACTATTGGACTACCTGAAAGCCGTGATCAGAAAAGAGCCTAGACATCATCTTTCAAGAAATTATCTAGGAAAATTTCCCCGATATTCTAAAACCAGAGGGGAAAATAGACATTGAAAGAATCCACTGATTGCCTCTTGAAACAGATACCAGAAAGAAAACTCCTAGGAACATTATAGCCAAATTTCAGAGTTCTCAGGTCCAGGAGAAAATAATGTAAGCAGCCAGAAAGAAACAATTTCAGCATTGTGGAAACATAATCAGGATAATGCAAGATCTAGCTGCTTCTACATGAAGGGATTGAAGGGCTTGGAATATGATACTGCAGAAGGCAAAGGATTAAAACCAAGAATCACCTATCCAGCAAAATTGAGTATAGAACTCCAGGACAAAATATGGATTTTCGATAAAATAGAAGACTTTCAAGCATTCTTGAAAAAGAAAAGACCAGATGTGAATAGAAAATTTAACTTTCAAATACAAGAATCAAGAGAAGCATGAAAAGGTAAACAGGAAAGAAAAATCACAAGGGACTTACTGAAGTTGAACAGTTTCAGTTACAGTCTTACATGGAAAGACAATATTTGTAACTCATGAGACCTTTCTAAGTATTAGGGTAATTGAAGGGAATATATATATATATATATATATATATATATATACACATATATATATATATATATATATATATATATACAGAGAGAGAGAGAGAGAGAGAGAGAGAGAGAGAGAGGGCACAGGGCGAGTTGAATATGAAGTACTGATATCTAAAATAAATAAATAAATATAATTAAGGGATGAGAGAAAAATATATTGGGAGGAGAAAGGGAAAAATAGAATGGGGTAAATTATCTTACATAAAAGTGGCAAGAAAAAAGCAGTTCTATTGGAAGGGAAGAGCAGGCAAGTTTTCACTTGAATGAATGAATATTACTCTTATCAGATTTGACTTAAGGAGGGAATAACATACACACTCAACTAGGTATCTTACCCTATAGTAAAGTAGCAGGGGGAAGGAGACAATAGAGAGGGGATGGTAGAAGGGAGGGCAGAGCAGGGGAGGAGTTAATTAAAAGCAAACACTTTTAAAAATGGGCAGGGTCAAGTGGACAAAATTGAATAAAGTGGCACAGGACAGGATGGAGGAAACTAATGTTAGTCTTTCACAACATGACCATTATGGAAGTGTTTTGCATAATGACACATGTGTGGCATATGTTGAATTGCTTCCCTTCTCTAGGAGGGTGTGTGGGGAGGGAAGATGGGAGAAAATTTAGAACTCAAAGTTCTAAAAACAAATGCTCAAAAAAAGTTGTTTCTTTACATGCAATTTGGAAATAAGATACACAAGCAATGGGGTATACAAATCTATCTTGCCCTACAAGAAAGTAAGGGGAAAGAGGATGGGGGGAGTGGGGTGACAGAAGGGAGGACAGAATGGGAAAAGGAGCAATCAGAATAAACGCCATCTTGGGGTAGGGGTAGGGTAGAAATCGGGAGAAAATTTGTAACTTGCAATCTTGTGGAAATCAACGTTGAAAACTAAAAAATATTAAATAATGAAATAAAATGCAGGAAAAAAAGACTAATTGAGTTCAAACAGTTTCAGATATGGGATCATTGTGAGAAAGTTGAGGATCAGATGCCTGTAACTACTTACACAGAGTACCATAAAATATAGAAGGATTGAAATCTACATCAATGGGAAGAGAACATATACTAAAGCAAGCACTGATTCTTGAAATATTGAAATGAATTAATGAGAATAAGGAAAGAAAAATAATATTCCCATAACTATATTTGAAATTTTATAAGACTCAAATGCTATAAAATATCAGTCTTTTATTATGATTCTAATGATTATTATTCTGAGACTATTAGTGCAAGTCCTTATTTTCAACAAAATAATGCATGATAAAATGCTGTAAAAACTATGAAATGTCATGCAAGTTTAAGACTTTGTTGTAATATACAATTATTACATTTGTAATCTTTAGTAAACCACTTTTCTTGACCTCAGTTTCTTTCTCTGAAAAATGAAGAGGTTACACTAAATTAAGGGTCCTTAATCTTGGGTTCTCAAGGTTTAAGGTGTCTGAGGAGAGATTTCAGGGAATTATTTCAGGGAATATGTATATATACATACATACATATATATATGTATGTATATATATGTATGTATATATATGCATATATATACATATATGTATATGTACATATATCATTTGTAATTCTGTGTATTTTATTTTATTGATTTAAAAAATTATTTTGAGGAGATATAAATAAGCTTCACCAGCCTACTAAAGGTGTTCATGAGTCATAACATTAAGTACCTCTAGAATGAATGAGGTTCCTTCCCACTCTAATATTCTGTGATTTTCTTACAATAACAAATATTTTTGTATTAACATTATCATAATCTTGATGTGTTTGTGTTTAATCTTCACCACCAGATATCTGAATACAGTATATATATCTCATAAAGTGTTAAGCAAACAGCCATATCATGCCAGATGATTTCTTCCTCATGTGCATACATTATTTATTAAATCTATTAAGATATGCCCCATTGTGAATACATAAACCTCAAACTAAAATTAAATTGAGTGGATTCAAACCTGGGAACAGCTAGCAGATGTTTTTCTTTACCTCTAATTGTCAACAAGGCATTTTTAAAGAAGCAATCTCTAATTCAACAATCAGATAAAAGCACACAATGATGTGAATTTAGATTGGAGTCAACACCTTGAAGGAAAAGAAGGGGAAGGAGTAGTCGCAGAACTAAAGGTTTTCTAATATATGGTAAGAGCCATAGACTGCAGTGACTTTTGGTAGAGTATAACCTGAAGGTCAGCTAAAAAACAGGAAAAAACTCTTCTCTGCCTAACCTAACTTTGTCTCGGGATTCTACAATCAATCGTGTGATGAGACAGATGGTTCAAAAGGCCTTTGGTTCTTTGTCTACTTCTAGGGCTAATCGGTGGAGGTGTGTTCATTCACAGTTAATTTGAGACTGTAAGTAATTTGTAAATACACATCACCCCCTTTCTCTTGTATACCAACCTTTGGAGAATAGGGAATGAACAGGGGATATTTGTAAGTCTCTGTTCTTAATTTTGTAGCTCAGAGATTTTCCTTTGCTATAGACTAGATCTAGTGACTTATGCCTTCAGTTTCTCCAGGTCTTATAGAATTTGCCTCAAAAACAAAATAAATAAAATCCCACCAAGTTGTATTCTAGAGAGCATACATTTCAGTTAGTAGACCTTGGTTTATGGGGGAAAGTATTACCTTTTTTTCTCTTTTTTTGAGAAATGAGTCTTTTAGCAGAGAAACTTGCTTCAAAATTTTTTTTCATAGTTACTATTGCTAACTGAATTTCCCTCCATCCTATTCCACCCACTCCATTTATTCTAGTCTCTCTTTCCTTTAACCCTGTCCCTCCTTAAAAGTGTTTTGCTTTTTACCATCTCCTCTACCCATCTGCCCTCCCTTATATTAACCCTCCCCTTCACTTATCTCCTAACCTCCTACTTTCCTGCAGGGTAAGATAGCTTTCTATACCCAATCACATCTGTGTGTGTGTGTGTGTGTGTTACTCACTTTTTGAGCCAATTCTGATGAGAGTAGAGTTCACTCATTCCCTCTCACATCTCCTCTCTTTCACTGTAAAAATCTTTTTCTTTCCATTTTTATGTGAGATGATTTACCCCATTCTACCTCTTGCTTTCCCTTTCTCCTAGTTCATTTCTCTCTCACCCCTTAATTTTATTTTTTAGATATCATCCCATCATATTCAACTCAAACCTGTCCCTTCTGTCTGTGTATACTCCAACTATCCTAATAATGAGTAATGACTTATGAGTTATGGATACCATTTTTCCCGTGTAAGAATGTAAACAATTTAATCTTATTGAGTCCTTTATGATTTTCTTTTACTTTTTATATTTTTATACTTTTTTTGAGTCCTGAATTTGAAAGTCAAATTTTCTATTCAGCTTTAGTTTTTTCATTAAGAATTCTTGAAAGTTCTCTATCTCATTAAATGTTTATTTTCCCCTGAAGCATTATGTTCAGTTTTGCTGGAAAGGTAATCCTTGGTTTTAATACTAGCTCATTTGCCCTCCAGAATATCATATTCCAAGCCCTCTGATCCTTCAATGCAGAAGCTGTTACATCTTGAGTTATCCTGACTGTGGCTCTACCAATTGAATTGTTTTTTTTCCTGGCTGTTGCAATACTTTCTCCTTCACCTGGAAACTCTGAAATTTGTCTGCAATATTCACAGGAGTTCTCCTTTTGGGAACTCAGGAGGTGATCAGTAGATTTTGTCAATTTTTATTTTGCCCTCTGGTTCTAGAATATCAGGGCAGTTTTCCTTAATAATTTCTTGAAAGACAATATCTAGGCTCTTTTCTTGGTCCAATAATTTTCAAATTATCTCTCTTGCATCTGTTTCCCAGGTTAGTTGTTTTTCTAATGAGATATTTCACCTTGTCATCTATTTTTTTATTCTTTTGGTTTTGTTTTATTTTTTCTTGATTTCTCATAAAGCCATTAGCTTCCATTTGCTATATTCTAATATTTAAGGAATTATTTTATTCAGTGAGTTTTTGGTCCTCCTTTTCCATTTGGGCAATTCTGCTTTTTAATTCGTTCCTCTCCTCATTGGTTTTTTAGACCTCTTTTGCCATTTGGCCTAGTCTGTGTTTTAAGATATTATTTTCTTCAGTATTTTTTTGTGTCTCCTTTACCTAGCTGTCGACTCTTTTCTCAGGATTTTCTTACGTCACTCTCATTTCTCTTCCCAGTGTTTTCCTCTACCTCTCTTATCTGATTTTCAAAATCCTTTTTGGGCTCTTGGGTGGCCTGAGACCAATTCAGATTTTTCTTGGAGGCTTTCGATGTAGGAACTTTGACTTTGCTATATTCTTCTTTGTATGTGTTTTGATCTTCCTTGTCACCATAAGAATTTTTAAGAGTTTTTTTTCCTTTGTTTGCTCATTTTCCCAGACTATTATTTGACTTTTAAGCCTTTCTTAAAGTAGGGCTCTGTTTTCCGAGTGGAGAGCATCAGTGGAGAGCACTGTACCAAGCATCAGGGGTTTTATGCAGCTCTTTTCAGAGATACTTCTATGGATCTATAAATTTTCAGTTCTCCCAAAGTGATCAACCAATCTTTTCTGCCCTGGAACTGTGGCAACGGGTCCCCCTTCCACTGCGGCCACAAGCACTCATATATTTGTGCTCCTCTTTGCCCTGGGACTGCCACCTAGGACTGTGACCTGGCTCCAAGTATGGGGAAAGCAACAGAGTCCTACCTTAATGCTAGCCAAGAGACCCTTGTAATCTCCTTCTGACCAGCTGTTCAAACCCTTTACCATCTATGGGCTGAGAGCTCCCAAAGCAGCTGAGGCCACTGCTGCTACTGATTCATTCACTTCAAAAGCATTCTCCTGGTTTGATGTAGTGTGGGCTGTCCTAGCACTGCTTACGCTGGACTCTACTTTATACTTACCCAGGTGTGACAGACCTTTCCTGCTGAACTTCTAGGTTGTCTTTGGCATCTGTTGGCTGAGAAGTCTGGAAACTGCCACTGTTGTCAGTGATTCAGTCACCTGTGTAAGAGATGATCTCTTGGAAGGTGAAGCCTCCCCAAAGGGTTAATGATTCTTGTGTCCCCTGTTCTATTAAAATGTACCCCCTTGTAAAAAAACATTACCTGCAGCAAGCCAACTATGTGAAAACATGTTTTTCAATATACCCTGCATTGCACTCGACCTTCCCCCAGTCACCTGGACCCTGTTTTTGAGCACAGGAAAGAAACAAATTATCAAAGACTCCCCATCTCGTGTCTGTGGTTTTCTTCCTACCACTCTATGCTCCTTATTACCTTATATGGTAAACAAACAGCGAAAGCCTCTGTTTCTGGGTAGATTTTGATGAGAAAGATTGTACATCTTGAAGCCCAGCCAATGGGATGAAGGAGGAGGGGATTAGGGTGGGCGGAGTAGGGAGGTCTCAAGTTAGGAATAAAAGGCTGAAAGGGGCCACTCCCACCTTGTACTCCCTGTCAGGCACTGCTCTGAGTGAGCAGGAACTGTACCTTTTCTCCAGAGAAAGCAATAAATTCCTTTTTGTTTTCAAAGTATCCAAGTCTTTGTCTTGATTAATTTGAGTAGTGGTCTTTATCCCACTCACCAAGAGGCCTGCTTCAGGATTGCCAGGTGCCCTCTCTGTGAAGGCACAGTCTGCTTACCCTGGATTGTGTTCCTCTCTCACCTGGAGCAACGGACCTTCCAAGTTGCCTTGGACTGAAAATTTATTTCACTCCACCTTTTTGTGGGGTGGGTTCTGCTGCTCTAGAATTTTAGTCGTTTTTAAATATATTCTGAGGGGTTTGGGAGAGAGCTTATGTGAGTCACTGCCTTTACTCTGCCATTTTGGCTCCATCCTCAAGTATTACCTTTAATATCCACAGCATAGCTAACATTCAGGTTTAAACTAAATGGGATTTCCCCCAATTACATCTTCCATGGGACCCTTCTAAAGTTATCATCTCCTTTTCACGCAGGATGTGAAGTGCTAGACTCCATAATTTCTTATTCAGTTTATGTAGCTATAAATAGAAATCCACGTAGCCGTCCTCTGCAAATCTCCTTCCCTAATTCTCCCTAGGCTGGTTCTACCAAATCAAATATAAATCCTTCCAGAAAGAGGATAATTAATTCAAATCATCTCGAATGGAATTCAAAAATGAACCACAGAAAAACATTTTGTTATCTAACTCATTCATTGACACAGAAGTAGGAATATCTCTTAACTGCCCACCCTACCTGCTATTTCCTAAAGTAGAAAATGTATTGGATAGTTTGTTGCAGAGCAAATGTATAAAGGACAGGCAGGCCGACCAGACTGGTATTGAGGTAGGTCACATTGTTTCTGAAAACTGCCACTATTGACTGGGAGAAGGAAGGTGCTTGGCACCTGGTAATATCCTCAACTAGCAGAACTGAGTTCAATAGGCATAATCTAATCATCCTTAAGAAGGTGTTACTGTTTTCTAACCTAACTTTCTTAGGGGTTTCACCTCCTATCTTCTACCAGGATTGGTTTCAACTCATTTTTGTTCCTTTTCCTTATATAACAATCTTGGGCAACCAAGCACCAATAAACAAATTAGCGTCAGTATTCATTATCAGGAAATGTTTCCAAATCTGGTTCTTTTTGAGGCAAAGTTCTTCCTTGACTGTTCTCAGTAAAGGAGAACACCTGTTGGCCATTCTCCAAGACAGGTATAAGAGTAAATTCTCTGCCCTAGGAAAGCCCCAATTCAGCTTTTATAGATTCAGATGGACAGAAGTGAAAGTTCAACATTAGTTTTAAGTCACAAATTGGTGTATGTCATGTCACTTTCCCGTTTTAATTGGTGCTACGTAAACATTCAGGTTGCGTAGGCTGGCAGGTGCAGTGGAAAAGGATTAGTCAAATGAGGAAGTATCAATGTATTCCTCTTTGACTTCATTTTCTCTTAATCTTAAAAAAAACTTGTTTATGAATATAATTTTGTTATTACTATTATTTTAGATTCTCTGATTTAAAATATCAGATTGCAAACTCAATTACTTTAAAATTACTGCTTGGGGAATTGTCATCCTGTCCTAACTAGGCCATTTGACATTGTCAGTCACCCGAATTCTTGGAACTTCAGTTTCCTCATCTACAAAATAAAAGGTTTAGACTAGATAACTATTAGCGTCTCAAAGAGATAATAATTCCAAAAAGGATAAAAAGGGATCATAGATGGTATTAATTTAAGAAAAGCATTAGGAAGCATCAGTAATTACTGACATATACATCTACTTTCTCATTTCTGTAAAATATTTAGGAGAATGCTTCATGCAGAAAAGTTGAGAGCCAACAAGGAGGATTTCTCTTCTGGATTTGCATCTCACTAGTTAGTGGTAACACGTTAGAGTGGGGGTGACAGAAACCTTGCAGGAAAGTGACCACTTCATCTTGGAATGTGTGGTAAAGAAAGGGATAAAACAAACAAACAAACAAAAATGGCCAAAATACTTAGGGTAGCTAGGTGGTATAGTGGATTTGATGGCAGCTGGCTTGGGAATCGGGAAGACCTGAATTTGAATCACTGCTTAGAATTTTATTAACTATACAATTCCAGGAAACTTATTAAGCTTTTCTGTATTTTGGTTTCCTCATTTTAACACTTATAGTACAAACTGTTACAATGGCAATTGCCTATTATAGGAACCTTGGTGGAAGGCTGGGAGGAAAGGATTTTTGTATGAAATTTGGTGCTGTGAATAGCACTTTGACTGTGGGACCATAGGACCTAGTTTTATATACCACTTCTGTCACTTACCTGGGTCAGTCACTTAACCTTGGTTATTCTTAGTTTCTTCATTTGTAAATTGACTTAATTGTATTGGATAGCCTCTGAGGTCCTTTTTAGCTCTAGATTTATTTTAGATTTCTTACCCTATGATCTTCATGTGTGGTTATTGGTATGTTTCTATGTATATTTATGTCTATCATGAACTTCTGTTTTTATGATTACATGTGCCTTCCAGATAGGGAAATCATGGACTCAGAAGGCAGATAGAAGTATTTTTTCCCTTTATTTTCCTTGTGTCCCACAGACATGGCTATTTTGGAAATGTTTTGCATGACATTTATATAATGGAGATGTTTCTTACTATCTCAGTGGACGAGGGAGGGTACAGTAGGAGTGGGAGAATTTGTAACTGAAAGTAAAAATGAAATTTAGAAGTTAAAAAAAGAAGGTATGTCTATATCAAAGTATGGAGTTGGTTTAGCTATACTTGTATTTGTAGGAATGTGCCAAGATGCTTAAAATGATGAAATATATAAACAAGAGAGGTTTCATAAAGTTAGTTAGGTGGCAGAGTGGCTGGCATACTGGATTTGGAGTCAGGAGGACCAGGGTTCAATTTTTGCCTCAGATACTTTCTAGTTCGCTGTGTGTGTGATAAGTCACTTAACCTCTCACTTGGTCTGAATTTCCTCACCTGTAAAATGGGAATAGTAATGACAGCACTCACCTTACTGCATTGTTGTAAGGCTCAAATGATACGATAAATGGAAAATGCTTTACAAACCTCCAAATACTCAATACACGTTATTGTCATGAAGAGCTTAGCAAGATTTACATGATTACGTCTTCCAATTAAATTCTATTCACATGCCTTTTCTTGTCAAGGAAGTGACTCTCCTCTCTTCAAGGCTATGCCAGAGAAGTGCAAGTTATGGCAGATGCAAGTTATCAAGCA
>CM053623.1:381250714-381305729 GCA_028646595.1 Phalanger gymnotis
TCTTATAATTGCTTAAGTCATAAGTCTTTTTCTGAATTTAATTCAGAACTAAGTGGGCCTGCAATTGGTTAACTTTAGAAATCCAGATCTTCTGCTAATCACTGATCTATTCTTGCCTCAAGAAATTTTGCTAACCTTGGGGAATGTGTGTGAACTGGCAGAAATCAGCCCAATATCTTTATGCTACCAAGCTATCCTTCAAGGATTTCTAGTTTGTTGTCTGAAAGTCTTGGTGGCTATCTCACACCTGCACTCAGACAATGTGCACTTCTTAGTCTTATGAGAGAAGAAAGGTAGAGGGTTTGTTAGTAGTTCCCATTACCAAACTTCTAATCAACTATGATGTTTTCTGCATCTCGGCTTTGTAACCATTCATGTTGCCATGATATCATCTACTCTATTCTCTTCTTTGTTCTGTACTCCCCAAAAGAGAACTGTCCTCTTGTTTGGGGTCTTTGGCATTAATGAACCCATATATTAACAAGCAGTATGCCCCTGCTAATGTTACCTTTCTTGGAAATTGGCCTCGTTTTACCATATTATTGAATTCCAAATGTGGTAGTGCTAAGATTTTGTTTGTTTGTTTGCTTTTTGTGGTGGGAGTGTTGCCTTTTGGTTGTTAAGTTTCATGCATCCTCATTTCAATTCAAGCATTTATAAAGTGCCTATTATATGCATGGCACTGTGCTAGGTTCTTTGGATATACATGAACCAAAAACATGGCCCCTTTGCTCAAAGAGCTTATTTTAACCTGATGGTTAAAACATTTATACCAGTGTTTAAATACAAGGTAATGGGAAGAGAAAGAAAAAAATTAAGAAGGGTTTTCAGCGAAGAATTCCTGTAGGAAGTGGTTATATGAATTGACCTTTAATTAATTCTAATGGAGCTAAGAAAAGAATAGTGTATAGGCATAGATTAATTAGTGGAACCCTTCTCTAACTCCCTTCTTTCTATCCTATCTGAATATTTTTCCTCAGTAGCATCCAATGGTGATACGTAATTATGCCATCATAATCACTAAATCAATGGAATATCAGCTCAATGTATACTCATTGAATGGAACTCATCAAACGTATTCACGTTCAATTCATATTGATTATTCTGTTGATTTATTGACTACTCAGACCAGATTCTGTTTCTAAACTGAGAAAAACTATGTCATAGAAAGACTACCTAATATGTTAAACAAGCAAAAAGTATTTAATGTTCATTTTGGTATTGGAGGTTGTGGCTAGATTATAAACTTGTATTTTAATGTTTTAAGTTCATGTAGCACATAGACACACCATGCTAATTCCAAACTGGCACTAGCGATCAAAACCTAATGCTTTTAATTTTGTATTTCTTCTGTATTATTTGGGGAAATGACTTCCAATTTATCTCTACCTAGATGTACTTCTGTTTGCCTAGTATCAGTTTTAACGTTATTTATTCAACTAAACAAGAAAAATGTTAATTTGCACATCAAACAGTGTGACCTAACTTTCGGGAATTGCTTACCTTACACTGTCTCTTTGTATGTTATGTATTAAAATTCTATCCTAATTATTTGCCTATATTTAGCCTAATAAGCAAAATTTCCAGTGCTGTCAGAGAAAGAAACAAGGGACTAAAACTACAAAAACCCAAAGGTTAACATGGCTGAGGTATTATTTTTAGGAGAGGATATATAAAGATCTCTCTGAGTAACCAAAATATTGGAAAATAAGAGGAGTTTGAGTTTTTTCTATGTTGTCAGCAGGCTGTGTTTATGTTAAAAGTTTTAATAATTGGCTCTCCAAAAAGTATGACTTTTTTTTAGTTTCATCTGTATAATTAACAAATTCTCCATCACTTTCTTAAATCTAGACAATCAACAAAACCTCACAGTAAGCCTTGACTTGTAACACTTGCAAATTTCTGAGATATAAATGCTCCCAACAAAAATTTAACAATCAGCTTCAAGCTGCCTCCAGTGCCACTGTGGTACCAGGTCAGTAACACATTTCTGCGCTAATTCCAACTCTTCTTTTTATATCCACTATGAAAGTTGCTTTCAATGAAATTGGTTATATTTGCAAGATGCTACATCTTAGCAAAGACATTGATAAACTAGAGTGTATTTAATTGAATATATCTTTAAAATGGGGGTTACTAGGTTGATGAGTAATTGAAAACTATAAAGAGAGAACGGCTTGAAAAGAAGAATTTTTAACTTGTAGAGGGAAAATTTCCAAAGATACACATATATTTGCTTATTTGAAGGTTTATCGTATGGAAGGAGGATTAGCCCTTATTTGGGGTTGTGTAAGAGGATAGAATTAGGTCAATGCATAGAAGTTATAAGGAGGCAGATTTTGATGCCATTCAAAAAAAAAACCTTTCTAACAAGTTTAGGTGTTGCTAAATGGAATAAATTGTCTTTGGATGTTTTCAAGGAGAAAATGTAAGACCATTTGTTGGAGATTCCGGAAAAAAGCATACAAAAATGAGGTTGGAGGTGTTTAGCTATACCATATCAAAAATTATTTAAATATAAGACACTAAGAAGTTGTGAATTATTTAAGATAATGTAATGATTGGGCAATAGTTCAGTAAATAGTTGATACTAGAAAGATATATCGCATAATAACGATTACTGGCATCTCTGAGAGAAACATTTAAATTTGAAATCTGTCTTAAAGTATCTTACTGTTATTCTAAAATTTAAATTTAATGAACTGATGTTTTTCAAATGCATATTGTTAGTAATTAGAAGTTTTCTTAATAAAATGGAGCAATGATGAATTAATTCATTAGGTATCAAAATATCAGACATGATTGACATTTACATAAAATACTTTGTCAAAGTAGTTGAGTACTCCATACAGTAAAAGATATGCTCAGAATAATAAAGATGAAGACCATTAGAAGCAGGTCTCCTAAGATCAAGAATGTATCTGCAGATTTTATCTCAATAATTTTCCATATCCACTAGCCAGCTTCCCGCTTTATGATAGTAACCCTTCTTCCCAAAGTGCTATATGCCCCCCTAGATATGCCTCTTTTGACAGATTCCCTACAACTTTATGAAGTACAGTCCTATGTATTCCATAGTCATCCAAGAGAACCCTGGAAATATGGCTCTCATAGAGTGCTATTCAGGCTTTCCGAGAAATATTTGGATTTTTCAGAACATAAGCCTTGACCCCTGTTCCTCCTAATATGAGCCCTCTTTTTTGGGATATTGCAACATTTTTAATATCAAGGACCACAAACTCAGCTTTCATTGAGATGACACATGTCCCAACTTAAAAATATGACATGATACTTGAAATGAAAATTTGGCCATTTATAAATTCCATAAAGATTTTGACACTCATGTTTCATCAGATCTGAAAGTCTATTAAAGCAGAATATATTCTCATCTCTCTGACAACATTTAAATGTTGTCATATCTTGAGAATAACTTCTTAAACTCCTTTGTAATCCTATACTTCAATGATTCCCTTTCTCAATATTATTGAAGTTGTAGTTACTTTTCCAACATATTGTTAATTTATAATGAATAAGAAAATAATACCTAATTAAATTCACTTTACTTTTGTACATTATGTGCAGTAGGAAAAGCAAAGAAACAAACAAGTAATCATTCAAAAATAAAAGCTACCCACAGAGGTAAAGAGAAGGTAATTAATACCTACCATACATATAGTGCTCTAAAGATTGGCAAAGGAGCATCTAGGTGGCACAGTGGATAGAACACCAGACCTGGAGTCAGGAATATGTGATTTCAAATGTAGCCTCACATACGTACTAGCTGTGTGACCCTGAGTAAATTATAAAAACCAATTTGCCTCAGTGTCCTCATCTATAAAATTAACTGGAGAAGGAAATGGCAAACCACTCTAGCGTTTTTGCCAAGAAAACTCCGAATTGGGTCATGAATAGATAAACAATACTGAACAACAATGAAATTTTGCAAATTTCTTTATAAATATCTCTTTTAATCTTAGCAACAGCCCTGAGATAGGTGCTATTATTTTCTTCATTTTGTAGATAAGGAAACTGAGACAGACAGAGGTTAATTGACTTGCCCAGGATCACATTGCTATTAAGTGTATGAGTCTTGGTTTGAACTTAAGTTTTCCTGACATCATTTCCAGTGTTCTATCAAAGCCACCAGCTAGCTGCCTCATAAATCACAGGCCTGGAGGACCTGGAGGACCTGCCTTGAATTTTGTGAGCTCCCAATCTTTTTGACATAACTTGATGCTTAATTTGAAAGGTCTCAACAGTTCTCGCTACTCTTCTTTCCAGCTCTACCTAGAGCTCAGCAGCATTGTCTTCTGGATTGTGAAGTTCAGTACTTGATTCTCAACTCTCAAATCTTTGCTGATTTTTACCTTCATGTATATTAATAGCACTAAGGAAGGAAGTAAATTAATGTGATACATAGACAAATTCCCCTTTTAAGTTGCAAATGCAAAATGGATGTAAAGAAACAAATATATGACAGCCCATGATATAAATAACATGCCTAGGATCTTGTACAAAGGTACCACTCTTTGAAGTTCCCTCAACTTCTCACAACCTCTGTAAATTACAATATTATGTGATTGCCAGTATAGCCTCCTCGAATTTATGTCTTGATTCCTCTACATAGTAAAGACAATTAGGTAGTGAAATGGTTAGAACACTGAGTCTGAAAACATGAGTATCTGAATTCAAATTCAGCTTCAGAAACTTAGTAACTCTCTGGGTAACTCAATTTCCTCCACCATAAAATGGAGCTAATAATAGCAACTACCCCACAGAGCACTGTGAGGATCTAAATATTTGTAGAGCATTTAGAATAGTGCCTGGCACATAGTAGTTACTTAAAATGTTTATATTTCTCTTTCCTTACTTCTATTTCTAGTGAGTAACTTGTCAAATAAGTTATCTAAAATATAAAATGGATGTATTATTAATCAGTAACTCCTTTTATTGACCTTTTAAAGTACCTATGTTCTCTTTTAATGTGTTTTATTTTCCATTTATAAAATAGCAAAGGTAATCATCCAATTTTCCCATTGAAAACCTAAATTGTAATTCCTATTTCTCTCTTTTTAGCAGATTATATTTTTAGAACATATATGGTCTCCATAAAATTATGAAGTTTGATTTTTCCTCTACATTTTGCTGCATTATTTTAAAGACTAAACTTTAAAAAGTAATTTGGTAATTAGCATCCAAGATGAGCTAATTTATTTCAAAAGTGAAAAAACCCTCCATTATGCCTTAAGCTGTCTTTCAGAGATGTTATTATAACATCACATGAATGAAAATTAATTAGTGCTTTGTTCCTACACTAGTCTTTCTTTTGTAAGCTCTAAGTAGAGATCATTTCTCCTACTAAACATATGATAAGAGAAATGAAACACAGTCTCATTCTCAGTTTGGGAACAATGGAACAATAGAATGGCATACTCCTCATCTTTATCCACACCTGAATACATTTCATCTTTGTGAGAATTTCCCATTCATTTTCCTAAGTGTATGACCAATAGAAGTGTAATGCAACAACTTGAAAAAGAGGAAGATTTTTGTGTTCCTTTTCCCTCTTTCTGTGATTTATGAGTCTACTTTATAAAAATATCTACAGAATCCTGTAATTCTTTGTTAGCACGGACTTCTGGACAGGCCCTTGCCTAGGGTGACCTAAAGCTTAACTGAAGCAGACAATGCACTACAAAACCATATCCAGCCCAAATAAACAACTGCACCTGCAAAGTCAAGAGGTATGCAAAGGTTGTTTTTGACAATGCAGTACCACAATTCCTATCACCACAGTTTGTGCCCTCCAATATTAAAATAAAGTCAATTAGAATAACTGAGTGCCAAGGATCCTAGAATGTTAAAAAAGAAATGTTTCTTGGAGGCAAACTAGTCCAACCCATGTTAGAAGCATCAGTTCATTCCATATCTGTCACAAATGATGATTCAGCTCCCTACTACAAGATCTCCAATGACACAGAAGTAACTGTTTCACAACTGTTTCACAAGTATATGTATATATGTGTGTGTGTGTGTGTGTGTGTGTGTATATATATATATATATATATATATATGTATATATGTACTTATCACTTCTCAGTTAAACTAAACTATTGCTGGAGCCTCCTAATTGTTTTTTCCTGCTTCCATTCTCTCCTCTACAACTATCCTGCACAGACTGCTAAGTTGATGAGAAGCAATACTAAAGTAAATGTCTCACCATGCTCTTCCTCTATTCTAAGGTTTCCAGTGGATCCGTGCTGCCTCTAAGATAAAATACAAGCTGCTTTGTTTCTCATTTAAAGTCCTCTACAATCTAGTTCCCACATATTTTCTGCTGTTTTTTCACATGAATACCCCTTCTGCCTCTCTTATAGTATATGCTAATACCCAGTAGTCTTGCATGCTATCCCCTGTACACAACTCTCCATGGCCCACCTGTCTTTTTGCAGGCTATTTTATTTGGAATATTTTCCATTGGCACACCTACTTTTTTCTGAATTTCTAGCTCCCTTCATGGATCAGTTTGTCACCTTCTACATTTAACCTTTCGGTACAAGCCAGGCTCCTCCTCTCTGAATTTTTTTTATTACATTTTATTTACTTATCAGTGTATACAATGTCCCCCTGTCCCCAAAAAGAATGTGAGTTTCTTGGAGGAAGGGCTTTTTTTCTCCTCTAAGTATATATCTCCAGTGCTAAGAATAGCAAATAACAGAGAAAAGACAATAAATGTTTACTGAACAAAATCAAAACTAAATATGCCTTGTTAAACTTCCATCAATTGCTCCTTGTCCTCTCTTGGGTCAAGCAAAAGAAGTCAAATCCCTCTTTCACAGCTATGTAAAGACTACTCTCATAATCCTCCAGTAACTCATCTCTTCCCCAGGGAAAGCATCCCTAACTCCTTCAATTGATCATCATTTTGGCATTGTCTTGAATATATTTATCAGATGGTAATCTTCTCTGGATACATTGTGGCTTCATTCTTCCTCTACTCTGGATACTGTGCTTCTAATAATTCAGTTTGAAGTTAATTAGCTTTTCCTGCTGCCCCATCACAGTCTTAGCTTAAGTTGGTATTTACATTAACTAAAACACCCATATCCTTTTCACATAATTTCATCTTTCCTTCATGCTGTACATCTACACACAGATATATATTTTATATATGTATATATGTATATATGATATATATATTTCATGATCCTTTTGTACCCTCATCCTGTCATCTAAAATATAAACTTTCTTCAGCATCATATATAAATATGATATGTAAAATCGGTTTATGCCTTTATTTTAGCTTTAAATCAATGTTTGTAGAACTAGACATAATAATTTGTTGTGATGCTTTTAGAATTTTGGTGTTATTGCAAAGGTCTATGGTAAATGAGATATTGTTTTCCTAAACGAGTATGAGAAAGTTCTTCGCCATAAGAAACTACATTGTTTTCAGGCTGTAATCAATTACACATTAATATTTTACCTTTTTATGGATATTAAAAATCCCCACATGGCTGTGGAGCTGTGTTGATTTTACTTTTTGTGCCTCCATTTCAATATTGGCTTCATATGCGACCATTAATATTCAGACTTGTTATACCTTAATTTGTTATATCTACTATTCTTCCTTGGCTTTCTGTTTCCCTAAAGTATATGAAAATGCTTAACCTTCTGCAGTTTAAGAAGAGGCTTCTTTATAGTACTTAGTATCTATGTGGAAAGAACCCTGTTACCATCTCAAGAAATAAAACTATGCCTTGATTAAGGAGAAAGGTAAATTCTTCAACATATTCTAAAGAATATAATTAAGAATAGAATCCTACTTTATTCCTCTATAAACCTTCCTCCTGTTTAACATCTACACATCAATGTCTGTACTCTTTGCAAAAAGTCTTTCAGATACTTCTCAATCTGCCTAATCATCCATGCTAAATTTCTCTATATTGTCCAAAGTACATTGTGAAACACCCTGGTAAATTCTTTGCTGAAATCTAAAGGTATATTATGTCTAAGGCACTTTTCAATCTACCAATTTAGCAGCCCTGTCAAAAATGGAAATAAGTTTAGTCTGCCTTATTGCATTCTTTCTTTTCTTAGCTTGTGTAAATTATTACTATGATAATATATTCCACAACAGTTACCAAGAATTGACATCAAGCTCACAGGTCGGTCATATGAAGACTATGACAGTTTTCACTTTTTAAAAATCAAATCAATATTTGCAAGTCAGTAGGCCACCAACCTTCTTCAGTTTTCAGTGGTATTTCAAACATCATGGAGAGAAATGCATCAAACCACTGTATCTCTTCTTTCAATAACCTGGTGCAGGGGGGTTAGAAGGCCTTTTCCTCTACACTGGGATCACAGATCTGGAGCTGGAAGGAACGCCACAAAGCATCAAGTTCCCCTCCTTAATTCTATAGATGAGGGAGCTGAGGCTAAGGAAAGCTACATATTTTGTGCAAAATTGACAGGAATAGTGTCAGGGGTGACATTTGAACTCAAGTCCTCTGATTATCCAGTCTCCACTGTTTCTACAGTACAAAGGTCCCTTTCTTTATGATGATTTAAGCCTTCTAAGCAAAATTCATTGTCACACAACTGTTGAGCTGTGATCCACAAATGGTGCAAGGATGACTACTAATAATTAAAGTGGAGTAAAGATGTTCTAAATGTGGAGAGAACATCACAAAATAGGATGAGCATGCTGTTAATATTATGGTATAAGCTCATATGATAACAAATGCAACTCTAGCCTGACGACAAATTTAGCATTCAGAAGGGAAAAAAAGCATGACATCGTAAGTAACAGTGGCTTTGGATGATGTCATGGGTAAGGGAAAGGACTATAGAAAGACAGTAATGGCAAAGAGAGTTAGAGAACTGGAAGAAAGGTGACCTAGAGAAGGAATTTGGGGGTTGGGGGACAGGAAAAGTAAAGGAACCAAGGGAAATACATGGTAGCTGTATGGGCCATAATTGTGGCATCGGGCTCAGAGAATAATAATTTTTCAGAGGATTTTCAGGAGAGGTTCAGAATCTATCCAATTGTTTATTTAAATGAAGTGCAATTGAGGGTGCAGCTGTTTGAAGTAAGAGGCATTGTGGTCTACTGGATCAGGGTCTAGCCTGGGCTCTGCTCCCAGTTCAGCTATTGAGTCTGAACTTAGAAGATGCATGACCAGAAATTGAAAGGGGCTTACTGGCTTTTAACCTAATGCTCTTCTCCATGGACCTCGGCTTCTCATTTGGTACGTTAAAGAGTTTGGTTTTAGCTACACTGAAAATAGTTGCTTATGAAATAATTTCTTCCATTAGGAAGCTAAAATTACATTATATTGGGGAAGTGAAACGATATAAAGCAGAGAAAGATGCATCACAGTTAAGAGTTGTTAATCAGTTTGTAATTGTGGGCAGAAAACCATCTAAGGAATTTGTTAAAATATAATGATAGGTTGTATGAGCAATGATGTGCCCTCGGCCTACTGGCTAGTTCATGGTTGTACAGCACAAATCCCTTATTTTTAGATGCACTGGGAAAGCTATGATATTTCTTGCATGAGCAATTTTGTGCTTCATTGCTCCTAATTGCATGCTTAAACTACTTTCTCTGAAAACTGACAGTGTCTTAGAAAGAAGAGAGGACAAGATGTGAGATATTACAGAAATATATGAAATCTGGGGGAAAATATGCTGCTTGAAGGACTAACTCCTTTAAAAGCACAGGTTCACCCATTGACATTAAGTGCAAGACTAGCCTATAGGCAATTCAAACAGAATTTCATTACACAAAAGGGTAGTTGAAATAAGAAACAAACTGCCAAAGTCAAAAGCAAAATGGTATAAATCTGCTCAAAACGGAATTGAATCAATTTTTCAAAAAGAAAGAAAACAGAAGTTACATATGCTGGCTTAATTCTTAAGATAGGAGGGGAAAAATGTAAATGAACTTGTCATTCATTGAGTTGCCAAACTTGGTTGTGATAGATGGCATCATCTGTTATAAGCCACTAGACTGCAAGCTCCTGGGGGCAGGAACTATTTTTTGCCTCTTTTTGTTGACTCAGCACTTAGCACAGTGCCTTGAACATAGCAGTAACCTAATAAATGTTTATCCTTTGATTTACTGAAAGCTGCCATTTTTACTGAATAAATTACTTATAATTATCTGACTAAATATGAATAACTGTTACTCAAAACCAGAAGCTGCCTTGGATTTTGAATGAGTGAGATACAATGGGTACTTAGACAGTCTTGGACTTGACGTCATAGGTCTTAGTTTCCAATCCCACCTTAGTTATTTACTGATAGTACGATCACAGATAAGTCATTCAACCTCTCCATGTTATCAATTCCTTCTTCAGTGAAAGGACAATAAAAGTTATCTTTTGTGAAGAGAATGCTTTGAAAAAAATAAATAAATAAGTAAAATAGGGGGCAGAGCCAAGATGGCAGCATGAAAACATGGACTTGCTTGATCTCTGCCCCAAATCCCTCTGAACACTCGTAAAAAATAACTAAAAAATTATAGAGCTACAGAAGCCATGAAATGACAGAATGAAACAAATCTCCAGTCTAAGATGGCCTGGATGGTCACTGGGAAGGGTCTATTGTACTGTGCTGGGAGCAGAGCACAGTCTAGCTTTGCCTGCACCAAGACAGGCCAGGCAAGAGCAAACCAGGCAGAGTAGGTCACAGGGCCCTGAATCACTGAGCTGTGGCAGTTTCCAGACTTCTCAACCCACAAATGCCAAAGACAACATAGCAGGTCAGTGGAAAAACTGGTGGAGCTGAGTGAGAGAAGGGTGTGGTCCGGCCCTAGCCCCATGGTGGCAGAGGTGGCTGCAGTGGCAGTGGAAGCAGCAACAGCTGCTTCTGGAGCTCCAGGCTCACAGACTGTGGGGGGAATCAAGTGGCTGATCAGAGCAGAAGTTCAGGGAGCTCTTTGCTGTGCTGAAGCAGGATTCTCTTGCTTTGCCTTTCTGAATCTGGGTCACAGTACTGGTTGGCGGACCTTGGGGGAGGAGGAGCATTGGTGTGGCAGAGCTTGTGATGACTGTGAAAAGAGAGTCTTCCTGGTAGTTATGTAACAGAAAGGAGTGCTTGCACTCACAGAACAGAGCACAGGCCAGGAGAGTTATATCACACCAACTCAGAATACAAGTAGTTCTAAAAACAGCAGCTCAAAACCCCTGAAGCTTGAGATAGAGCACTCTCCACTCTAGAAGCAGTCATATCCTGATGAAGAGCTCAAAAGGAAAGTAATTGGCTGGGAAAATAAGCAGACAGCATAAAAGGACTCAGAGTATAGATTTTTGCTTTGCTGATAAAGAAGATCTAAACAGACAGCCAGAAGAAGTCAACAAAGTCAAAGATGATACATTGAAAGCCTCCAAGAAAAATATGAATTGGTCTCAGGCCATGGATGAGCTCAAAAAGGATTTGGAAAATCAAGGAAGAGAAGTAGAGGAAAAATTGGGAAGAGAAATGAGAATGATGCAAGAAAATTATGAAAAATGAGTCAACAGCTTGCTAAAGGAGACGCAAAAAATACTGAAGAAAATAACACCTTAAAAATAGAGTAACCCAAATGGCAAAAGAGCTCCAAAAAGCCAATGAGGAGAAGAATGCCTTGAAAGGCAGAATTAGCCAAGTGGAAAAGGAGGTCCAAAGACCTTTGACAAAAATATCACCTTAAAAATTAGATTGGAGCAAGTAGAAGCTAGTGACTTTATGAGAAATCAAGATATAAAACAGAACCAAAGGAATGAAAAAAAAATGGAAGGCAATGTAAAATATTTCATTGGAAAAAATCACTGACCTGGAGAATAGATCCAGGGGAGAAAATTTAAAAATTATTACACTACCTGAAAGCCAAGATTAAAAAAAGAGCCTAGGTATCGTCTTTCAAGAAATTATCAAGGACAATTGCCCTGATATTCTAGAACTAGAGGTAAAATAGAAATTGAAAGAATCTGCCAATCACCTCTTGAAAAAGAGCCCAAAAAGAAAACTCCTAGGAATATTGTAGTTAAATTCCAGAGTTCCCATTTCCAGGAGAAAATATTGCAACCAGTCAGAAAGAAAAAATTTGAATATTGTGGAAACACAATTGGGATAACACAAGATCTAGCAGTTTCTACATTAAGTGATTGGGATATGATATTCTGGAGGTCAAAGGAGGTAGGATTAAAACCAAGAATCACCTACACAGCAAAACTGAATATAATACTGTAGGGGAAAAATGGATTTCCAATAACATAGAGGACCTTCAAGCATTCTTCATGAAAACACTAGAACTGAATAGAAAAGGTAAAAAGCAAAAAAAAATCATAAGGGACTTACTAAAGCTGAACTGTTTACATTCCTACATGGAAAGTTGATATTTGTAACTCATGAGACCTTTTTCAGTATTAGGGGAGTTGAAGGGAATATACATATATACACACATACACACACAGACACACATATCTATATCTATATCTATATCTATATCTATATCTATATCTATATCTATATCTATATCTATATCTATATCTATATCTATATCTATATCTATATCTATATCTATATCTATATCTATATCTATCACCAGAGGGTACCGAGTGAGTTGAATATGAAGGGATGATATCTAAAAAAATAAAATTAAGGGAGGAATATATTGGGAGGAGAAAGGGAAAGATAGAATGAAGTAAATTGTCTCACATAAAAGTGGTAAGAAAAACCTGTTATAATGGAAGGGAAGAGTGGGTAGGTGAAAGAGAATGAGTGAACCTTACTTTCCTTGGGTTTGTCTTAAGGAGGGAATAACAGACACACTCAATTGGGTATTTTACCCTACATGAAAGTAGGGGGGAAGAGGATAAGATAGGGAGATGATAGAAGGGAGGGCAGATTGGGGGAGGAGGTGGTCAAAAGCAAACACTTTTAAAAAGAGACAGGGTCAAAGGAGAAAATTGAATAAATGGGGACGGGATAGGATGGAGGGAAATATAGTTAATCTTTTCCCAAACCTGTCTATTATGGAAGTGTTTTGCATAATAATACATGTATAACCTACATTCAATTGCTTACCTTCTCAAAAAGGGTGGCTGGGGAGGGAAGAAGACAGAGAATTTGAAACTCAAAGTTCTAAAAACAAATGTTAAAATGTTTTTACATGCAACTGGGAAATAAGATATACAAGCAATGGGATATAAAATCTATCTTGCCCTACAAGAAAGTAAAGGGAAAGGGGATAAGGGGAGTGGAGTGCAGTAATTGAAGGGATGGCAGACTGGGGAAAGGCACAATCAGAATACATGCCATCTTGGTGTGGGGGTAGGGAGAGATAGGGAGAAAATTTATAACTCACAATCTTGTGGAAATGAATGTTGCAAACTAAAAATAAATTTAAAAAATAAAATAATAAAATAAAAGTTCTATTCAAATATGGATGATGATGATGATGGTGATGATGATAATGATGATGATGATGATAGGAAGCTGACAATTGTGGCTGAGGGGAGACAAAGATACTAGGCTTGGGGCTCAGAATTTGGAAGCACCATTGATACACAATTTTTTTCAAGAATTGAGGGGTAATGATATTTCAATTGCTGCTTATAGATTGGTTGTCCTTAATCCTTCTTGTCACACCTCCGCAGTGAATTTGCAGATCAGACAGATAGACTCCACAGCATACTTATAGTTTGAGGGACATTATTAACGTAAGTGCCCTAAATAGAAACTTGGGTCTGAGAGAGTTAATGCTTCTTCCTAAATTCCTCATGTGCTACTAATTTACTTGGGCCCAGGAACAAAATCAATTTCAAAAAATAAATTATTTTTGTAAATAAAAGTAAGACCATAGTAGAGATCTAAGAATTTACAAGTTTAGTGGCTTTTCTCTGAAGGTTCGACTGTAAAAGTCAAGCCCAAAATTGGGCTGCTTTCTCTCCTACCAATTGATTTCCCATCCCTCTTGATTTTATTTAATTTGCAGTTGTACCTGTGGCATGGTAAAGAACATCCTTGATTTGTTCATCATACTAGTATTGTAAATTGTTGCTGCTCTACTCCACAGTATATGAGGCTTTCAAATGTAGAGATTGGAAATAACTGCTGTTTATTTCTATTGATGGTAGTCCTCTGATAGCCTGTTTTGTGATCATGAATACCTACCTTTGCAGGTTTATGAGTTTCAATGTGTCTTTATCATTGGTGGTATTACTGCATACTGCTTTCCTTTCCTTCTTAAGCCAATGAATCAGTCTGATGATTTTTTTTCCAAATTCTGGCTTTAATAGACCCATACTGGTGCAAAATGGAAAACGCTGTGTATAAATTTTTTTTATTGTTAAAATAAAACACAGGGAGCACCTTATTTGCAAAAAAAAAAGAAACGAAGTAAGCGATGGCTATTATGAAGGCAGCATGGCAATGTATTGATTATGGATAAGTTGAAGATGAAAAAATCAAAGAGGACTACAGTTTAGAGCCCAATCAGATGGTGGTATTCAGTAGAAATGGAGAAGCTTAGAGAAAGGGGTAGGATTTTATTTCTGTGTGTGTGTCTGTGGGTGGTGGTTAGAGTTGGTTACAAATAGAGAGTCCCATCTGCTTGCAGAATATCAAAGCAGAAATATCTAGCAAACAATTGGAAACAGATTTAGTGGAAAGGTTGATTCTGGACATATAGATTTAGGAGTAATTTGCGGAGAAGGTAATCAATTCCAAGTGAGTGAATAGAGAAGAAAAAAGAAGAGGGTACAGGGATTTTTTCTGAAATCCGTCTGTTCATCATTTCTTATTGCACAATAATATTCCATAACATTCATATACCAAAGTTTGTTCAGCCATTCCCAAATTGATGGGCATCTCCTTACTTTCCAAATGTTGTCACTGCAAAAAGGACTGCTGTAAATATTTTTGCATATGTAAGTCTTTTTCCATTTTTAAAATGATCTCTTTAGAATACAGACCTAGAAATTGTACTGCAGGGTCAAAGAGTATGCATAATTTTCCATTCCTTTTGGCATAGTTCCAAATTGTTCTCCAGAATGGCTGGATCTGTTTACAATTCCACCAATAATCTATTAGTGTTCCAATTTTCCCACATTGTCCTCAACATTTATCATTTTCTGTTTTGTTATGTTGGCCAATCTGATAGGTGTGATGTGGTACCTAAGAGTTGTTTTAATTGTATTTCTGTAATCAATAGTGATTTACAGCATTTTTTCATTTCTTCATTTGAAAACTGCCTGTTGATATCCTTTGATCATTTGTGAATTGGGGAATGACTTTTATTCTTATACATTTGGCTCACTTCTGTATATGTTTTAGAAACGAGGCCTTTGTCAGACACAGTGGCTGTAAAAATTGTTTCCCAGCTTTCTGCTTCCCTTCTAATCTTGGTTGCATTAATATTGTTTGTACAAAACTCTTATAATTTAATGTAATCAAAATCATCCATTTTGCCTTGCATAATGTTCTCTATCTCTTGTTTGGTCATAAGTTACTCCATTCTCCACTGATTTGACAGGTAAACTATTTCTTGCTCTCTTAATTTGCTTGTAGCATCATCCTTTATATCTAAATCATGGTCCCAGTTTGACTTTATCTTAGTATACAGTGTAAGGCATTGGTCTATGCATAGTTTTTGCCATACCATTTTACACTTTTCCTGGTAATTTTTGTCAAATAGCGAGTGCTTAACCCAGAAGCTAGAGCCTGTGTATTTATCAAATAGTAGATTACTCTAGTAATTGATTTCTGTGTCTTATGTACCTAACCTATTTCACTGATCCACCACTCTATTTCTTAGCCAGTACCAAGTAGTTTTGATTATTGCTGCTTTACAATATAGTTTCAGATCTGGTATGGCTGGGTCACCTTCCCTTGCATTTCTTTTGATGAATTTTGTTATCATTTTTCTAGCTCTATAAAATAATTTTGGCAGTTTGATTGGTATGGCACTGCATAAATAAAGAAATTTAGGTAGAATTGTCATTTTCATTGTATTAGCTTGGCCTACCCATGAACAACTGATATTTTTTTCCAGTTTTTTAGATCTGATCGTTTGACTAATTCTTTATGTCTCATTTAGTCATTAGCTTCCACTTACCCAATTCTCACTTTTAAGGTGTTGTTTTCCTCAATTAGCTTTTATTCTTTAATTTCCATTTGGCTAATTGTACTCTTTGAGGAGCTGTTTCTTCAGTGGATTTTTGTATCTTCTTTTTCCATTTGTCCAATTCTTGTTTTTAAGAGTTTTCTAAGCCAGTGGACTCTTTTTTTTCATAATTCTCTTGCATCACTCTCTTTTGTATTCCCATTTTTTTCCTACTTCTCATTTGGTTCTTAAGCATCTTATTGAGCTCTTCCCTGGTTTCTTTATGGTTTTGAGACCACTTCTTGTTTTCTTTGGGATTTTGTCTGCGAGTATTTTGACATTGTGGACCTCTTCTTAATTTATGTCTTATTCTTCCCTATCACCATCATAACTTTCTATCATCAGATTATTTTTCCTGTTGTTTTTTGCTCATCTTTGTTTTTTTTTTCCCCCTTGGGGGAGAGGGAGAGCACTTTTTCCTTTTTTAAAAAATTTGAGTTCTGAACCTTTGGTGGAAGTGGCTCTTTCTCAGATTTCTTTTGACTGGGGCTGCAGACCCAGTCTGTTTGCCTGGTACTGTGCTGATTTTGGCCTGAGAACCTTGGGCAACCCTTGTGCCTGGTGCTGTGCTGAGGGGGGTGAGTAGGCGCTAGCTGACACTGCTAAAGGCCATAGAAGGTCTGACAACTTATTTGGTGCCGAGCTGGGGTCCTTGTGGTGGTATCTAGCTTGTGTTTAGACCCAGTGGGGTGTTTCTGCATTTTCCTGGGGCTACACTGAGGCACATGGAGATCTGGCTGCCAGAGGACCCCCACCTGCCCAGAGGCATGTTGAAGCATGTGGTTGTTCTTGAGACTGGATTCTGCCAGTTCCTCTGGCTATTCTAAGGCATGAGGGGGGCCCCGGTGTTGGTTTTTGCCTTTTCCAGTACACTAGAGCCCTGGATCTCTCACTAGTTTGTTGAAGTGAGATTTGCTGCTAGTTTGCTGAAATGTCTCCTGTCCTGGAATGCACTCCCCTCCCAACCGAGTGAGACAGACCCCTCCTGCTGATCTTCCGATTCTCTTGGGCTAAAAGATTGCTTCACCTTGTCTTTTTTGCTGGTTCTGCCATTTCCAGGACTTGCCCTAACATCTATATTATGATTGTTTGGAGGTAAATACGGGAGATTTAACATGATTTACTGCTTACTCCACCATCTTGGCTCCAGGAAGTCTCCACATATTATTTCATTACAATGTATTCTTTATAAAATTTCAAACATTAATGGAAGGGAAGATTAATAATGATGGCTTAAGTAGATGGCGGGGTAGAGAAGAAAAACAACTGGACAGTATGGAGCCCCACTTCTTATTCTTGTTTCCTATGGCCACTTCCTGGTAGTGACTCAGTGTTGTATTATGTTAGCAAAGGGGAGCAATGGGCAACTCTGATAGGCTGCCTTCCAGCTTTGCCAGGTCAGATCCATGGTTGTAGTTCATAGCTCTTAGGCAATGCATATGCAATGTGCAAAAGGGAAAATCTATACTTGTCATCATAAATTCAGTATAATAAGTGTGACATAAAATGTGCCCTATAAATATTTATGAGAAAACTACAAAATATCAAGGGTATCTTAAAATTACATTGCTTCATCTATGAATTGTAAGCTTTATGGGGGGGAATCTAACATTTTATCAGAAATGTTCTCAAGATCATATATTTATTTACTGAAGTAATTGCATTGAGGAAAACTGACAGAAATCTGAGCTGATAAATAAATGGCGATTATTCACATTATATGATAATACTTCATTTTACAAAAGTATGGCTTATGTACCTTTACTGAATTCTAAAATATGATTAGATTGATAAAATTCCAATTTACATACAGCTTTTCAAAACTATATATGCTGGATAAAATGAAATATATTCAAAAATATATTTACTTGCATTTAGTACCTAAGCAATGGAGAATCAATAAGTAAAGCCAGACACAGTAAGGTAGGGTAAGAATCTAAGCAAAACATACAGATTAATATTTAAGGAGATATAACTGGATAAATAATTTTAATAAGATATTTTTTGATTTCTAAAAGTACCTGAGGAAAAATCATTAAGCATCATCTGGATAATAATAAAGTGAGGTTTTTAAATTCTTATTTATTAGTATTCATGTGTATGCATAACTTCATTCATCACCTATAATCTTATAAAAATCACCTTTCAATAATAAATATCATTCAGTAAGAAGTAACGAGACCCTGGGAAAAAGCAGTACCTACAAGTACAATCCCCTTCTCTGCTACCCCTAAGAAAATCCTCTACCCCACTTGAAATTCCTCTCATGGGGACAAAATCTTTCATTTCCCAATGACAGAAAAATATTTTAAAAGTGAATATACCAACAAAACTATCAGTCTTTGCTGATAATATTATGGTATACTTAGAGAACTTTAGAGAATTGATAAAAAACCAACTTGAAATAATTAACAACTTTAGCAAAGTTGCAAGATATAAAATAAAGACACAAAAATCATTGTCATTTCTATATATTCCTAACAAAGCCAGTAGCAAGAGATAGAAAGAAAAACTCCATTCAAAGGAACTGTAGACAATATAAAATATTTGTGAGTCTACCTTGCAAGACAAATCCAGGAACTATATGAACACAATTACAAAACACTTTCTGCACAAATAAAGTCATATCTAAGTTATTGTTTAAATTTCAGTTGCTCATGAGCAGGCCAAGATAATATAATAAAAATGATATTTGTATCTAAAATAATTACTTATTCAGTGCCAAAGTGATCAAGCTATCAAAATTATTTTATAAAGCTAGAAAAAAATAATAACAAAATTAATTTGAAAGAACAAAAGGTCACAAATATCAACGGAATTAAAAAAGTGAAAGGAGGTGGCCTAGCCATACCAGATCTATAATTATATTATAATGTAGCAATCATCAAAACTATTTGGTACTGGCTAAGAAATAGAGTGGTGAGTGAGAGGAATAGGCTAAGTACAAAAGACATTAATAAATGACTTTACTAATGTACCATATGATAAAGATAAAGACTCTAGCTTCTGAAATACTTGACAAAAACTGCTTGGAAAACTGGAAAATAGTATGGCAGAAACTAGGCATAGGCAAACATTTCACACTATAGCAAGATAAGGTCAAAATGTATACATGCTCTAGTCTTAAGGGATGATACTATAAGCAAATTAGGAGAGCAAGGAATACTTTACCTGTCATATCTATGGAGAAGGGAAGAATTTATGATCAAACAAGAGGCAGAGAACATTATGAAGTGCAAAGTGGATAATTTGAATTATGTTAAATTAAGAAGGGTTTGCACAAACAAAACCAGTGCAATCCAAATTAGACAGAAAGCAGAATGTTGGGAAACAATTTTTACTGCAAATGTTTCTGAAAAAAATGCCTCTTTTTTAAAATATATAGGGAACTGAGTCACATGTGTAAGAATACAAGTCTTTCCCCAATTGATAGCCAAAGGATATAAATAGGCAGTCTTCAGATGAAGAAATTAAAGCTATCTATGATCATACGGAAAAAAATGTTCCAAATCACTATTGATTAGATCAGGCCTGCACAACCTGAAGCCCACCAAAGGGTCTCACTAAGTCTTCAAAAAATATAGAGGCAAAGATCCTCTCATATTTTTTGCATGCTTCCCAAAATCCTCTGGCATGTGGCCCACAGGTTTAGAGACTCTGAGATACCGCCTCTCCCTTATCAGACAGGCTAGTATGATAGAAAAGGAAGATGATAAATGCTGAAGAAAATGGGGGAAAATTGGAATGCTAGAGTATTGTTGGTGGAGGTGTGAACTGATCCAACCATTCTAGAGATCAATTTGGAAAGGAAAACCAAACTGTGCGTACTTTTTGATCCAGCAATATCACTACTAGCTCTGTATCCCAAAGATATCATAAAAATGGGAAAAGGACCCACATGTATAAAAATATTTATAGTAGCTCCTTTTAGTGGTGGCAAAGAATTGGAAATTGAGGGGATGGCCTTCAATTGGTGAATGGCTGAACAAGTTGTGGCGTATAAATATAATGGGATACTACTGTGCTGTAAGAAATGATGCACAGGCAGATTTCAGGAAAACCTGGAAAGACATATGAACTGATGCCAAATGAATTGAGCAGGATCAGGAGAATATTGTACACAGCAACAGCAACATTATTGGATGATTAGCAATGATAGCCTTAGCTCTTCTCAGCACTACAGTGCTAATTGATAACCACACCCAGAAGCAGAACTATGGAGTCTGAATGCAGATTGAAGCATACTATTCTTCACTTTCCTGTGTGTCCTTTTTTTTCTTGCTCATGGTTTTTCCCTTTCATTTTGATTCTTCTTTCACAATATGACTGATACAGAAATATGTCTAAAATGATTATGCATGTATAGCATATATCAGATTGCTTGCTGTTTTGGGAAGGGGAGGAGGTAGAAAAAATTATTTTCTCAAAGTTTTACTAAGATGAATGTTGAAAACTATCTTTACATGTCATCGGAAAAAATACTATTATTTTTTTAAAGTGAATACATATACATAACATCATATTGACTTAAATCAATACCGATGTGTAAAATATATATATATATACACACGTGCATATACATATATATGTATACATGCATATATACATATGTATATATGCATGTATACATATATATGTATACTTGTTCTTTTACTTTGGGGAAATTTGGAAAAGTTTGAAGAGAAAATAGAATCATACTAGGTGACTGAAGCTGAGTGTCAAAAGGATACATCAGAGCCGGTCTTGGAGGTTATTAAACTGACATAAATTAAATATGTCTACAAGGACCAATTTTAAAATATTTTTCATTGAACCAGAGATGCCTCATGGGACCTTGAAACTCATGCAACAATTTATAAGCTATTCATTCAGCCAAGAAACATAGAATTTGATAAAGCATTAACAACCATCTGAAAGAGTAAGTTGCCACTTCATTAGCTGTGGAATTTTTAAAATGTTGTAAGTCAATCCCAGCAGAGTATTTCTTTTAATACATGCCAAGAAGCACTGCTAATCCCTTTAAGATTGATCTAATGCCATTTATGAAAGTACTTGGATTAGATTCTGGCCAATTCCAAACCACATCTAGATGTTTCCTCCATAAAATCGGATGGAGTTACTTTAGTAACTAAATGAACCCCAAATGCAATTACCAAGGATGTATCTGCTTTATAAGTAGAATTATTAGACCAGTAGAGAGGTATGAGGCAGGCATAGAGAGGTTGCAATATATTACCAACAATAGCTAGCTTGCTAGAGGTGACATAAAATATATCTTCTAAGAATTATATCATCATAAAAGGAGGTGGAATAATAATATATACATGGATAGTCTAAGTGCTTCCCTGGCACTGATACTGTATTAAATGATCTAAAGAAAAGTCCCCATCCTATTGGATAAATCCATTAGGGAGAAGTTATAGAAGGGAAAAAATAAGAATCAAATGTGATGAAAATATGTGCATGGGCTGAAATCTTTGACATTAGAGGAACTCTGATGGAATGTTAAAATATAAGTACTAGGTTGCTGATCCAGAAAAATAATATTAACATAGAACATATGGATTTCAGTAACAAATCTAACAATTCCATTCATAATATACATGTCTACAAGATGGGAGAAAAACAATGCTTATTATTTGACTTAGGAATTTGTTGATCACCATGATGAAAGATAGTAGATTCATGGATCAATACCAGTATTTCAATCACCAATTGCTTGATACAGGGCTCTGACCCCATCCTTGTCAATTCAAATAAATTTAAAAAAATAATTAGCCATATAATATGCGCTAGGCATTGTCATTACAAAGATAAAAATGGCATAGTTCCTGTCATATATCATATCAGCCAGGATGGGTCATAGTATAAATATATGTGTATATACATACATTCCTATATCTATCTATGTATCTATCTGTCTATGATGGGGCAAAGAATAGAAATAGACAAAGAGCTCCAGGATTATTTGAGGAGAAAATATAAAATTACATCAGGAAGAGATGAGGAAATAGCACATTGAAGAGGTGTCACCTGAGCTGAGTATTAATTCATGAAGGTAAAGATGAAAAGGAAGTATAGTTTAAATATGTGAGACAGAATGAGTGAATACATTGAGAAGAAATAGATTACTAATGACATCAGAACAGTTGGGCAGAATGGAAAGTATGGGGGGGGAAATAAATTGAAATAAGGCTAAAAACATACAGCCAAATTTTAAGAACATTAGCAGCAAGGCTGAGGAAAATGTAAGAGGAAAAACAAAAACAAAACAAAACTATAGGCAGGAGAATAAGGAGCTATCGTGGCCAAGATAATGTTTATTAAAGATCATGACATCCTAGAATTGTCAGTAGGTAGGAGGGATAGAACAAGTAGAGATTGGGTAGATTGAAGTTGAGGTAGGGAGTGAAAAGGTAGTCATTGGGACAAAAATACAAAAAGTAGTAGAAGCTAAGGTACAAGTATGTGTGTTAATCTAGTAAAGTGACTCCTTCTTTATCAGAAATTAGAGGAAAGGAAGAGAGAATGAGGATCAATATGGCCAGTTTCAGAGTAATAGGTCAGAGGTAGAAGAGGGAATATATAATATACAGTCTCAATTTTCTTAGTAAAGTAGGAGGTAAGTTTAATTTCTGAAAGGAATGTCGGATGGCATTAGCTTTTGAGGAGAGCTAAAACTTGAAGAGATTAAAAATGGATTATATCAAGGTTAAATATATTATATAAGAGGTTATATAAAATTTGAAAAAAAAATAAAGAATAAAGCTTGGAAGGGCCAAAGAAGACCTGATGTAATGTAGTAAAAGGTCAAACCAAATAAGGTGAAAGGTAATAGAGATATATGTAAAAAGCCTGCATTTGGATTCTAAAAAAGAGGGAGAAGTTGCTAGGTAGCAGTTGAGGTGAAAATAACTTAAAATGTTTGGTTTATTGCAAATTCAATAGTCAAAAAAGTGAGTACCTATTTAAATAACTAAGACAATCTTCATATTTCAGTACTTTAAACTATCTTTAATTTTATCTGTGTGAGCACCCCTATCATTGATGCAGACCCCAATCCTCATTGTCTTAATAGGTTTTGTTAATGAGTTGCTGTGGGGAAGGAAGGTAGAGGATGGAAGGAGAGACACTGTTTGGTTGCCAAACTCCAGTGATTAACTTCTTTGAACCTAACAATAATGGAACATTCCACTCTCAAAGATAATTCTAACATGAAGTCTTTCTGGTTTGATAGAAATAGCCAAAGTCATACTCTACTTGGAATGTCTTCAAAAGTCCAAGGTCAGATTGACAACACAATAAGCCACCAGAATAAGATTTCTGCAGGAATAATGCAACATCAGACTACATTAATAGAAATATACTTCCCTGAACAATAGAAGTTATGATCCTGCTGTGTTCTTCAGTGTTCATATCACACCTGAGGTATTATATTCTCTTCTGGGTGCCACATTGTAGAAAGGATATTTTACAAGCTGGACTGCACCCAAAGCATGGCATCCAGAATGATGACAAGACTCAACGACATGGCATAAGAGGAAGAAATTGGAGATGTTTAGCCTAGAGAAGTAAACTATATCATAAGCTGTGAATGTTTGTTGAATCTGTTGAATTGAAGCCATGGGAAACGATAGCCTCTTTCTTTGATCAATCAATTCCATTCCTCTCAATGGATGGTGGATTCTTTTTTTCCACTAATTTGTTTGTTGGATGGCAAGGGAATTACAAGCATCACACATTGGAATGCTTACTCTATTAAAACAAGAGTCAGCTGCTTTCTCCATAGATAGCTTTTGCCAGCTGGCTAAAGAATGGCATTGGCTCCAGCTGTGTTTTGCAGCCACACATTTCATGTTTTACAGTCCAATCAGATGTGATGGCACCGAATGAAATAGGCACAGAATGTTCAAGGGAGGATGGAATGAATAGGGAAAAAAAGAATAATGCAATGTAGCAACATAAATACTAGTCAGAATTCATCTTAATAGATCACATTACAAAAATATATGCATGATTAATGATAATAGTATTATCATGCATTCTACAAAGCCTTTCATATGTAGATAGCACTTTTTCTTCATTTCTATATACAACTAGTGCTAGCAAAGAGAAGAAAGAAATGATCATTAAGTGTTTTCACATTAGCCTTGTCAGATGTTTTTGAATGTGAGCATATCTTCTCTGAACTTCTCCAGGCCAATAAAGAGCATTTGACAAAGTATTGATTTCTATAGAACCTAAGTGATTCAACTCCCCACTTCAGCATATATAATATTAAATAACAGAATAATTGAAGACATTAATCAAAATATACCTCACTTTCCCCATTTTCACATTCCTTCTACAAGGAGGAAGAATAAAATAAAAGGGAGAGAGATATAAGAACAAAAGGAAAGGAGAAGAGGAAGGATTAGAATGAGATAGAAACAGAGCAGAGAAGAGTATAAAATTAAGAGATTAAGTAGATTGAGAAGGATGAAGAGGGGACTGAAGTGGCATTATCTGAATATTATATGCAATAAAAAACAACACAGCAACCTAATAAACTTTCATCAGAAATGTTGAATTGTCATTCAACAAGCACACATTAAACTCTATTTCCCAGACATGGAAAGAAGCAATGTAGATAGAAAGAATGGCAAAAAGAGTCAAAACCTTCAAAAGCTTGCATTCTAATGTAAGAGACAATAATAATGCGGGTTAATTTGAGAAGAGGAGGCAACAGGATAGTAAGATTCAAGCTCAGTCTCGAATCCTCTGGCAGAGAGAAGTAAAAGGGGGGATTATGTTCCAGGAATGGGCAACAGCCAGTGAAAAGATACAAAGCTGGGAAATGGAATGTCAGGTATAAGGAACAAAAATCCCAGTATCACTGAATCACAGAGTACTTGAAGGGAAGTACAATATAATAAGACTGGAAAGGTAGTATGGGGTCAGATTTTGAAGGCCTCAAAAACTTGAAAATAGAAATTT
This sequence comes from Phalanger gymnotis, assembly GCA_028646595.1. NCBI lineage: Eukaryota > Metazoa > Chordata > Mammalia > Diprotodontia > Phalangeridae > Phalanger > Phalanger gymnotis. The sequence continues at coordinate 381,275,847 of CM053623.1, forward strand.
ATTTTTGATCTTGTAGGTAATAGGGAGTCACAGGAGTTTATTGAGTAGGGGAGTGACATGGTTTTAGGAAGAACACTTCGGCAGCTTAGGATGGATTAGAATAAGTAGACACCTGAGGCAGGGTGGCATTTGCACAGCTACTACTGTGGGGTCATCATCATCATCATCATCATCATTATCACAATAACAATAACACTTATTTAGCACTTTAAAGTTTGCAAAGCACTTTACATACATTGTGTCATTTTATCCTCACAACAATCCTAGGAGGTATTATTATTATCCCCATTTTACGGATGAAGAAATAGGTAAATAGAGATTAAGAAACATGGCTAGTAAGTGTCTGAAGTTGTATTTAACCTCAGGTCTTTCTGACTCCAGTTCCAGCACTGTATCCATTTGTGCCAGCTAGCAGTGGAAGTAACATAACTCAGAATCAGCTATGGTGTGAATTAATTGGAACTACATGAAATAAATGGGCAGTTAAGTGGTGCAGTGGATTGAATGCAGGGCCTGAAGTCATGAAGACTGATCTTCTTGAATTGAAATCTAGCCTCAGACACCTACTGAGCAAGTTTCTTAACCCTGTTTTTTTTTTTCAGTTTCCTCATCTGTAAAAATGAGCTGCAGAAGGAAATGGTAAACCATTCTAGTATCTTTGCTAAGAAAATCCCAAATGGCGTCATGAAGTATGCTTGTTTCTAGCTCTTGGATAAACTTCTGAATTCTTTATGATTTATGGGGTATACTGCAACCTCATTATCAGGAAGAATTTACACATTTGTATGTCTCCAAGGTGAATATAAGTAAGTTCCTTGAGGGAAGGGATTCTTTAGCTTTTGCCTGTGTCTCTAATGCTTAGTAACAGTAGCTGCTGACACATAATAGGCTCTTAATAAATGTTTATTGGATAATTCATTAAATCAAAAGTGATTTGGGGGGAGGGAGGGGAAAGGTTTTGACTCCAAATCTAGTCCTCATTCTATTATACTTCACTCCATGCTAGAAATCAAGTAACTATTTCGGGGGAATTTAACACCTTGGATGATAAACACAGAGCAAAAAATAATAAAATAATTTAATCTTTAATACAATATCTCCTTTTAAGACTTCTCATACCCAACATAGTACACTGGTTTTCTTCCTTCTGCCTTAGGGGTTTGTGATTTACCTGGAATGATCATATTCAATCTTCTAAACTATATATTTAGACCCTTATGCATGATGACAAAGCATATTGCCATTCATTGTTGACTATGTTAGGACCTTTTCCAAGTCCTTTAATTGAATAACACAATTGTCTCTACATTTATCTGATTATAGTAATAAGTACTCTTCTCTTTTTATTGCCAATTTGTCTCCATAGTTTGACCCAGGAGAGTGATGACAACGTAAAACCTACAAAGAGGCAGAAATAATTACATTCTGTAATTTCTATTTTTTAAATTAAAAGTCTCACCAGTCCATCAATATTTATCCTACGTGGACAATCCAGTCCAATTATTCCATCCTCAGATTTCACCTTCTCCAAATTCCCACCAGTCTATAATGGGGTTGCTGGCTGGTAGTATGATAGCATTCTTACATCTGCCAAATGCTGGCCAGAAAGCGAGCAAGCAGGTTATTTCTTTTTTGGAAGAGAAAATATCATACACAAACATTTAACTGAGAATGAGTCAATTACCTTGGTCAACTGATTTACCATTTATCTGAGGCAGAGTTCTTATAGAAACATCAAGTAAGGAATAAAATTTATAGCATTTATATAAAGCAATATAATGTGTAGAATTCACTGTTCTCACCAGCCACATGTCTTCTCCGCAATTCCAAAATCAGACTAAGTCAACCTCCCTACGTAAGTTTCACATGTATTCCAATACCAACCATTTCATTTATACTTCCAGTTTAAATTCCTTCTGTTTAAAAATCCATGTCCATCACAGAGCAGAGCTTTAGTATGTGAGATAGCAGGAGGTGTGCAGTCTCTTGGGAGTATGATGGGAAAAGATACCTCCAGGTCCTACCCACGATTCCATCTCCAGCAAATAAGATATAACCTAGATGTTCAGTCTGAAGAGTATGGTTGCCAAGAAATGAGAAAGTATACACTTAAAGGCATTTGACCTACCTACATAGGCAAGGATAAGGACATGATAAGGTGAGGTTTTGATCTTTAAGCTTTTCCAACTGTAATTCAGCTACACAGACATTCAAAGCCCTATTAAAATATATTTATTTTAAATGTTTTATTGCTATTTTTATTTTATACCACTGCTGCTTTCCAGTAAACCAATTTCCTCTTAAATCTTAAAATGTAGGCAGTTAGGGAAAGCAAACTAATATAGTTATTTCAATCAGATAATGTATATATATATATAAAGTATATGATATAATATCACATGTTATATTAATATAAATACATTATATTATATATAAACTATTAGCATATATTAAATATAATCCCCTCTCTCCTAAAAAGGAGGGTAGAATTTTTATTAATAAATTAGCTAGTCAAAAATTAGATGGGGTAGATAATCTGAATTCAGGTACCATTTCTTCTTATTTTCATTTATATTATTGTAGTCAAATATGGATATATGTGTGTGTGTATGTATATCATGATTCTGTAGTTCCTAGCCCCAGATCCAATGACAGTCCCCAAGGAGGGTATCCATTTTTGAAACTTCCAATTAATGACAGCAAATAGTAAACCCAAATAGCTGGGCCAACACACAAAGGAATCTGTAAAATGTTTCAGAATCCCATGCCTATTACTTCCATTTACTCCATGACCATTTCACTAATCATTTAAACTTTGATCTAGGTCTCTAGTCTCCTTACCTCCTCCAGTGTGCTAGACAATGTGGATAGTGAAAATAACACTAGCTTAGAAATCAAATGAAGTAGATTTGGAGTACTATCTTAGCCACTAGCCTGCTAAGTTTCTTTGAGATTTTTTTCCTCTGGTATTCAGTTTTTCCCTTATGTGAAAAGAGGGAGTTGCCCTCAACTCTAGCTGAGGTTATCTCCAGCTCAGACATATTATATTCTAGGTTCCCTTATAGCCCTGTTCTTCAATCTCGGGGAGTGCTATAGAAAGAATGTCCTGAAGCACATGAGTTATTTAGCATCTGAAGCCCAGGTGGCCTTAACACAATTGCTTTCCTTTTGGTAGAATAAAGAGCTGAGTGAGCACATGGCAAAATAACCATCTGTGTCCAATGAGTGCAAAGAATTGCTTTAACTTTTCTGCAACTGCTTCAGGACCCTCCTTTTCATTTGCCCTGTGAAATAGACTATGAGCCTTTAGTTCTGATTTCTTTTTTTCATGCCTCCTTAAGATACTCTTATCACCTAGCAAGCTCTGCCTTGTGTAGATATTCTTTTATCTGGTACTTTTAGTTGGCTGACCTGCTGTCAAGTGTCCTTGCTTTTAAAGGTAAAAGGTAAAGGCTTTTAATGCCCTCCCCTAACCCTGACATATAGATTGGCCAGTCCAAGTACACTGATAACAAATCCTAAGACACCTCTGGCATTACCCAAGAGAACTCCCACTACCACTTTTGTCCATTTTTGACTCCCTGGCTTGTATACCCTTTGTGTTGGTCCACGTATACTTCTCCCTCTGAACAATGACCCCACGCTTCCTCAGGTATCATGATTATTCAGATGCCCTTAATGCACACTCCCCACTCTCTGTTGTGGGCTTCAGCCAAAGTACTCATTATAAAAACATTTCCCCTTTTTACATGAACTACCCCTGCTTTCTCATCTGTGACCTATATTTTTAATTAACTAAAGACATGTAGAATAACTATTACTGAATATGCTGATGTACGTGCTACTGTGTCAAAAAGCAGCTTTGAATTTTATTTATTCTCCTGTTCTTTACTTTTAAAGTACAGAGTTGTTATTATTCAGTAAATGACAAACTGTGTAATATAGATGTAGTAGAAAAATGTAGAAAAACCCTATTCATAAGAACCTAAGACTTAGAGGGGGAGCCAAGATGAAGGAATAAAAATGATTCACCTGAGCTTTCCCCCAAATCTCTCCAGATACTTTTAAAAATGATTCTAACAAATTCTAGAGCCTCAGAACCCACAAAAAGACAGAGTGAAATAATTTTCCAGCCTAAGACAACTTAAAAGGTCAGTAGGAAAGGTCTGTTGCACCAGGGTGAAGGTGGAGTGCAGTCCAGTACATGCCATGCCAGCACAGAACTGACCCCAGTGAACTAGGAGCAGGACCCTGGGCAAATGAGTCAGTGGCAACAGTGCTGTTTTCCAGAAATCTCAGCCCAAAGAAGGTAAGGTGATTGGACAACAGGTCAGAAGATTTGGTCCCTTTGCTGCAGCAGGGGCAGGACTCTGTTGCATTTCCTATACTTATAGCCCTGGCTCTTAGTCCTAGTGCTAGAAGGAGAAGTAGTACAGCAGAGCTTGGGGCTGTAGGAGATCAGGGACATAGGTCACAGTTCCAGGGTTAAAAAGAGTGCTTGTGGTCGCTCACAAACCAGTGCACAGTACAGGAGATCTCCCCAGATCATACCACCTGAAAAGAGCCAAAAATTATTGGTCTCTAGAATTACCTCTAAAAACAGCTGCACAAAAAATGAAGCTTGGGACACTGCCCCCTACACCTGGGAAACAGAGCCTTGCTTTATCATAGTGTTAAAATGGGCAAATGGAAAATGAGCAAACAAGAGAAAAAATTTTCTAACCATAGAAAGTTAATAAGGTGACAAGGAAGATCAAAACACACACTCAGAAGAAGACAACAAAGTCAAAGCTCCAACATACAAAGCCTCCAAGAAAAATAAGAATTAGTTCCAGGCCACTGAAGAGCCTAAAATTACTTTAAAAATCAAGCAAGAGAGGCAGAAGAAAAAAAAATGAGAAGAAAGATGAGAGTGATACAAGAAAATCATGAAAAAATAATACACAGCTTCATAAAGGAGGCACAAAAATAATTTTAAAATAACAACTTAAAAACCAAATTAGGCCAAATGGTAAAAGATTCACAAAAATCCAATAATGGGAAGAATATCTGGAAAAGTAGAGTTGGCCAAATGGAATATATATATATATATACAAAAATTCAGAGAAAAGAAGAAAATCTCAAAAAGTAGAATTGGAGAAATGGAAAAAGTGATACAAAACTCACTGAAGAAAATAATTCCTTAAAAGTTAGAACTGTACAAGTGGAAGCTAATGACTTTATGAGACATCAAGAAATAGTCAAAGAAAATAATACAGAATGAAAAATTAGAAGAAAATGTGAAATATCTCATTAAAAATGAGGTGACAAGAATTGGAAATTGAGAGGATGTCTATCAATTGGGAAATGGCTGAACAAGTTGTATATGATTTGATACAATGCTACTGTGCTTTAAGAAATGACGAGTAGGATGCTCTTAGAAAAAACATAGCAAGAATTACATGAACTGGTGCGAAGTGAAATGAGCAGAATCAGGAGGACGTTGTAAAAAATAAAAGCAATACTAAATGATGATCTACTTTGAGTAACTTAGCTATTCTCAGCAATACAATTATCCAAGAACATTCTATAGGACTTATGATGGAAGGTGATATCCAACTCCAGAGAAAGAACTGGTAGACCCTGAAAGTAGATGAAAGATACTTTTTCTTGACTTTTTTTCCTTGTTTATTTTGTCTCTGTTTTCTTTCACAGAATGACCTACATGAAAATGTGTTTTGCATGACTACACACGTATAACATGTCAAATTGCTTGCCTTCTCAATGAGGTATGGGAGGGGAAGAAGGAAGAGAATTTGGAACTTAAAATTTGAAAAAAGAATGTTAAAATTGTTTTATATGTAGTCAGAAAAAATAAAATATTAAATAGGATTAAAAAAAAGAAAACTCCTATTAACGTGCAGTATAAAGAACCACAGTGGTAGTGTAGTAGAGGTGGGATCCTGGTGGGTTAGGAGCACAGTTTTTCTACAAGCCTGCTGATTGGATACTGTGGGGCAGTTTGTGTGTGTGCGTGTGTGTGTGTGTGTGTGTTTGTATGTTGAGGGGGGTGGCAGTTTATCCAGGAAGTCACTACCTGAGAGGATAAATCATATATCACATTTTTTCAATTAATTAGTTAATTTCTGTTAATTAAAATTATGTAGAGGGGGTAGGGTAGGGCTGATACTTTTTTTTCTCTGTGTCACCTTTATTCCCCAATAACTAAATCATTCTATTGGCTAAATTTTGTATAGAACAGGGAAGAGACCTAAGAAGAAAAGGTCATAGATAAGCAAGACAACTACGTGAGTTAAATATTGAACTTATTATATATGTAAAAAGAAATATAAGCTCATGACAAAGAATCACAGTTTTGTGAATAATACTCAGCTGTTCTATAGCCTATTCAGAAATGCTTCTTCTATTTGATGGTTGCAAAGTTCAGAATTTAAAGCATGTTTATGTATGCATGTATGCATGCATGTATGTATCTTTGTACACACAAATGTATATGTGTGTATATATACATAAATTATATATAATATATGTGCATATAACTAGAGCCATAACTATATAGATAAGTGTATGTAGATCTTTTTTGTATGTGTATGTGTGAGATATATATGTGTATGTGTGTATGCATGTATACATATATGCACATGCAAAGCAAAAGATGACCTAAGGACTTCATCATTTTAAAAATTTTGGAATTAAATACTCAAAATAGGGTGAACTTATCAATAGTTAATTAACAAGGCAACCTGGGGAAAATGTTATATAATCTTAAAAAGCCACATTATATGGGATGGAAAGAAAGGTATGAGGTGCCACATGATTGTGTACATTGATGACCTATTAATATAAGAATCCACGGACCTTAGTGACCTTAGTGAATATAAGAGTGTGAGAAGTGCTGCCTAATTAGTAAGTTGTATTGGATACTGATTATTGTGACAACAGTACTTACAACATAAGGTGATTTGGGAGGAAGAATACAGAAAAAAGTCACCATGGAGGAGACAGTAACTAACAATGTTTGAGCTGTCCATTTACACAGTGACAAAGTGTCAAGCCTTTCAGCAGAAGTACAGTATTTTTTAAAACCTCAGTATTTGTATCTCCACTCTTTTGAATATTTAAATTTATAACTTCTATACTTTATGCCTTTAGATTTTGCATTTTAGGAATTCAAATGTAACACTTGGCAGTTTCCTTTTTCTACCTTTGAAAAGGAGCTATGTTTCAATTTAATGAGTTTTTAACAGATTTCTGCATAAGTAATAAATTGTGTTTGTGTATACATACTAGGTCCAAATCTATGATTTCACTGATGTCAGAAACTTCTGTTATAAAAATTTCTTCAGTTGATTCTCAGCTACCACTATGTAATTTATAATCTTAGAGAGTTACCTAGAGGTACTAAAATGTTAAATGACTTGCCCAAAGTCACATGGCTACTATGTGTCAAAAGTAGGATTTGAACTTAGATCTTACTGACTGCAAAGTTGGTCTCCTTCCTGAATCATCTGTTCCGTAGAGCTTCTTGTTTTTATATGCAAAATTTGCATTGGGTTGGCCCATGTAGGTAATGTCTATGTCTCCAAGGTTTTGTCTAAATGTGGCTAGTTGGAAGGCATGACTTCGTCTCTGGAAACTTGATTATCACTCTCTAAGGGATTCTTCAATTCATGACTGCAGGAGAGCAATGCATAAGGGATACAAGACTAAAAATATATTGATCTTCTGCTAGTCCTGGTAAATATTGCTAACTTAAGGGAAATTATTTCCTTCTTAAATGCCAAGCTATTTTCATAATCCATTAAGGAGGAAAGGAGTTCAACTTATATCTGAAAGCTTGGTTCCTTCCTATATAAAACCACAACAAACCCCCCCAAAACTTGTTATGCAAAAGGCCATAATGAATAATGAACAATGAATAATTCTATTTACTTAAGTAGGTAATAAACAGAAATCTGAGAAGTTATGGAGATAAGAATATACCAGAAAATGTGTAGACTGAAAGAGATCTCCCTCTGGGAGTGAGATATTTCAGCCAAACCAAGAAACTCCCTGATCACACTGAGAACAAAATTTATCAGAGTCTCTGGGGACACAAGTGGGAAATGAAGGAAAAGCTGAAATAATGATTTCACCTTATACTTCTGCCTTCCAGAATCTGTTATTTTTCTTTTGGATTTTCCCTAAACAAGTTCTGTATCCATATGAATCCTTTCTTAAAACATGAAGAAAGAAAATCTTCTTCCAAGCCCTTGAAACATCTTCTCCCTATATGTGTCATTAATTCATCAATTATCTTATGCAAATGAACCAGGATTGAACCAGAATTACATGTACTGTATGTTATTTGTCACAGAGTGATGTATTGACTCATTTGTGAACTGAATTTAAGTGAGGCAGAGTTTCATTAAGTTATGAACCTCACTGTCTCTTCCAGAGTCAAAGTCCAGTGGTGGCAAAAGGACAAGACAACTGGTAATGTCTTGGGATGCTGTAACAACAAGCACCTTGCACACTCAGGATGGTCTGCTAGCATAGGTTCTTTGAGCTGATTTTCTAAAAGAAAGGCAACTTTAAGGGGGTCAACAATTTTGCTTTAATTACAGATAAGTACAAGCAGAGAAATTAGCACAGAGATTCAACAGAAAGGGCTCCGACTGTCTGAACAAAGTAATACACCCACCTACATATACTACTAGATTGGAAGAGTACCAAATTTGAGTAATTGGTGGACTCTGAACAAATAACTACTCAGAGTCCTGTCCAGGGAATCAAAAGTTCCTTTTCCGGGGCAACTAGGTGGCGCAGTGAATAGAGCACTAGCCCTGGAGTCAGGAGGACCTGAGTTCAAATCCAGCCTCAGATACTTGACATATTTACTAGCTGTGTGACCTTGGGCAAGTCACTTAACCCCAATTGCCCTGCCTTCCCCCCTCAAAAAAAAATGGAAACAAAACAAAAAGTTCCTTTTCATGAGCAAACTCCAAAGCAAAATCTCACCTCAGAATACATATATATACATACATACATACATATATGCATATATGTATATATACATACATGTGTATATGTGTATATATACATGCATATATATACAATTTTGACTAATAGACTCAGAGACATAAGGCATAACAACCCTCTTAACTCAGTGCCTAATTAGCTTAGCACAAAAAGGTGTGAAAGGCTTCCTAAAAGCAAGCCTCCCCCTAAGCAAGCTCCTCCTTAAGCAAGTTCCTCTCCTGATGGGCTCTGTGTTACTCAGGATGTATCACAGCTGTGATTGAACACATGTGGTCAGATAAGCTTATTAATGAAAGGGGAAGATCTCCCTATTCCATTAACATTACCGAGGAAGCAGATGGTCTTGGCATATTTTGATGTCTGATCAAGCTCTAAGAACTCTATTGCACCTACTTCAGCCACTTTCATGGGTGTTAGAAAAATTGTTTTCATTTTCCAGTTCTATAAGGGGAGCTCTTTACATATGCGGGGTAGACATCCTGCTGACTCAATGATGGGATTGAGGCCCTTTCATTACTCTCAACCTGATTTAGCCTCTCTGCTGAGAAGATTTACCAGGATGTGGCCACTGCACATGCTACAGCTCCTTGGAGCTATGGATGAGAGTTGAGTGCTGAGTAGTGACTAAAGGTGGATGACCAGTCCTGAAAAATGCTCAGTGAGCCCTCACATAACATATGTTGGTTCTCTTTAAACACCTCATATATTTTATGCATATATGAACAATGTAGAATTTTTGTAGTTGAGTCATTTCAGTTGGGTCCAACTCTTTGTGATATCATTTGGAGTTTTCTTGGTAAATATACTGCAGTGGTTTGCCATTTTCTTCTCCAGCTCATTTTACAGAAGGGGAACTGAGGCAAAGAGGGGTTAAGTGACTTACCCAGGGTTACACATCTTGTAAGTATCTGAGGCAGGAGTTGAACGCATATCTTCCTGAATCAAGGGCTAGTGCTCTACCTACTTTACCACGCAGATTAGATGCCCAAGGTGGCATAGTGGATAGCATTCTGATCTTCAAGTCAGTAAGACCCGAGTTTTAGTCCTGCCATATATATATACACATGTATATATGCATACATGTATACATGTGTATGTATACATGTATATATATAAATATATGCACACATATACATACAAATATATACAGACACATATGTGTATATATACATGTATATATGTATAACCTGCCATGTATATGTATGCATGAATATGTATGTGTATATTTGTATGTATACACACATATGTATATTTATATGCATGTATATATGCTGTATTCATTAATAAGAAATGTACCTCATTGCTCCAGGCTCTTCTCTAATATTATATGAATCTGTGGCAAAAGTTTCAGGGGAGTGGACATTTGGGAAGAGAAGAGAAGAGAAGAGAAGAGAAGAGAAGAGAAGAGAAGAGAAGAGAAGAGAAGAGAAGAGAAGAGAAGAGAAGAGAAGAGAAGAGAAATAAGAGAAGAAAGTGAAATTAATTTCATTTTTTTTCATGACTTTCATGACTTTCACTTAGGCTATGGTATAATTCTTAAAGTACAAATTAGATTCTATCACAATCAAAATAAACAATTCTGCCCCTCTCAGGGGGCAGAAGGAAGAGCAATGAGTGGAATCTGCAGAGTTAGACACAAACAAAACTTTATATAAAGTCTGCTTTTTTCTGTTGGTGTAATATTTTATGCTTAGCTACTAGAAATAGCAGGATAATCCTGATTTCAATAACTATATTTGAAAGGGATAGAATAGAATGTCTAAGATATTAAAAAGAAACCAAAAATGTGTAAGCGCTCAAGTATCAAATATTTATTCTCCAATTGCAAATAAATTGCTATAGAATTTTTCAAAGCATTTTGTGGCAGGCTAATAGTAAAATGTTAAATTTTAGGAGCTTGAAGAAACAATGGAGCCAATAACATATTTGATAGGAAGTCCTTATTTCTAAGAAAACATGATTAAAATAAATTATGAATATTTTAGAATGTGTAATGCAATGATATTTTGATCTGGAAACATATGTTGAATGCCCAAGAAACTGCAGCATTTGATAAGACAAATATTTCCTAAGAGAAGATTTTTCCCCTTATACATTATTTATTATCATAAAAGTAAGATCAGCATGCTCTGAAGGCACTCATCATAAAGTGTCAGGGCACCAGGCAACAAATCAAGGGCTGCTTAAATGATTGTTTTTTCCCTGAGGGAAAATATATTTTTGCCTAGAGACCTAAATTCATTATGCTCCAGTGCATACTGAGTGAAAAATGCTATTTCTGTCATTAATGTGTTTATAAAAGTCTTTTGTTATCCACACCAAAGAGTCAGCTGGTTCTTTTTTTTTTAAATTGCTTTTGATGTATGGTCTGACAGTAAAAGCTAATGTACTCTACAGAACTTGGAAACTTTGAATTGATTTCAAACTTTAAATCATAAAAGGGGCAAACTTAAGCATATTATAAATCATCATTGTCCTATCAATTGATAATTTGTTTGAATTCAACAAAAAGGGACCTCCTCAAATGGTTCCCAATCAGTGCTTAATTTATATAAAACTAGACTTTTTTTCCCCTCAAGACACATTATATTCACTTGAAACTTTCAAACTTTTTGTTTTAATCTCTCTCTCTCTCTCTCTCTCTCTCTCTCTCTCTCTCTCTCTCTCTCTCTCTCTTTCTGTCTCTCTCTCTGTCTCTCTCTATCTCTTTCTGTGTGTGTGTAGTAATTAATATTTTTGGCCATGCATGGTGGTAATCATCTATAATCTCTGCTACTGTGGTGATGAGTGAGAAGGATGAGCCTGGTGGATAGCTTAAATAAAATTCTGGCCACCTTTTTGGGTCAGACCACATCTGGAATCTTTTGCATACATCTAGGCACTGAATTTTAAAGACATTGGCAATCAGAAACTTGTCTAGAGAAGGATCACTAGAATGGATAAAGGATTGTATATCAGTCTACGTGGGAATTTGCTGAAGCAGATTCACTTGTCATATTGACCTAGAGGAAGTAAGTCCTAGATTTATTTAGCTGTCTTCAAATGTTTGAAGGAATGGCATGCAGGTAGAGCATCAGACTGATTCTTATTCCTCTCAGGGGGCAGACGAAAGAGCAATGAGTGGAATTTGCAGAGTTAGATTTCTATCCAATGAAAAAAGAAAGCTCCTAATAATTATTTCTATCTTGAAATGTAAACAGTTGCCTTGGAAGGTAGAGAGTTCATCCTGGCAGGAAGTCTTAAAGTAGATGATTACCATCAAAGATGGAGAAGATATGGCCAGGACTAAGTACTCTTCTTGTTCCCTTCCACCTCTTAGATTCTGTGATTCAGAGGTACATGTCCCCAAGCTGGCTTTTTAAACATGGTTTACATAGGCTTAGGATACGTACACCTGTGAGAACCAGGATGGACTACTCCAACACACTCTAATCATTTTCCTCTCTAATTTGAATATCTCAGTTTATTCCCAAGCTCACTCTTAAAAGGAGTTCGTTGATCACATCAAGTGAACATGTGCCTATTGGGGCACTTGTAGCTATCAGGGAAAATTTCCTAACTGGCCAATTTTTATTCCCAAGGCATTCTCAAAATAAACAGAGATGTTTCTTTCTTCCTTAATCTGAGCTGTGACCTGGATTCCTAAATACTATTTTAAAAAGTATTCTAATGCATGCTGGCAATCTGTGCTACACTTAACTTTCCACACTGTTTGGTGACATGGAGGCCAGGAGAGTTGCTGCCACTTGCCTCCTCCCCCTTTATTATCAGTGACAAAGTGATCTTGACATTTTAAGATCTGGGCTTCCAAAAAATCACAGTAATCAGGACAGGCTAAAATAAATAATATTCCATTAGGCTATGAGTACCACAATACTGCCTGCATGCTTTAGTCTAGGGAGTAAAGCAGTAGATTCATCTTTTTTACAGATGGCAGAACCACATCCTTCTTGCTTTTACAGTCAGCGTAAATCCTCAATTGAGAGAATATCGGCATGAGAGGTGACTATGTTTGTGGGCAGATGGAGGACATATCACCCAGAACAACTGGGTTCAGATCTTGCCTCTGACATTTACTCTGTACCTCCCTGGGCAGATTAGAGTGGCTAGATAGAACAAGAGTTAGATTGTTGAGCCTGGAGTCCAGAACACCAGAGTTCAAATCTGCCCTCAGATTTGTGACTCTGGGTAAGTCATTTTAACCTTTGTTTGCCTCAGTTTCCTCATTTGTCAAATTGGGTTAACGATATCATCTGCATCAAAGGGTTGTTTTAAAGATCGAATGGGATAAAAATTGGAAAGTGCTTAGCATAGTTCCTGGTACATAGTAAATACTATATAAATGACCGCTATTATTATTATCACTCTCACCTTCAGTTTCTCCATCTATAAAATGGAGACAACTGTATCTACAATATTTACAAATGAGATGTATCTGTAAATCATTTTGCATATGACTGAATGACTAACTGACAAATGAATGAATAAAAAATTGTAAAGTACTAGAAACACAAACAGAAAAAGGGAAATTGTCTCTGCTATCAAACATCTTGTATGCTGTTTGGGGGAAATGAAACATAAAGGAAATTTCTCCTTTGGGGCCCAGAAAGGCTCAGAAGTCCTAAAACTGCAATGGTGGGAGAGCTAGACAAATGCAGGAGTTCTTACATTAAGTCAACGGGTCAGATTATGGGTCTGACATCTAATTCTCAATTATTTATTAGTGGCAAGCAGTTTCCATGAAGAAAGCCAAAAGGCTCACCTATAAAAGAAACATCTTGACATTGATGCAGAAATTATTTCTCAGATGGAAATTTAAAACAAACAAAGAAACTTGCTCATCATTTCCTTACTATTGACTTGCTATGTGGATACCAGTCCTAGCCCAGAATAGTTCAAATAAGTAAGATCTACCTATAGAGAGATAGATCTTGAATGCCTACGCACACATATACACATGTGTCGTATACATATATATGAACATAAAATGTGTATGTGCATGTGTTTATGTGTGTGTGTGTGTGCATAGTCTGACATCACTAACTTTAAAAATTTTAGCTTTAAAAAAAAATGCCAAACACCATACTTCTCTCTAGGAATTTCATGCCTTTACATTTTTTTTTCCAGTTTTGAAAGACTTGACAAAATGACTTGGAAAGGAAGGAAAGGGTGTGGGCAAGATTCAGTCCCTCCATTAGCAGTCAAGGAATGTGGGCAGGAAGAAATGGTCTAGTGTAAAGGAGGCATCAAAGAAAAATTCACCTTTTTCATAATTTGGAATGGAGTATATAGTTTTTCAGGTGGGTGTCAGATCAATGGAAGAAGAGCATATAAGTTATCAACCTGAATCAGTGGGATTTACAGAGTAGCTATTACTGTGATTCCAACAATATATTTCATGAGCAATATAAAGAGGGGACAAAAGCCCTTCTGTGAATAGCTGCAAATGCAATTAGCAGCTGCCAAAACTAGGGATGGGGGCACTAAAGAAACATTTTCTTCCCTTTGTTCTCAGGAAGTTCTGTTGTTAATGCCCTTCTGGATAAAAAGGTGTGCATAGAGACTACTGAAAAGATTGCTATGTACCCATCTGTCTCTTGCTATGAATTCAAATGTGTGATTATGCTTTTATGACTATCACTAAAGATTATAGCTTGGCTAGTCAACAAACAACACGGTGCAAATATTTAACATTCAATCACTTGCTGGACAAGATGCAAATTTATGGAAATTGCAATGCCTTTACATGGAAGCTTACTTCCTGGGCAAACTAGCCTCCAAGTATGGGAGGAGGAGAGAGGGATTCTGAGGGTAAGGCAAAAATCATTTTTAATAAGACTCAATCCTACAAAGAGTGAACTTTCCCAAATGTAAAGTGGGAGATAGGCACTGGATCTATGATTTAATTAGGTGAGTAAATTCTTTCTACTAATGAAAGTCCGAAAAATTGCTCCTTCTTATAGTCTTAGGGAATTATCTGGAGCATTGAGAGTTTATGTGACTGGCCCAGGGTCATAGAGCTAGGAACATCAGAGACAGGGATTTCATAACCAAATGTAATGCTATAGAAACTATTTCTACATCTAAGGGAGCCTGTCATTAGTCATGTAAGCCATGATTGCTGTTAAGAATCCCTAAATCCAAAAGCAATTATTGTGATAATGCCGATCACTGAGTGGAGAACTATAGGACCATTGATTTCAAGTTAGAAAAATCTTTCAAAGAGGTCTAGTTTCACCACTTCATTTTAATGATGAAAGGATGCTGGTATAGAGAAGTAAAATGTGTTCACAAAGGTTACATAGATAGTAAATGGCAAAGCTATAATATGAACCCAAGTTCTGAGTCCAAATCAACCATTCTTTCTAATGAACTATGCTTTTATTGTAGCATTTGCCTGACCTTTTTTTTTAAATAAGGAGGATACCATGTTACACTGAAAAAAAGGCAATGACAATAACAACTAACCAAACAGTGAACTAGGAGCCAAAGGATTTATGGTATATTCTCATAATCTATGTAACCTCTATGATCCTTATTTTTTTTTATTAAAACTAGAATTGATTAGAATATCTTTGATCTGCCTTCTAATTCTTAAAAAATATATGGCTTTCTTATTTCCTCTAACCAGGCCATGAAGAAATATTTATTAATCCTTTACTATGTGCCAGTACTGTGTTAAACATTATTGATACCCAGAAAGGCAAACAGTCTCTGTTTTCAAGAAGTTCACATACTGATGGGCAGGGAAACACATAAATAAATTGGCACATACAAGATATATACAGAGTAGATGGAAAGTAACTTTAGGAAGACTGGCTCAGGTGCCTGGAGGTGAAGGGGGGGTGGTATTATTTTGGAGTTGAGTTTGTAAAGATGCTAGGAATGTAAGAGTCAGAGGTAAGAAGAGATAGCATTGCTGGCATGGGGCAAAGTCAGTACAATAAATAAATCAGGATGGTGTGTTAACAGTCAAGCAATAACAAGTAGGTTGGTATCATTGATCTGTAGTATGTGGGGAGATGGATTAAGTGTGAGAACACTGCCAACGTCAGAAGGGACCAAGTTATGGAGAGCTTTAAATGGCAAAAAGTAGACTTTTGTCTTCTATCTTAAGGGCAATAGGGGGCTACTGGAGTTATTTAAGCAAAGAGGGAAATGTCAGACTTTTATTCTACAAAAACACTGAGGCAGTTATGTAGAGGATGGACAAGAGTAGGGAGAGATATGAGGTCAGGAGACCATTTAAAAGATTATTTCAATAATCCATACTAGAACTGATAAGACCTTGAGTTACATTAATGGTTGTAAAAAAATGTTGCCAAGAAAATCTCATGGGTAGTATGGTCCATGGGGTCACAAAGAGTCAGACACAACTGAAAGACTGAACAGCAACAATTGTGAGTAAAGAGAAGATGACATATATGATATGTGATAGAAGAAAAGACAGGATTTGGCTCCTAATTAGTTATATATCGTTAGTGAGAGTGAGGAACTGTGGTTGATGCTGATGTGGAGTACCTAGAAAGCTTAAAGGGTGGTGGTGCCTTAAACAATAATAGGGAAGCTCAGAAAAGGCTTTGGCAAAAAAAAAACTGAGTTCTATTCTATTTTGTCTTCTAGAAATTCATCATTACTCTTCTCCCATGGAGTCTACTCCATACTGGGATCATAGAGATGTACGGAATGAACTGTCTCATGGAGACTGCTGAGCACATAGTTATAAGGGGCATTATTAGCCATACATGCTCAGATTCATTACTTATAATCTATAGGACTCAGTGCCCCTCATAAGTAAAATGAAGTGGTTGGACAAATAACTTTGAAGTTACTTCCAGTTTTTAATCTATCATCCCTTGCCTGCAGGTTCAAACCTAGTCCTTTTCCTCCCATGACACATGCTTCCTTTTTAAAATAAGTGGCTGATGGTGGAAATCAATGTTTAAAACTAAAATATTAAGTGAAATATCAGATTACTTCATATGAAAATATGAAAAAGATCACTTCATAAAATAAGTGGCTGAGACCAGAAGATTTGGAAGGTCCTCTTCGACTATAAAATTCTGATTCCAAAAGGTACGGTTAGCACATTCCTTGACTAAGTGGACACATCAATTGATAGCCAGATGTATATGTTGCAAATTGAATATGTTTACTGTTACTTCTCTGAGTGAAAGGATTTTGCAAGTATCATTAAATTTTATTTTGCAGACACAAGTTTTGTGGTAATACTGTAAAAATTTTCTCTTATTAAAGTCTGTAGTATTATGCTATTCTTTCCATCTGACTGCTTCTTTTTATGAATCTTGAATTTCTCTTGAATTCTTTGGAAAACAGGATACTTTATAAGCTTTTTCTTTTAGGTCCATAAAACAAGACTAGTAGTATAAACTAGCCCCAAGGCTCCTTTTAAGGCTGAATAGGGAAAATCAATTAGATACTCACTGCCCTCAGAATTTCCTACTATATTCATTTTGGAATTTAATAGTTCAGATGAATCTTTCTTCATATGTTCCCCTTTCATAAATCATTATGACATTGCTTATAAAAATCTTTTGAAACTAACATTCTTCCTATGGCGTATCTACTCAAGTGTCCTTTTAATCTCAATTAAAAATAAATTCCTATCTTTTCAACCTAAAACTGCATAGTTTCTAGGTCTAATTGGAAAGAGATCTCAGCAGATCTCCAATTCAATAACTTCTTAATGTGATTTTTGGAAGGAAGGATGAGAAAGTATCCTATTGCTGACATATGGTAAGGAAATTTGAACTTCTCTGAGTCACTTAATGTACAGAGCTGTGAAAGGGAGAAGTAGAAAATTCCATATGTCCATGATGAAAACACTCTACTTTTCTCTGGTCTGTGTCTGCACCTACATATCAGATATGTTTACTGGTCAAATTATTTAACAAATGATATTAGTAGCAGTAGTAGTGGTAGCAGTAGTAGCAGTAATAGCAGTAGCAGCAGCAGCAGCAGCAGTAGTTGTAGTAGTAGCAGCAGAAGCAGTAGTAACAACATTAATAACATACAAAGAAAACAGTAGAATTGGCTACCTTAAAACAATTAACAGCTTCATGGGTCTAAACTGTCAAATCAGTTTGGAGTATGAATACAGTCGAGGTTAGCTAATTTTTGTTTGTTATTATTTGTTTTTAATTATGGAGTCAGAATCAATTTCAGTGCTGAGTGAGATCCCCATGGTCATCTGGTCTAACTTACACCTGTAAAGTAATTCCCTCTAAAACATTTAATAAGTGTTCATTCGACCTTTGCTTGAAGACCTCCCATTTAGCTCGAATTGATAAACATATTTTTTCTGTCACCAAGCCTAATTATATTTATTTACAGTTTTCACTTATAACTGTTACATCAGTCTCTGAGGACAAATAGAACAAATCTGACCATTTCCCCATATTTAAGTCTTTCAAATGCATTTGTTGACCTTTTTACAGCCTATGACGTTATTGATTATCCTTTTCTCCTTCTCACTCTCTTCTCCCTAGATGTTTAGATCACCACTTTCTCCTGGTTCTCATCCTATCTGACCAGTGGTTAGGTTTTCTTTTCTCTTATTTTTTGCTGGTTCCTCATCCAGGTGACTTCCACTAAACTTAGGTGTCATATAGAGTCCTTTTCTGGTCTCTCTTCTCTTCTTCCTCTATACTATTTCTCTAATATATTGATTTCATCAGCTTCCATGGATTCAATATCTTTCCTATTCTGATCATAGTCAAATCTGCCTATCTAGACCTAGCCTCTCTGTTGACCTTTAGTCTCACATCTCCAATTATCTTTCAGATATTTCAAACTGTATGTACAATAGACATTTTAAATTCAGTAATCCAAAACTGAACTCATTTTCTTTCCTCCAAACCATCCTCTGTTCTAAACTTCCCTATTACTGTAAAGAAGACCACCATTTCCCCAGTACTCCAGGATCACAAACTAGGTGCTATCAATCACCCTTCACTATCATCCACCCTCTATATCCAATCTATTGCCAAGGCTTGTTGATTTCACCTTTGCAACAACTTTTGAATGTATTCCCTTCTGTCCTCTGACACTGCCACTACTCTTGTTTGATCATTCATCACCTCATGCCTAGAACATTACAATAGCTTGCTGGTAGGTATTTCTACCCCAAGTTTCTCCCCATTCTAGTCCACCCTCTGTTCATCCATTGAAGTGTTTTTCCGAAAGCATAGTATGTCTGACCATATAAACCCCCACTCCCCAAATATACCCACTAAATAAAATCCAGCAGTACCTGAAAACTTTGAGGATCAAATAAAAAATCCTTTGTTGTTATTCCAAGCCTTTTATAACCTAGCACCCTCTATCTTTCCAGTATTTTTATTCTTTACACCCTACCCCTCATTCATCACATATTCTTGAATTCAATGATATTGCCCGCCCTTGCTGTTTTGCAAATAAAACACTCCACCTCTCAGCTTTAAGCATTTTCTTTGGCTGACCTCCATGACTAAAATGTTTCTCCTTTCTCATTTCAGCCACTTAATGTCCCTAGCTTCCTTAAAGTTCCACCTAAAATTCTACTTTCTACAGGAACTTTTTCTTAATATCTCTTAATTCTATTTTCTCGATCAATTTCCTCGATTATTTCTTATTCATCCTCTATATAGTTTGTTTGTACCTGTGAGCTCCTCGAGGGCAGAGACTTGGATTTTTCTCTTCCAACTATTACCAGCATTTAACACAGTGCCTGGAACATAGTAATTGCTTAAGAAATGCTTATTGACTGAACAGAATACTAAAAAATCAGCTGTTAACATCTCTAGATCCTTTAAATAATCTTCAAATGGTAGAAACTTGTGACCTTTCACTATCTTGGTCACATTATTCCATCTTGCCAATGACTCCTAAAATGTGATTCAGAACTAAACATAATATTGTGGTTTTATCAGGGCAGAATAGGATATTTTCCTTGTTCCTAGAACCTAAGCCTTTCTTAATGAAGATTAACCTGGCAGCTGATACAAACTAATATGGAAGACTTATATGCCAGCTCTCTTGGCTGCCATATCATACAGCTGATTCATTACAGTCAAATAACAATAGTTCTCTTCTATAACTGCTATCTAGACATAATTTCCCATCTTTAACTTGTGATTTGTTTTTGGCCTAATGTAAAGCTCTACTAAAGGATAAAACAAAGACTTTAGGAGACAATACCATCTTAATATATTTGATAGAAAATAAAGTTCTTTTTAAAAAATTATTTGACTTTTAAATGTTCCTTCTTTGTATTAAAGTAATGGACAAAAAAGAAACATGTCTTGTTTGGTTTGTGTAGTGAAATAAATTATATTTCTAACCATATTGGCTTAGTTTTTATTCTATTTCAAATCATAAATAATAAATCATCTGTCTCAGGAACATGTATCTTCAAACCATGCAAATAGGTTTTCCCCATTTGGCAGTATGAATCATAACTGATGCCAAGTGAGTCATTCAAAATGTTTTAATTGATTTTACCACCTGAGTATTAGAAAATAGAATAGTAAAAATCATTGTAACCTAGTAAATATTTGATGCTCATTGGCAAGGCTACTTTAATGCAAGGTTAACTTCTTTCCTTTGGTGCTAAGATCCTGGCTCTGTTTCTTTAGACCTATTTACTGAACAATATTGTCAATTATGTATTCCCTGAATTATAACCTGACTGAGGATTGGTAGAGCAGGTGAAAATTAATAGAAACAACATCAGCACCTCTCCATGATTTTCATCAATCTGAGCTCTTAAAGCTAATACATAAAATAAGTTGTAGTTCCTTAAAGCTAAAAAACTTCAGGTTGTCATGACCATTTGTCTTAGAGCTAATATAATCATACTGAAAGTATTTATGATTATTGATGGGATGACATTGGATGGAATCATAAGACCAAATTGATTTAGTATATTTTTATGCAGCCATGCTTCAATAAAATAATCAGACATAGTTTATAGATTATGTATCTCATTCCCTATAAAAATATTCCAAAGCAAATGGAAGGAGCATTGTTTGGATTGAGATACAAATACTGGCATGAGATTATGAATTATTAAAAAAAAACCCTGTGGTTCCTGAGGGTCAGATTCCATTTGTATTCAAAGTTGAAAGTCCACTAGATTCAGTAGTTATATCCATATATAAGTTTACAACTACTGTCATTAAAATTGTCATTGGATATGAACACACAATTTTTATATCCATTTTTAAAACTTCATATTCACAAACTGTTTTAAGTGTGTTTTCAAAATATCACCCATATAATTTACCCAATTCTAATCTTCATTAATGTTTCTAGTTTGGCTGAAGCCTAGAGTGAATGAAGGGGAGTATCATGAATCAACCTGGGCAAATAGACTAGTGCAGAATTTGAAGGTCTTTAAATGACAAACATAAGAACATATATTTTATCTTAAACACAATAGAGAGCCACTAAAGCTTGTTTAATGATGGGTTTTGTATTGCTAACTCAACATTCACAGCACCAATGGCAACTATGAATATTCTGTCTTACTTCTGAATTACAAAGTATAACAGATTCTCTATATGGAATGCAGAACCAAAACATTTATTCAAACACCAGAAAGCAACATCCCAACACCAGCAAGCCAAATCCATCAAAGGGAGAAAGACATTTATACATATTATCACTGCAGGGAGCACCACCACTCCAAAGCCTTCCCCCTGCTAGGGCCTTCTCACAAATGAAAACTCACAGTTAGCTGCTTTCTTCCTCTCTCTCTCAGCTCTAACTGTTCTGACCAACTTCCTCTTGGCTCTGTTTCGCCCTTCCTGCTCCACCCTTCCTGTTCCACCTTCAGCAAGTTCCTCCCACCATAGGCTTCATGTGACTTAGGCTTCCACATGATTTAAGCAGGGCACATGGGCTTATTAATGGATGGGAATATCTTCAAATTGAACAAAAACACATCAATACAAATTTATATAGAAGGGTCGGTGCTTTAGATATTTCACTTGGTGACCGTATAGAGAATGGCTTGGA
Source organism: Phalanger gymnotis (assembly GCA_028646595.1). Classification (NCBI taxonomy): domain Eukaryota; kingdom Metazoa; phylum Chordata; class Mammalia; order Diprotodontia; family Phalangeridae; genus Phalanger; species Phalanger gymnotis. Next base: position 381,297,888 of record CM053623.1, read on the forward strand.
AAGTGCAGAGAATGGATGCAACGAGACTATTATAGTAGTTCGAGCAAGAGGTGATGAGAACCTAAAACAGGATAGTTGTTTTGTATGTAGAGATAAGGAGGACAAATTTGGGAGATGATGGTGGGGTGAAATTGGTAAGACTTGACATCTAAATGGTTAGGGATAGGATGAGCTGGACAGAAGATTCTAGGATTGATTCCAAACTCATCTCTTATATTTCTCCTACATGAGTTATTATCTTCTAGCTTTGTGTCATCTGTCATGTTTGGAATGCTCTCTTTTTTCACCTTGTGGAATCCTTAAAGACCTTCCAGGCTCAGTTTAACTGCCACTTCCTTCACAATGTCTTTCCTAGTTCCCCCAGTTGTTAGCCTCATGCCACCAGTATGTATTTATTTTCTGTATATATTGCATTTATTAATCTCTGAACATGTTACATCCTTTCTAGCAGAAACTGCTTAAGGACCACCCAGATTTATTGGCTTGTTTTTGTCTTCGTATTCCCAACACTTAGCTTTTTACAGTTAGCACTTATAAGTCATAGCTGGGAGGGGGAAGGGAATCTACTTATTTTGTGCTTGAGAAAATGGAGGCACAAAGAGGTTAAAGGAATTTTTTAGGGTCACAAAGCTAGTAAGTAAAAGAAGTGAGATTCAAACCTAGGTTTGATGGATTCCAAATCCAGCCTTCAATCTACCAGAACACGTTGCTTCTCAACTATCTATGCCCTGATTGACTAGGGCAACTTGTTGTTCATTATTGTTTAGTCATTTTATTCATGACCTACTATCTGTAACTTCATTTGGGGTCCTCTTGTCAAAGATATTGGAATGGTTCTCCATTTCCTTTTCCAGCTCATTTTATAGATGAGAAACCAAGGCAAATAAGGTTAAGTGACTTGCCCAGAGTCACACAGCTAGTAAGTGTCTGAGGCTGGATTTGAACTCAAGTCTTCCTGACTCCAGGCCTGGCTTTCTATCTACTGTTTCACTTGGCTGCCCTTAGGGCAGTGTAATTCTATACAATTGTTCCAGATATATTCTTTGGGAATTAGGAGAGCTATTTAATAATAAGCAGAGTGAGGGGAAGAAGTCTTTATGAGTGTATGAGAGGAAAAAAGAAAATAACATCTGAATGAAGCAGATTGTGTTGGATCTTGAGTCAGAATGACTTGAGCTTAAATCCCATCTCAGACACTTACTAGCTATGTGACCTTGGTCAAATCATTAAAGCATTATGGTTTGGCCTCAGTTTCCTCATCTATAAAATGGGGAGATGGTCTCAACTACCTCCAAGCGTTGTTGTGAAGATTTAGTGAGTTAATATTTGTAATGCACTTTACTAACATTGTGGCACTAAATAAATAATAGTTATTATTATTAAGTTTTCATGTGTTGGTACTTATAATTCTCTGAGAAGCATAGGGTGACTAGATTATAGGTCCCTAAACATAAGTGTAAGCAGTTATAAACAAAGAGAATTATCCCTAAGGAGTAGAGTTACCCTAACTAGGATGGTGTTGCATGATTAGAGCTAGGATGAAGGGATAAGTGTGCCTCATGTTAGTCCAGGAACACACTGGAGGCACTGCCTGTAGGAGAAGGAAAAAAAAAATACTCAGGATCAGACTAGGTGCTGAGTGTTCATGCTGAGTGTGATCTCCAACACTGCCTATTGAGATCTGTATAGTATTGTAAGAAGAGATGCTTCCAAGTTGTGACTAAATGATTGAAATACTACATAGGAATTTAGGATACTGCTATTCAGTAGATTGCATCTTTATTTTCCAAGAGCTATGTTGTCAATTCTATTTTATCTTTTTTCATCTCCCACTAAAACTTTACTAAAATTGAATGTACTACATACTCATAATAGGAGTTAGAAAACAACATCTCAGGTGGTATAAGGTATTGATTTGATGAATTTTTTTTTACATTGGAACCATGGGCCAGAGAGGGAAACAAATCCTAAAAATAAACACCTACCAGTCAAAGTATGAATATGTCTGATGCAAAGGTTATACATGTTAAACCATGACAGGACTTTTTATTGCAGACTTTTGTTCTTTGTCCAAGGTGTCTCTAAAGTCTTCAGAAGGATTTGAAAATTGGACTGGACTATTATTAGATCCAGGGAGAAGACTAAAGTATGGTAATACTTTAAAAGTATTTATTTATTTAGTAAATAATAATATAATAATATAAATAATATACTATATTTAAAAGTATATATAAAGTAAGGTAATACCCAGCCCCTTTCAGTTTTCCCAAACAGAGTGTGTAGAAACCTAATATAGGGCATAATGTTTAAATTGAAAATTGGAAATTAGGAAGGCATTCTGTGGCAGACAGGAAAGGCAAAAAGCAGCAAGCTATCTTGCAAACCTCAAAAGTATGCTAAGGAGCCACAGAGTCATTGGCAACCTCGGGCAAAGACACCACCTTTTCTCCTTATCCACGTTCATTAAGCATAGATCAGTTTGGAATTGAAATAAAGAAAACCTCTATCTTCAGGGACACTATAGATATTCATTCAACATATAGATTATTTAAGATAATTCATCTTCTACTCAGACAGCTAACAATTCTGCCAATGTCCAGTGGATGTCAAGGTCTCCAGATGTTAGATATATCTTTCCTAGAGAGGCCAAACCATCCTTTTAATTTACTGTGAAACGGCATGTTTCAGCATGGTCTCTCTTGATCATGTTCACTTTAACTACACCAAAAAACTATATAATTAAGTCCACTGAAATTATTCTTCATCTTTATTAATTCGCTCATATTCAAATTACCAGAGCTATAGTTAGGATAGAGCCCAAAGAGCTTTGCTCAAAAGTAGGCAACATTTTTCTTAATCTTTAGCAATCTGAAAAACTCACAGCATCCTGAGGCATGTTTTCTTTCCTTGCCACTGTCCACACAAACAACCACAAGTAATAGGCAGAACTTTAGTGGTTATTTTTCTTGGGGCAGGATTCCTCCCTCGACCACATCATAAATGAGCTTTTCTGCACCATTAACCACAGGCATAAGTTGTTGTATTTGTCCTTCATTTTCGAAGAGGAGTATGACATCAGGGAAATGATGACATGACTTGAAGTTGACTTTGATTGGAGTGAGGGAGGGCTGTGCAAGGTCACCAGCCTCACCTTCTCCTCCAGAGCCAGCTGGCTCCAGTGAACTGATATTTATCAAGATGACTGGAGATGACCAAGGATGCAATGGGAGAACCTGGCTCTTTTAGGCTAATGCCTTTTCATGTACTCTTTTAGAGTAAGGTAAAGCCCATGCAGTGAATAGGCCTCTTTAAGTAGTGAGTCAAGGAATGGCCTTTTTAATTAGAAAAAAGGGAAAAAATCAGTCTGGGAGGGGAAGACCCTCAGAGTTGCTGTTCCAAAGAGAAGCACTTACCATTGACATTCACTCTAATCCAGAAGGGCTCAAAATGCAGCCATTAAGTGGATCTTGGTCAGGGACCTATTCATGAGCTTCGGAGTTAATGGGTTTTAAAGTTTTGTGGAAGGAAGGAAGGAAGGAAGGAAGGAAGGAAGGAAGGAAGGAAGCAAGGAAAGAAGGGAGGGAAGAAGAAATATAGCCAGGAATCCCCAAGTTGAGTGGGCAGCTTCTGGTCATCAAAATTTACCTTCCTTTGGAGAGGGAGAGGGACAGGGACAGGAAGAGCTGAGTCACCCAACTAGCTGGGTCCCCTTTCAGGCAGCTCGGTCTACTCAGAGGTTGATTTGTCCTTTGTTTTTAAAGAGGACCATGACACAGGCACAAGAGTTGCTAGTTAAAACCCTGTTCCAACACATAATTCTGGATTGAAGGGTAGCTTAGTCACCAGGGATGAGACAGATTATCATAATCCTTTGAGGCCACAGAGTTTCCCATTAGAAACCTCCCTGTTATGCTTGCCTGATTGAAATTTGTTGCCTGATGGTAGGTATTCCATAACCAACAAGAAAAGATAAAAAAAGGACTGAAGGAAGGAAGGAAGGAAGGAAGGAAGGAAGGAAGGAAGGAAAGAAGGAAGGAAAGGAGAGACAGAGGGAGGAAGGAAGGAAGGAAGGAAGGAAGGAAGGAAGGAAGGAAGGAAGGAAGGAAGGAAGAAAGAAAGAAAAAAGAAAGAAAGAAAGAAAGAAAAAAGAGAAAGAAAGAAAAAAGAGAAAGAAAAAGAAAGAAAGAAAGAAAGAAAGAAAGAAAGAAAGAAAGAAAGAAAGAAAGAAAGAAAGAAAGAAAGAAAGAAAGGAGAGAGGGAAGGAAGGAAGGAAGGAAGAATCAATGAACTTCAGGAGAGGAAGTTCCCTCTAGAGGAGATTTAGTACAGAGAGGGTTCTGAGCAAGTCCAGGGCTCCCTTGAAGGGCTTTGAACTCATATGATTGACAAACTCATATCTAATCATTTTAGCCCTCTATAAGCAATAAAATAACATGTGTCTGGCCTTTCAATAAGTCAGCTTTTGGGTCTAAGCTATCCCACAGAAGCACAGAAGTATCTATTGCCTCAGAGGGACAGAGGCATCTAACCAAGCCTTAGTATCTCTGCTGTACCTGGGTCCAAATTTATTTGTGGAAGAGAGTTGTAATGGCCATATTTACAATCTGTAAGAAGGGCACTCACCTAGCCTAAGTTTCTGAGAAGGAAATCTAATCCTAGGACAATGGCTGCTGAGTTACTGGAGACTGTTGATGGGTACAGGAAGATGTGAGACTAGGCAGGGATAAGGATATCATAGGATTTTTAATGACTCCAAAGAGACAAGAAGTATGCTGTCAGCACCCTCTAAAAGTCATTTCAGCAAACGCTGAGCACTTTCTTTGTAAAATATCATTTTATAATGGTTTGTATGACATTTTTAGTTATCTAAATGACAGCTAAGAAATGCTAGGTCCAGAAACAGACTCTGAATATGGAAAAAGTATAATACAAAACATTTTTTTACAAAATGAAAAAGGGATTTGTTCCTACTAAGTTTAACTTAATGTTAAACATACTACAAACTAAACAATGTTTCTGATATATTCCTTTCTAAATTGCATTATTAAAACATTCTTAAGGTTCAAAGCATAAATTCCCAAGGAAAAATATAAAAATAGTTAATTAACAGAATATATATCTGTTTTGTTTAATATACTTGACACTTCTGTATTTCACTTATTCCCTGTGCGCTAGACAAATGCAAATTTTTATGGCTGATTTACCTTGCATTTTTAAATAAGAACCATGAAAAAAGTTATCATGTTCATTACATGTTGTATACTCTATTCATCTTCAAACCTGGCATAATTCCCACTTTTCTATGAATAGAAAAAGATTGTGGAAATTCCATTCTTTGTATTTTACCATGGTAAATTTCATTCAACCTTTACATGCTGCTACTAGAGTTGTTAGTATGCTGTGGAAATAAAGAATAAGAAAAAAAAAAACCTTTTCCCATGCTACAATATAAACTGTACAGAATACTACATCTTTGCAAATTTTCCAAGTATGTGTTGGATGAATTTCCCTTGACTTAAGTATATGTGATAAAATAATAATAAAAAAAACCTCAGGAATGGACTGAATGGACTAGAAATCTGTTAATGTTTTTATCTGTATGTATTTGTTATTTTATACTTTTATACATCTTTTAAAAGTTGAAACAAATGGAGTTGAAAAATTCAATATACACAATTCTCTTTTGTTCCACTTCATGGTTGGAAAACAATTTGTAGATACTACTCCATTTTCTATAAGCCATTCAATCCTTGGCCACAATGAAAAATTAATGCTGATGGAATGATAAGAAGCTAAGTGGACCTTGCTTGTTGGTATAATCCTTTTAAGGCTATTGGGAGAGATGAAATCTCTTAGACATTCATTGATAGAAGCTGTTTTTTTGCCCATCCCGAGGCTGTTCAATCAATTATTTATAACCTTTGTTCATAACTTCTACCTGGACTTTGCCAGTTCAGAAGTTGCTATAGATTATTTAATAGTATCAATTTTAAGAGGTAAAAATGGACACTTTTTCCTTGTTTTAAAATTCTCATGTAATTCCAAACTTCCATATGGACAATTTTATATTTACATGTCTACATTAGATAAGAATAAAAATTTTATCATTGTAAAGGTCCTCAGAAGTCATCTTTTCCCACATATATTTATGCACAAATCATCTTTATCCCATCCCTAAGAAGTGATCATTATGTCTGTGCATGACTATCTCCAGGAATTGTAAACTTGCTGCCTCCCAAAGATACACACTCAGCTTTGGAATAATTCTAATCAATTGTTTTTCTTCATATTTCACTGAAATCTCTTTTTTCACAACTTCTATCTATTGCTTCTCGGTACTACCAGTTCTACCACCTAACAAAGCAAAACAAGTCTAACCTAAACTTTCTCCTGCATATGAATGTCCTTATAATACAGGATGGAAACTGTCATCATCCTACATCTTCTGTTCATCTTTCTAAATACCCACAATTTCAATATATGTTCATATGCTATGATGCCTAGTCATTCAAAGACAATATTTTCTCCCCAATTATTAAACATAACTCAAATACAAGTGTACTAAACTCTTTGAGATATTCATATGAAATGATAAACTCATATGAAATATGTAAGAAACTAAATCCTAATTTTCAAGTCAATATTTAGTTGGAAAATATTTTGGGAGCCAAAATTCACCATTGTCCTGATTTATAGATCTATAAGATGAATTTTTAAGAATATAGTAATAAAAATAATGATCATACATATGGTATTTTAAGATTCAAGGAGTGAATTATATAAATTTTTCATTTTGAACTTCTTAAGAAATCTGAGAGGTAGGTGCTAAAGATATAATACTCCCTTTTACAGATGAGGAAACAAAAGGCTCATTGAAAAAAATAGAATATCTTAGACATGACCAAATGGATCTCAAGCATAATAGATGGGATTTAGACCCATGTCTTACTGACACCAAGCTCGTCATTTTATCTGATGTACCTCCCACGTAGTCAGTTTATTAACAGACTTCGTGTTTTTTGTTGCCCCCCACCACAGACACAACTCCCATCTGTGAATCAATCAGGAAGATAACTGAAATCTTAGATGCCAATTCCCTTGATACCAAACTGATTTACAGGGAAAGCTATCCCAAGACAAATAGACTCTCAAGGGCCAACTGACAGTCAGATACAGAGAATAGTCTAGGGCAAGAGAAAAAAAATGTATATAAAGCCAGATGCTAATATATAAAATATTTATAATTTCATTTCAGAATGGGACTAGGAATTGCTCTCCAGCTGTAAACATAGAAAATCCACATCATGATATTAATTTAATCACAGAATCACAGAATCCAGTATTGTAAAGAACATTGGAATCCTCCCTTCCTCCCCCTGTCCTCTCCTCTTCATTTTTTTCTTCTCTTCTCTCATCTTCTCTTCTTTTCCTTTTTCTTTCTTCCTTTCTATCTTTTTCTCTTTTTATTAATTTATTCCTCTCTTAATTTCTTTCCCTCCCTCTTTTTTTTTCCAAAAAAGGACTTCACCTAATTAGTGAGAAAATTGGGGGTTAAATGATTGGCCCAGGTTCACACAGGCAGATGGTAAACAATGAAGCTTATATTTCAACTCTAGGTCTTTGCCCCTAAATCCAATGTTCTTTTTTTTTTTGCTTTAATGTTTTTTTTTAATTTTTTTTATTTTTAGATTGCAAGAAACAGTTCTACATAATTTTGGGTTCCAGATTTTCTTCCCTCCATCCCCCCTCCCTCCCCAAGAAGGCATGGAGTCCCATATAACTTCCAGGTATAACTAGGCATTGAATTAATTTATACATTTTCTCATGACTCATGAGAAAGAC
>CM053623.1:381314928-381328150 GCA_028646595.1 Phalanger gymnotis
GAAAGCAAGGTGAAGGGGTTGACAAGCTTACTTTAATTCAGCACACAAATATCATTCACTTAGTTCAGGGGAAAAAGCCAGCACACTGAACTTCAGAGCAAATTACAAAAAAATTACAAACATCAACAGACAGACCCAATACAGATTCATAGTTACCAACATCTAGGTTCAGCCCGGGAGCTCAGAACAAGGGCTGGCCCAGAGTCATGTGCCACCACTGCTGCTGCGAAGAGCTCCAAGGAAGAGGAGGCCAAGCCCTGGTTTTATATCTTTTTCAGCATCAGAGGTGAGTCACACATGCGACTCACCCATGTGACCTAAAATCATCACAAAGAGGAGGACTTAAACCCACGTGGTCTAAGAGCCTCTGCTGTCCCAGACATGTAAACTAGGCCCTACCTGTAGTTAGCCTCACCTTAGGCCCCACCTTAGTTGCCAATCCAAACCCGCATAGGATTTACACCTAATAGGGGTTTGGGCCTGGGGCTTAGAACCTAGTGAGGCTCAATGAAATACACTGAATTACTCAAACAAAACAAAGGCCATTTTGCTTACCAACACAGGTACAAGGAAGGATTAGAAACCATGTGAGGGACAGGAAATAAAAGTAGACTCCTTAGACTGGAAGAAGAGTGTGATCAAAAGGCACAGATATTACATAAACTTGTCATGATGTAGTGAGGGACAGATTAGAAGGGCTAATACTTTATAGTAAAGATCTTACAGGATAAATGGAAAATAGTTTGGATAGTTGAAGTGTGGGCTATTGGTATGAATGCAGAGTCATAGAATCAGATTATTTTGGAACTGAAAGCTATCTTGGAGATCAACTAGTCCAATCTCTACATTTCCAGATAACAATAGTCTGAGGCAGGAAGCAAACCCAGTTCTTTCTAACTCTAAGTCCAACACTCTATCTAGTATACCATCTAGGGAATATTGCAAAGTTTAGTTAAATAGATAGAGAGAAAATTAGCTAGATGGATAGATAGATAGAGATAGATATACATGAGTTTGTATGTATCTTTCATACATATTTACACATGCACATATTTGTACACAAATTTATATGAATGCATAAAATTATATGAAAACTTGTATTGCTATATAGAAATTAACATTGATTAATGATGATCATATTTTGTGTTATTTGGCAAAAGATGAACTTCTTTGTGTTCCTCTGACAACACAGGGCTAAAAATAGTCCCCAAGAAAGCAAAATAAAATAACAAGAGATTTATAACTGACTGATCCAAGAGAACAAATCTTATAAAAGCCCAAGGTTTTACAAACAATGAAACTTGAGACTTTTGGGAGAAAGCAGCATGCTTTTCTGAGATTTGTGTAAGCTAACTGCTCATCCAAATGAAATTTAGTTACAGCTCATGCATTATGTGACCATCATAAAAATTTAAGACAAAATTATTTTCAAATTTGCCTATGAAACCAATAACTATAAGTTCATGGATAGATTTGTCTACTTGGGTTAGAGAACATTTACAAAGAGGCATAATTGTCCTTGTTCTTCTGATGTGTAGGAAGGAAAAAATTGAAAATTTATATTTTATTAAACCCATACGAGGGGAAATTTGCTTCAGTGGTCCTTTTGATGAAGTATAACTTGCCAGGGTACCTCGAGGGAATCTTAATCTCCTTCTAATTAACAGAAAGTGTTAGCCTTCTTAAGAGGTTGTCTGATTCAGATTTTATACAGGTATGCTTTGAATGTGTGTGTATTTATACACACATACACATCTGTGCACCCACACATACCCCTATGCCCACTCCACACATCCACATGAATACACAGTACAGAAATCCTCACTTGCAATTCTGTCAATTTACCACTTTTACATATGCCAAGATTATTTTTAGATGTGGGTTATTAGCCTAAATGGACAACCAGAAGCTGGAAGAAGAGGTCATAAAACAGGCAAAAGGAGTGAATTTGGCCTCCAGAAATGGACTGAATCTTAAAGAAATATCGACCTTCAAGATCAGGATCAAAGGATCAAGAAAAATATGCACACTTGGATTCTGAGTGGTAGAAAAACATTACCATTTTCTCCTGAGGCAGCCCACTTCTCTTTTAGGCTCCCCTCCCTGGGGATATCCTCATAGAGGCTTGAAAACCATTTGTCGATATGCTATTAACTCCCCTTAGAGAGTTGTCTAGATCTGTTAAAGATTAAATGACTTTTCCCAATGGCTGAACAAGTTGTGTTATATTAATATAATGGAATACCATTGTGCTATAAGAAATGATGAGCAGGTAGACTTCAGAAAAATCTGGGAAGACTTATATAAACTGAAGCTGAGTGAGGGGAGCAGAACAGGGAGAACATTCTATACAGTTACAGCCACATTGTGCAATGACTAACTTTGATAGACTTGGTTCTTCTCAGCAACATAAGGTTCTAAGACAACTCCAGAAGACTCATGATGGAAAATGCTATCCACATCCAGAGGAAGAATTAGAGAATCTGAATGCAGATCCAACTATTTGCTCTCTCTTTTTGTTTTGTTTCTTCTTTCTTGTAGTTCATTCCATTTGTTCTAATTCTTCATTGCAACATGACTAATGTGGAAATATGATTAATGTGAATGTATATGTAGAGCCTATATTGGATTATGTGCCATTTTGGGGAGGAGGTGAATGGGGAAAGGGGGGAAGGAGGAGAAACTTTGGAACTCACAAGCTTGTGGAACTTAATGTTGTAAACTAAAAATAAATAAATATTAAAAAAAAGATTAAATGACTTTCCCAGGATCATGTAGCCAGTCTGGTTTATAAGCAGTACTTGAATCCAGATGTTCCTGACTCTGAGGTTTGCTATCAATCAATTATATCACAATGCCTTTCAATCTATGTTATAACTGCAAAACAACTTGCATAAAGGTTAGGAACAAGAGAGTCGGATTAAGAAGGTATATATAGTGGATAATTTTAAACAAGGTGATTTTCAAATCAGAGAAGGATATATGACCTATCATTGTGTCTTAATGGGATATGTTAAGTATCCACCTGCTCTCAGGGTCTAGAGGAGAAGTTCTCCTATAAGAATCAGAGGAGGAAGGGCTGCAAATTTGCTTCTGTCTGGTAGTTTACTGACCTTCTTCCACCTGTTTTGTGTCACATGCCATCTTGTCTAATTCCCTGGAATTGTAGAAGCAGTCGCCTGCTTGACTTTCTGCCTGGACCTCCCCGGTAATTGTGAGTTGCTTATTCTTCTACTTGACTTCATGGCCTCAGGCCCCTCCTTCCTGGAAGCTAAGAATAAATATACAGATCCTCCCTCTCTAGTTAAAACTTGTTATAGGACCCTAACTACCCCAACTAAGTCTTGTTAAATGACCCTGTCACTCTCACATCCCTCTACGGTTATGAGAGTCTGGTATTCATGAAACATGGCAATGCACAAATATTCAGCATTTGAAATTAATATATATTATAGAAGGGAAAGCAGAGAAACACTGTCCATAAAGAACAAATACATTTGTGTTAGGGGAGAGACTTTCTAATGTGTGGAGGCTAAAAGAAAGAAGATTTTGACTCCATGTACATGGCTTATCAGCCTACAGAGACATAAGCTTTGCTGAGCTGATGGAGAAGGCTGAGATGCCATGACAAAATATTTTTAGTGGAATGTGTTATGGGACAGGCAGTTGTAAAAGAAAATAACCTACCTGGCTTGTGCAGTTCCTCATCTAGAGATAAAGATGAATAAAATAGTTTCCTAAACACTAAATAAACATACTAACTTGATAGATATAACTGAGATAAGATTAAGAAAAAATTTTAGCATAAAGGAACTGAGAAAGCTGGAAGAATGAGCTAGGAAATGGGGAGCAACCATGCACTAAACCTCAAATGCAATTTGAGAACCATTTGAGCCAATGGAGAGCTGTCTAGCCAAAGGAGAAGATCAATGCTGGAGGAAGTCAGAGACCCACATGCCAGAGTTTAGAAGAAAAGTAAGACAAGTGAGTCAAATGGGAATGTAGTAGTTCCAACCTATTTGGGCATCTGGTTCCCTGAAGGCTTTCCTGAACTTTAAAATTAAAATTCAACAACTTTTAAGTGCTTACTTAAGACACTTAAGTTTATATTTTACAGCTGAGATACAGAATATATAGATATTTTAGCCAGAAATGGAAAACATATATAAAGTTCTATACAAAACTATTGAGAAAGGAAAAGAGTACAACTGGGTGATGGTGGGGGTGGGTTGGGGTGGGGTGGTACTCAAAAGTCCTCTTGTAGTACATGGAACTTGGGTTATTCTTTGAAAAAGCTAAGGTCTCTAAGAGGAATAGCTAGAAATCTAGGGCATTCTTCAGAGGAGTACCACTTTTGCAAATACCTGAAATCAATGAGAAAGATGAATGTATGGGAAAAGCTACCAAGCCACTCTTGACCACAAGTGAATGTTCTACCCTGGGATCCTGATAAATATTGGGTAATTTCTCACTACAAACCCATATTTCTGGTCCCTAGATTTGCTGCCTGTTTCTGGCTCTCCCTCACCTGCTTGATGCATCAACACTGCATTTAATTCTGGTGCCCACCTTTTTTCCACTTAATGATAACTAATGCCTGGCCTCATCTGATATGCTGTTTGCTTGTGGTCTCTCAACACAAAACTCACAATTTTCACCTACAATTTCAGCAGGCTCCATGGTAGAGCCAATTACGGGTTGCCTGGGCACAGTATAGAAAGGCTGAGTTTCCTGTACTAGTTATTTACTATTTACTGTTTACATAATTGACAACCATAAGCATATAGGGTTATGGGTGACCTTAAACAAGTTGACTTAACTTTGGTCTGCTTCAGTTTACTCATATACAAAGTGAGGAAAATAATACCACCTAAATCCCAGGGTTCTTATATGGATAAAATTAGATACCTGTAAAGTGTTTTGCAAACCTTATAGCACCCTAAAATGCTTCCTATTATTATTGTTATAGCTATTCTCTCTCTCTCTCTTTCTTTCTCTCTCTCATTTTCCATATTTATATATATGTATAAACATATATACATAGACATACATATATATGTATACGTGTGTGTGCGCATGTGTATGTGTGTATCTACCTATCAATCTTTTTTTAAGTCTTTCCCTAGCAGAAAGATCTAAATATCCCAAAGGAAATTGTGTCAATTCCTGAAAGGGGGGAATGGTGGAAGGGAATATAATTGTCACCTTCTGTAGCTGGGAGTGAAAGTTAGGAAACTCAGTTCAGAAAAGAGACATATATGATATAATAAATAATTAATAGATAACATAGTAATTAGTAAGGCAGCTAATGGTACAGTAGAGAGAGTGCTAGGCTTTGAATCAAGAAGACCCATCTTCCTGAGTGCAAATTTGACTACAGATGCTTATTAACTGTGTGACTCTGGGAAAACCACTTTTTTATTGTGTCATTTTTTATTTTTTTTTTTATTTTTAGTTTACAACACTTGGTTCCACAAGCATTTGGTTTCCAAATTTTCTCTCCATCCCACTCCTCCCCCCTCTCCCAAGACAGCATGTAATCCAATGTAGGTTCTACATATACCTTAACACTGAAATTATTTACATAATAGTCCACTTGTAACGAAGAACTATAACCAACGGAATGAATCATGAGAAAGAAGAAACAAAACCATTTTTTTCAAAAAAGGAGAGAAAAAAGAAAGAGAGCAAAAAGTCTGCCTCAATCTGCATGCAGACTCCATAATTCTTTCTCTGGATGTGCATAGCTTTTTCCATCATGAGTCTTTTGGAGCTGTCTTTGAAACTTTCATTGATGAGAGGAGTCAAGTCTATCAAAGTTAGTCTTTAAGGATATAATGTGTCTATAAAAGTATATAATGATCTCCTGGTTCTGCTCCCCTCACTCAGCATCAGTTCATATCAGGTTATACTGAAGTCCATCTGCTCCTCCTTTCTTCTAGCACAATAATATTCCATTACATTCACATACCACAATTTGTTTAGCCATTCCCAATTTATAGGCATTCCCTTGATTTCCAATTCTTTGCCACCACAAAAAGAGCTGCTATAAATATTTTTGTACATACATGTTCCTTTTCCACTTGTATGTTCTCTTTGGGATATAGCCCTAGAAGTGGTATTACTAAGTCAAAGGGTATATACATTTTTATAGTTCTTTGTGTGTAGTTCCAAATTGCCCTCCAAAATGACTGGATCAGTTCAAAATTCCACTGAAAAATGGAATAACATTCCAATTTTCCCACATCCTCTCTAGCATTTTTAATTTTCCTATTTTGTCATGTTAGCCAATCTGACAGGAGAGATGTGGTACCTAAGAGTTGTTTTGATTTGCATTTCCCTAATCAATAGTGATTTAGAGCATTTTTTCCTATACCTATAGATATCTTCAATTTCCTCCTCTGAAAACTGCCTGTTCACATCCTTTGACCATTTCTCAATTGGGAAATGACTTGTATTCCTATAAATTTGACTCAGTTCCCTGTATATTTTAGAGATGAGGCCTTTATCAGAGACAATGGTTATAAAGATTTTCTCTCAATTTTCTGCTTCCCTCCTTACCTTGGTTGCATTGACTTTGTTTATACAAAAAGTTTTCAACTTAATGTATTCAAAATTATCCATTTTGCATTTTGTAACACTCTCTATATCTTGTTGAGCCATGAATTCTTCCCTTTTCCATAAATCTGACAGGTAAACTATTCCTTGCTCTCCCAAATTGCTTATAGTGTCAGCCTTTATTCCTAAATCATGAACTCATTTCGACTTTATTTTGGTATATGTCTACGCCCAGTTTCTGCCAAGCCATTTCCCAATTTTCCCAGAAGTATTTGTAGTGAATTCTTAGCCCAGAAGCTGGATTCTTTGGGTTTATCAAAGAGTAGATTTCTATAGTTGTATGCTACTGTGTCTTGTGTACCTAACCTATTCCACTAATCTACCACTCTGTTTTGTAGCCAGTACCAAGTAATTTTGATGACTGCTGCTTTATAATACAGTTTAATATCTGGTATGGCTAGGCTACATTCCCTAGCATTTCTTTTCATTAATTCCTTTGATAGTCTGGATTTTTTGTTCTTCCAGAAGAATTTTGTTATTATTTTATCCAGCTGTGTAAAATAATTTTTTTTGTAGTTTTATTGGTATGGCACTGAATAAATAAATTAATTTAAGTAAAACTGTCACATTTATTATATTATCTCTTCCTGACCATAAGCAACTGATGTTTTGCCATTTATTTAGACCTGACTTTATGTGTGAAAAGCGTTTCATAATTGTATTGATATAGGGCTTGGGTAGGTAGACTTCCAAATATTTTATAGTGTCTACAATAACTTTAAATGGAATTTCTCTTTTTATCTCTTGCTGTTGGGCTTTATTAGTAATATATAGGAGTGCCAAGGATTTATGTGGGTTTATTTTGTATCCTGCAACTTTGCTAAAGATTTTTATTATTTCAAGTAGCTTTTTAATTGATTCTCTAGGATTCTCTAAGTAAATATTCATATCATCTGCAAAGAGTGATAACTTAATTTCTTCTTTGCCTATGCTAATTCCTCCAATTTCTTTTTCTTCTCTTATGGCTAAAACTAACATTTCTAGTACCAAATTGAATAATAGGGGTGATAATGAAAGGTATTTTAATAGGAATGGAGGTTGTATTTTGTCAAAAGTTTTTTCTACATCTATTGAGATAATCATATGGTTTCTGCTTGTTTTGTTGTTGGTATCGTCAATTATGCTGATAGTTTTCCTAATATTGAACCAGCCTTGCATCTCTGTAGTAAATTCTACCTGGTCATACTGTCTTATTTTCAAGATAAGTTGCTGCAATCTTTTTGCTAATATTTTATTTAAATAAATATTGGTCTATAATTTTCTTTCTCTGTTTTGACTCTAACTGGTTGAGGTATTAGTACCATATTTGTGTCATAAGAAGAATTGAAGGACTCCTTCTTCACCACTTTCCCAAATAGTCTGTAAAGTATGGGAATTAATTGTTCTTTAAATGTTTGATAGAATGCAGATGTAAAACCATCTGGCCCTGGAGATTTTTTCCGAGGGAGTCGATTGATGGCTTGCTCAATTTCTTTTTCTGAGATGGGGTTATTTAGATATTTTACTTCATCTTCTGTTAACTTAAGCAATTTATATTTTTGTAAATATTCATCTGTTTGTCTCAGGTTGTCACATTTATGGGCATACAACTGGGCAAAAAATTCCCAATTATTGTTTTAATTTCATTTTCATTGGAAGTGAATTCAACCTTTTCATTTTTGATACAAGTAATTTGGTTTTCTTCTTTCTTTTTTTTAAATCAAATCGACCAAAGGTTTATCAATTTAATTGTTTTTTTTAATAAAACCAGCTCTTAGTTTCATTTATTAGTTCAATAGGTTTTTTTTATTTCAATTTTATTAATGTCTCCTTTGGTTTTCAGTATTTCTAATTTGGTATTTAACTAAGGATTTTCAATTTGTTCTTTTTCTAGCTTTTTCAGGTGCATGACCAATTAATTGATCTCCTTTTTATCTATTTTATGCATGTAAGCATTTAGAGATATAAGCTTCACCTAAGAACTGCTTTTGCTGCATCCCATAAGTTTTGGAATGCTATCTCATTATTGGCATTCTGTTGAATGAAGTTATTAATTGTTTCTATGATTTGTTCTTTGACTCACTCTTTCTTTAGGATTAGACGATTTAGTTTCCAATTAATTTTTAGTTTATCTTTCCATGGTCCTTCATTACAAATGAGTTTAATTGCATCATGATCTGAAAAGGATGCAACTATTTCTTCCTTTTTGCACTGGATTGTGAGGTTTTTATGCCCCAGTACATGGTCAATTTTTGAGTGTATGCCATGTACCACTGAGAAAGGTATATTCCTTTTTATCCCCATTCAGTTATCTGCAGAGGTTTAACATATCTAACTTTTCTAAAATTCTATTCACCTCCTTGATTTCTTTCTTGTGTATTTTGAGGTTAGATTTATCAAGTTGAGAGAGGTGGAGGTTGAGGTCTCCCACTAGCATAGTTTTGCTGTCTATTTCTTCCTGTAATTCCCTTAAATTCTCCTCTAAATATTTATGTGCGATGCCACTTGGTGCATAGATGTTAAGTAATGATATTGCTTCATTGCCTGCGGTGCCCTTTAGCAGGATATAATGTCCTCCCTTATCTCTTTTAATTAGATCTATATTTGCTTTTGCTTTGTCTGACATCAGGATTGCTACTACTGCTTTTTTTTACTTAACTGAAACACAATATATTCTACTCCTGCCTTTTGCCTTTACACTGTATGTATCCCCCTGTTTCAAATGTGTTTCTTGTAAACAACATGGGGTGAATGTAGGGTTATGGCTTTTAATCCATTCTGCTGTCCACCTCCATTTTATGTTAGAGTTCATCCCATTCACATTCACAGTTATGATTACAAACTCTGTCTTTTTCTCCATCCTATTTTCCCCCCTGTTTATGCTCTTATTTCTCCCTTCTCCCTTCCACTCCTCAAGAAAGTTTTGTTTTTGACCACTGTCTTCCTCAATTTTCCCTCCCTAATGACACCCCTCTTTTACCCTTTTCCCCTTGCTACTTCTTCCTTCCATTCTTTCCCTCCCCTCTGTTTTCTTCCCCTTTTCCCCTCCTACTGCCTGTAGGACAAGTTTGATTTCTATACTTATCAGAGTATGTTATTCCCTCTTTGAAACAAATCTGATGAGAGTAAAGCTCAAACATTGCTTTTCTACCTCCCCTTTTCCCCTCTATATTTTCGTGCCTCTTCATTTGAATTAATTTACACTTTTCTGCCTCCTCCTTACTTCTTCTTCAAAAACAATACCTTTGCACTCCTTAATTATGTTTTTATATAATCACATCAGTTACTTTATACTGACACCCATAGTCTGTGTATAACCCTTTCAATTCTCATAATAACTATGCCATTCTCAAGATTGACATATATATATATATATATATGTATATATGTATATATGTATGTATACACATACATATATATCAATATAATCCTGTATAATGATGTAAACAATTTTCCCTTATTGAATAGAATAATTTTTCCCCTCGTTTACTTTTTCATGACTCTCTTGAGTTTTGTAATTGAAGATCAAATTTTCCATTGAGCCTTTTCATCAGGAACATCTGGAATTCCCTTATTTCATTGAATGTCCATTTCCTTGCCTGAAAAATTATGCTCAGTTTTGCTGGGTCGTTGCTACTTGTTTGTAGTCCAAGCTTCTTTGCCCTTTGGAATATCATATTCCAAATTCTCCTTTCTTTTATGGTATAAGATGCAAGATCCTGCATGATCCTGACTGTAGTTCTCTGGTATTTGAATTGTTTCTTTCTGGCTGCTTCCATTATTTTCTCTTTGACCTGATAATTCTGGAATTTGCCTACAATATTCCTTGGAGTTTTCAACTTGGGATTTCTTTCAGGGGATAATCAGTGAATTCTTTTGATGACTCTTTTACCCTCTGGTTCTAGGACCACAGAGAAATTTTCCTTGAACATTTCTTGGAAGATACTGTCCAGATTCTTTTTTTCTTCATGGCTTTCCAGTAGACCAATAATTATTAGATTGTCTCTCCTGGATCTATTTTCCAGGTCAGTTGTTTTCCCAATCAGATATTTTACATTTTCTTCTATTTTTTTTTCATTCTTTAGATTTTGTTTAACTGAGTCTTGGTGTCTCATGGAGTCATTAGTTTCTACTTATCCAATTCTAATTTTTAATGTATTGTTTTCTTCACTTAGCTTCTGTATCTCCTTTTCCATTTGAATAATTTTACTTTTTAAGCTGTTATTCTCTCCAAATATATTCTGAACTGCCTTGACCATTTTGCTATTTTACTTTTTAAAGATTTAGTCTCTTCTTTCACCCCTCTAACTTGGTTTTTAAAGTCCTGCTTGAGTTCTTCCAGGAATGCTTTTTGGTCTGGAGACCTGTTCATTTTTCTTTTTGAGGTTTCAGATGTGGGTATAGTGTCAATACTGTCCTCTTCTGAATGGGTATTTTAATCTTCCCTGTATCCATAATAGGAATCAACAGTCTTTGGTCTTCTGGTTTGCTTTTTCATGGTGTTTGGTTCCTTCACTCCCCTGAGGCTCAGAAGCTCCTGCTGTTCTGCTGATGGGGCCTGCTAGGACACCTCTCTTCCTGAACTAGTCTCCTTCTGCCACCTCAAGAGGGGGCCTCCCCAGCTTCCCAAGATACAAGGCTACTGAAGTGCCACTTCTGGCCCCTCTATTTCAGTGTTTCCCCTGAGGGGCTATTATTTGGGTGAGGAAGGTAAGGAGAGCCACTTTACCTTGTCATCATGGCTCCCAGAAGTTCAAGAAGGTGAGTTTCAAACCTTTAGACTGTGTGTGGGCTGGAGGCCTCAGGGGGAGCTGCTCTGCAGCCACAGACTCTGCACTGGTGTCTCCTGTAGCTCCAAAAGACTTCTGTTTTGGGCTGAGAGGGCTGGGGATCAATTGCCGCTATAGCTGGTACTTCTGCTCTGGGCCTGCTCCTGCTCCTGCATTTCTTACTCTCAACACTCTCTGTGATTGGCACACTGACTGGGTTCATCTACTGCTCCCATTCTGGTGTGGTCTGCTGCCCTTCTGCTCCTGGTGCTCCTGCCCCACTCAGTCTAGTAGTGGCTTCTAACTCTCTCAAATCTGCTCTGATTCACTTTTTTAGAGGTATCTGACAAACTTTGTGAGAGAGCTCCTGTAAGATGCTGTTTTCATGTGGCCATCTTGGCTCCACCCTGTAAAACCACTTTAAAACCTGTTTGCCTCAGTTTCCTCATCAGTAAAATGAACTGGAGTAGGCAATGGCAAAACCAGTCCAGTATCTTTGCCAAGAAAAGTCCCAATGGGTAAGAGTCAGACATGACTAAACAATAATATTACTTGATATGTAAATACAGTCTTATAGACTGTCAGTATAAGATATATTATATTAATATAGTAATATAAATAAATTATACACACACAACAGATTTTTAACCCAGTGCCTCTGATTCTAAATCCAGTGCTCTATTCACTTTTGAATCATGATTTTAACCTTTTTTAAGCAACTCCCTTACATTTATTTCAGATGCAATGGACAGCTAAGAGTTTAGTGATTGGTGAAAATATGAAAATGGATGTATAGATATATAATGTGGAAGCAAAGGAGGAAAAAAAGGAGTTTGGAAAGTGAGTAAAATAGAAAACGGGCATGTATGTGTTTGTGTGCATATACAAAGGACAGTGAACAGTGAAGTCAACCTAGGATGATAATTAGTTTTTTATTTCCTAGATATTAGCAAAAACACAATTTTTTAGCCACCTTGTGAGTAATTTTACTGTATCATGAGAGTTAAAGTAGTATTCAAATTTTGGAAAATTGAAAGTAAAGAAATATCACCTATATTCCATTATCCTTATTTGGAGGTTATCTCTATCAATTAGCTTTTATAGACTTCATACATGCTTTCACTGCCATGAACAGATTATTTCCCTACTTGTCAAAGTCAATTGTCATCGTGAAAATATACTGAATTTCATCTAATTCTTTATATCCTTTCTCTCCCTTCAGAATAAAGGGGGAATCTATTGGAAAGCAGTAACTGCCATGAGCTCCCCACCAAGTCCCTCCAAAAACCTATAAAAAAATGGCTCTGAACCAATTCTAGAACTGCAGAACCCACAACGTGGCAGAGGGAAGCAGGGCTCCAGCCCAGGACAGCCTGGATGGTCTCGGGGTAAGGTCGGTCTCAAACAGAACTCCCAGCCCCCAGCTGAGGGGAGTGGAGCTGAGCCAAGCAGAGCCCAGCGCACGCGGCACGGCACACTGTGGACCGATGAGACCAGGAGTGGAGCCGAGAGTGCCCTAGCATGCTGAATTACTGAGCTGTGGCATGTACCAGACCATACAACCCACAAACAGCAAGGACGACACAGAAGGTTAGTGGGAAAAGCTGCAGGACTGGACGGAGTTTGCGGTTCGGCTTCCACCCCTGAGGCATGGGAGGTGGGGCAGCTTTAGAAATTCAGCTGCAGTTGCTTCTGGCCCCAGGCCCACCAGGTGGAGGAATTAAGTGGCTGATCAGAGCAGGAGTGAAGAGCCTGCTGAAGATTTAAGCCCAGTCCGGGTAGGGGGCTCTTGGGGAGGGAGGAGTGCTGGTGAGGCAGGGCATCCACCCAAGCGTGGAACATAGAACTCTTTAGTC
>CM053623.1:381328650-381352898 GCA_028646595.1 Phalanger gymnotis
CTCTCCTAGCCTACAGATTCGTTCCTTCAGCCTTTCAGATTCTCCCGGCTGGGAAATTTACCCCAGTCAGACTGCTCGCAATTTCTAACTCTCTCAAATCTGCTCAGATTCACTTTTTTATAGGAATCCAACAGAACTTGTGAGAGAGCTCCGGCAAGAAGCTGTTTTCATGTGGCCATCTTGGCTCCACCCCTCAGCCTGTTTCTTTTAGGCGTTATTTTCTTCAGTATTTTTTTGGTCTCCTTTAGCAAGCTATTGGTTCATTTTTCATGATTTTCTTGCATCACTCTCATTTCTCTTCCCAATTTTTCCTCTTTCTTGATTTTTCAGCTCCTTTTTGAACTCTTCCATGTCCTGAGATCAATTCTTAGTTTTCTTGGAAGTTTTGGATGTAGAAGCTTTAATTTTGTTGTCTTCGGAGTGTGTGTTTTGATCTTCCTTGTCACCATAGTAACTTTTTATAGTCAGTTGTTTTTCCTATTGTTTGATCATTTCCCCAGCCTATTAATGACTTTAAGTCTTTGTTAAAGTAGGGCTCTGCTTACAGTGTAGAGGACACACTTTCCCAATCTTCAGGGTTTTCATGCAGCTGTTTTCAGAGATACCTCGAAGGACTAGTGAGTTTTCAGTTCTTGCAAGCTAGTATGATCTAAGGTGATGTATTTACTACTCTGCTGGCCTGTGCTCTGGTCTGTGAATTACCACAAGTACTCTTTTCTGCCTTGGAACTGTGAAGAGGATACTCCACTTCACTGTGACCACAAGCTTTGGTATGCTAGTGCTCTTTCTTGCCCTGGGACTGTGACCCAGGACTGAGACCCACATCCAAATATGGGCAAAGCAACAGAGTCCTGCCTCAGTGCTAGAAAAAGAACCCTTTGATGTCGTTCTAACCAGTCGTTTGACCGCTTCACCATTTGTGGGCTGAGAGCTCTGGAAGCAGCCTCTGCCACTGCTGCTGCTGATTCAGTTACTCTCAAAGCTTGTTCCTAGTTGGCTGAGGCCATGGCTGTGCCGGCATGGCTAATGCTGGACTCAGCTTCACTCTCACCTGGCACAACAGATCTTTCCTGCCAACTTTCCAATTTGTCTTGTGCAGAAATTTGTTTCATTCCATCTTTTTTGTGGTTTCTGCTGCTCTAGAATTTTTTAGTCATTTTTAAAGCTATTTGGACAGGTTTGGGGGAAAGCTCTGGTAAGTCCCTGCTTTGACACTACCATCTTGGCCACCCCCAACCCCCACTGGTGGATTCTTTCAATGGCTATTTTGCCCTCCAATTCTAGGACATTAGGGCAGGTTACCTCCATGATTTCCTGAAAGATGATGTGCAGCACTTCCTTTTAATTAAGGCTCCAGTTAGTCCAATGATCCTAATATTGTCTCTCCTAGATGTAATTTCCTGGTCACTTGTTTTCCCCACAAAACATTTTATATTTTCTTCCATTTTTTTTCATTCTTTTGAGTTTATTTGATTGATTCATGATGTTTCATAGAGTCAATAACTTCCACTTGCCCAATCCTCACTTTCAAGATTTTTTTTTCCTTAATTAGTTTTTGACCTTTCTTTTTTTTCTATTTGTCCAATTATACTCTTTAAGGAGTTGTTTTCTTCAGTGGATTTCTATATCTCCTTTTCCATTTGGCAAATTTTACTGTTTAAGCAGTTTCCCAAGGTATTGACTCTCTTTTCATAATTCTCTTGCATCACTCTCCTTTCTTTTCACATTTTTTTTATCTCTCTTATATGACTTTTAATCTCCTTTTTGAGCTGTCCAATAAGTTTTTTTTCTTGAGATCATTTCCAATTTTTCTTTGGGTTTTTGACTTTGTTTTACTCTTCTGAGTTTGTGTCTTGGTCTTCCTTATCACAATTATAACTCTATGGTCAGATTCTTTTCTTGTTGTTTTTGCTCATCTTTTTGTGGCCATTTTCCTTTCTTTTCAATTTGATCTCTATTTCCAGGGAAGAAGGCTTCTTCTCAGGCTTCTTGTGCCAGTAGCTGTAGACTCTACTGTTAATCTGATGTTGCCATAAGGACCATGAGGGACCCTCAGGTCTGGTACTGCGTTGTGGAGGTATGGTCAGGGAGGGGGGAAAAAGGCACTACTGGAGGCTGTGTGGGTATGACAGTTTCCCTGGAGCTGAGCTGGGGTCCTCGCACTGGTGTCTGGTCTCTGCTGAGGCCCAGTGAATATTTTTTTTCATTTCACTGTGGCTACACTGAAGCCATTGAGGTCTGGACATGAGAGGTTGCTTTTTTGCCCTGGGATGTGCTAAGGCACATGGAGGTCTGGCCCCTGTGGAATTCCTGTTTGCACAGCTGTGCTGAAGCTGATGGTTCTCAGAGCTGGAGTTTGTTGGTTCTCCTGGCTATGCTAAGGATTATATAAGGGTCCTGGTCTTGGCATTTTTCTGCTCCTCCGCACAGGGGCTCAGGATCCCCTGCAGATTTTGTACAGATGGACCTTGCTGGGATACTTTCTGCCCTGGAATGCATGACTTTTTTTTCCCATTTCTTATCAATTCTCAAGTATCCTGTGCTAAAATACCTCTATGCCCCATATTCCTCTTTCCACTAGTTGTGGTATTCCAGGACTTATTCTGGGGCACTATTTTATGATTCTTTGCAGGTGAATATGGGAGAGCTGCAGTGATTTACTGCTTAATCCACTATCTTGGCTCCCAGAATTCCAGAAATCATTCATTTTTAAAACAGTAATGCCATATAAAAACCTTCCAAATATTCTCACAGAAATTATTATCTTGCTAGACAGTTCCCCCTGCAGTCTTTACTTGTGGAAGTGATTCTTTGAGGTTATTATATTAACTATCTAATAATAATAACAATAATAATAATTACTATATAACACATTATAATTTGAAAATTAACTTACATATTGTATTTAGTCATCACAATAACTTAGGGAGGCCAGTACTATTATTGTCTCTATTGGACAGATGAATAAACTGAGGATGAAAGAAGTTAAAAGAATTGCTTAGGGTGGCATACTTAAATGTCTAAGGCCTTAGATCTTCCTGACTTAAAGCTCAATGCTCTACGCATTGAGTTATATATTTGCCTAGTTAGTAGGTACTTACTAAATAGCCTGTTAATTGACTGATTTCATATTTGCCTGTTAATGCTATTTTATTATATTTGACTCAATGTCTAGCCTCTCATGACCCTTACCAACCATGTCATCTTCAAATTTGGTAAGCAGGGCACTTATGTTTTCAACCAACTTATGGATAAAACATGTTTAAGGAAACAATGTTTAGGACAGGTCCCTGGGATATTCAACTGGATAGCATCTTTCTAGTTAACATTGATTTTTTTGCTCCTTTTCTCCCTGATGCTGGGTCATTTCAATTCAATTTAACTTAATATGCATTAATTAATGTCCTATTTTATCCAAGTCAATATGCTAGCTTTTAGAGTTATGAAAATAAAAACAAAATCATTCCTGTCCAAAGCTTTTTACATCCTGCTGGGTAGAGGGGGACTTACATTTTCAAAAATAAGCAAACTAAAATTGAGTATGGAAGGAAAACTAACAATTGGAGAGGTCATGCATTTTTTTGCCCTGAACATCATTAGCTGGGACTTGAAGGAAGACAGGCTTTGGAAAGAGATATGGAACAATGTAGAAGGACAGAATTTCAAACATGAGAGAATCCACAAATGCTTGGAGGCAAGAGATGAAGTGTCAATTTTAGGAGCCAATTTGTAGCTAAATTTGGCCAGAACATAGCATTTGTGAAAGAGAGTAGAAAAAAAAAAAATAGAAATGGAAAGGTCATGGGATCTAGACTGGGAATGGTTACTAAATGTTAGATTATTTTATCCTGTCCAGGGAAACAGTACAAAAAGCTTGTGGGCATTAAATTTTATGGTCAGTCTTATATCTTAGGAAGATTATTTTGTAACATCAGGGATGATGGAGTGATGAATGACCAGATTAAAAACAGAGATCCCAATTAGGAAGTCATATATAAGGAGACAGATAGATGGAGATATAGATATATCTAGATATCTATCTTTCTATTTCTATATATATATATATGTATATATACATATGGATGTACATATATACACATATTACACATATATATTCTATGATGCGTGCGCACACACACACACACACTTTTTTCAAAGGGCAAAAAAGTGATGAGGACTAGGACTTAGTGTAAAAAGAAGGGCAAGGACTATTTGGCTTTTTTAAAAAAATTGTATCCTCAACATTAATCACAGTGTCTGGCACATAGGAAATGCTTAATCAATGCTTTTTCATATATTTGTTCATTCCTTGAAATCCAAATTCTTCTACCCTCAGGGAAAGATTGCCTGTAGTTTCATAAATGATATATTAGCTTATGATTGAATCAGTTAAAATACTGTTAATACGAGCTCATTGTGTATCATCTTCTTGCCTACAGTATCTTAGGTTTTAAGTCCTTTACTTTCTGTACTTTCAAACACAAAAAAAACAATTTTCTATATTAAAGGAGAGACAGAAAGAGAGAGAGAGAGAGAGAGAGAGAGAGAGAGAGAGAGAGAGAGAGAGAGAGAGAGAGAAAGACAGAGACAGAGACGGAGACACAGATTCGCAGAGAGACACAGAGAATGGGTGATTGAGAAGTTGAATGATTTTCTCTGTCTTAGGAATTATTTATCTTTTTTTGGTGGAAGAAGGCACTGACCAGTAAATTTCATACACTGGTATGTAAACTAATGCTACAAATGCATATTAGCATCCTGGCTGCATCTTACAAGAAAGTTGCTTGATTTTTTTTGAGTGACTTTCCCAGGATAAGTAAGTACCAGGGATAAGAACTTAAATCAGGTTTTCTAGAGGCCGATGCCTACTCTATCTATTTTGTCATAATGCTTCTACCTCAATATTGGTTATACCATTTAAAAATATTCTTCTTCTTCCCAATATAGCTTAAGATCACCTTTTTGTTTTCTCTAGTGTTCGTTGCCCACTGCAGTTCACAGTTTACTCTAGAAATCCAGTCAGTGCCGTTATAGGATGGTACAACTTTGTTTTTTTTTAAATTTCTATAGGATTGTAGTTACTAATTCAATTGACTTCCTGTCTTAACAGTCATCTATTCAAGTCTTGAGCTTTGCTTTTCTGCCTGAGTCTCTGCCTTTCAAAAAACGTTATCCACTACCTCATGTAGTCCCATGTCCATTTTTGTGTTAAGACAAAGATGTACCACTGTATTAGCCCCTCCCCAGGTTCTGCCTATTTGCCTACCCCTAGAGATATCCTGCAAGGACATCTCATGAGGAACAAATCAGGTAATCTATCTGGGGACATATATATTGGCATCCATGCCCAGCCATGAAGTGATCTATGAAGCTTATTTTGGGATGATGGATGGCATGATATGAACTGCTTCTCTTTGTCTGAGAAAGCTCACATTTTTTTAATTGCTAATAGCAAATTTTGTTGGTGTATGTGCACACCAAGCTACCTTAAATAAAGGGATAAAGGAGCTTAGTTTTCCTCATTAAGATGGTGATCATTGTATGCACTAGACACCGGCCAACTATGAATTTATCCTGGGAGTATTCAGCTCTGTCTTTTGGATATTGATTAGAAAACACTGCAACAAATGATCTACAGGGGCCTGCATGGACACTTATAGGCCCAATGAGCCTGTAAAATGGGGAGAAGACAAATTTTCTGATCCAGTCAGCTCATTATGGGACAATGTAATTCATATTGCTATGCATATTTGATAGTAGTGGCACTCAGAGCATGCTTTGGAGTGTGAGATGATGGCTTTTTTGACTAGGGTTACAACTTTTGGGCCAGTAGGGATAGAATTAATTGCTGCTTTTTTCCACCAGATCATGTATGTCATTTAATAGTACAAATATGCCTAGCCTTGCAGTTTTACATCTTTATCATATCTTTATTTATGACACCTCGAAATTCGAATCTGTCACTGATCAACTGCTACACAAGATTGACACTGTATTCATCCTCAGTTACACATCCAAGCATTTATCTCCTTTCTCTGTTTCTGCCCCCCCCTACACTGACCCTAGCCTCCTTGCTGTTCTTTGTAATGTCACTCCCTCTCTGTAATGACAGCATTTTCACCGATTGTCTCTGAAATATTCTCTTATCTCTACTTCCTGGATTCTCTGGCTTCCTTCAAATCTCAGTTAAAGCCACACCCTCTGCAAGACATTCTTATTGCCTTCCCTCTGAGATTATCCCCAATTTTCAGCATATGCTCTGTTTGTTCATGTTTGTTTGCATTTTTATCTTATCCATTACACTGTTAGTTCCTTGATAATATGGACTACTTTTATTTATTTTCATTTTATTTTTTAAAATTTTGGTTCTTTTTTTAAGGGATGTGTGGAAAGATTGCATTTTTGTTGCACTCCCAACTCTTGCCACAAATCCTGGTAAACAGCAGGTGCTTGATAAATATTTTATCAACTGGCTGGCTGGCCTATCAATACAGATTGGCAACTTCCCATCAAGTTAAAATGTTAAAGAGTCATCGAAGACTTTGAGAGGCAAGGTCACTTTCTCAGGGTCATACAGTTACTATAGGCATAGGATTCAAACTCTGCTATAGTGTCTCACTCCCCCATCCTCAATGCTATCCCTCAAGGTTTATCTGGTATATATGCAGTTGATTGAATGATGTGGACCCTATTATGATATGGGGTCCTTGAACATAATAACTATATTTTTGTCCTGCTTTGTGTCCTTAGAACTCAGCAGAGTGACTAGTGCATAGTAATCACTTAATTAATTTTTTTATTGTTTACTCACTTAGGCATCTTATAGTACTTGGTAACTTGAATTCAAGCACTGATCAAGCAGCCCATGTATCTGTTACACACCTTCTACAAATTTAACTTGGTTGAAGAATTCCCTGGTTTCTTTATATAATACATTTTCTGCCTTAGAATTGTTTGTATCATTAGGACATCATTTTGTTATCTTCTCGTCTTTCTGGGATCACTTAGGCTCTATGATTTTAGATCAAATAATCATATATGTCATTTACCTGAACTTTAAAAAATCTCCCTAAATCTAGTTTTTATGTCAGAGTCTGGGTGGCTTTCTCCTCCTTATTTATCATGAAGTCTAAGATGAACAGTAACCTCCTTATATAATACTTATCATTTCTGCTTCAATTATTTTCATAGTACAAGGGGATATTAGGATACAAAGAATATTCAGCACAACAAAATGTGGACCGATGTTGACATAGAATTAAAGCATTAATCTTTCTTTTCCGTGTTCTCTTTCTGTTTCACAATTTTTCTTTCAAACCCAGACTCACACACCTACTAGCAATGTGACCTTGGGCAAGTCACTTAACCTATGCTTGTCTCAGTTTCATCATCTATAAAATGGGGATAATAATAGCACCTGCATCCCTGGGTTGTTGTGAGGATCAAATAAGATAATAAATGTAAACCACATAGAACAGTGTTTGGAACATAATGATCATTATATAAATGATAGCTATTATAAGCTAATTCTATTCATTAATGTTTTTCTTTAGGTAGCTCTGTTTTTCCCCTTCACTGGCAAAGCCTTTCTCAGAGCAATTTATAAGTCTTCTTCATTCCTGTAGGAAGCTCTCACAATCATAACCAATAACTGAGAAGTTAAATCACTTCTCCTCTCCAAGACTGAGGTCAAAAACTCTCCTTATGTTGCGACAATGAAAATATAACTAAGTCTATGCCAAGGTGGGGCATCCTTCCTGCAACATATCTCTGTTTTTAACTTTGCTGTATTCTCAGTATCTCTCTCAAAGAAAGAGGAGAGGGTAAATGACCAAAGGGGTCTCTTGGCTAACTTTCAAACCTCAGGGCAATCGAGTGGCTTTTACTTCAAGGTCTAGTACAAAGCCAACAAGGTCTTATGCGCATAGCCATGATCAGTGACATCTCTCTTCTGGGAGTCCCCAAGAGACAACCTCTATAGGATGATATGATCATAAATTCAGGACAAGGCTTGCCAAATCAGCAGCACACCAAGCTGATCAAGGAATACTTCCACCCACTACTCATATGTAGCATGTTGACATAGTTTACAATGTTGCTACTGGGGTTAATAATACTTACTATATTCATTTCTGGGCAAATTTTTCCACATAAGGGAAGGGTCAATAACAATAAGAAAAGGGTGGCAAAATCGAATTAATTTCTGAATTTGAAATGTAAAAGTGTCAAGCTATGATATACTTTATAAAAAGATGATTTACACTGGTCTGGGCAGGAACAAGTATATTGGGGAAATAAAAGTGAGTTTGTGGCATAGTCATGCTCTACTAATTTGATGTAATCAGTAGGAAAAGCACTCTGTAAAATGAAAATATTGAATAATAGGATATTTTTAAAATACATGATTTGTTTTCAAGAACATTTACATTAACCAGGCTAACCAACATCCTACCTAAAAGTAATCACCAAAAGACCTGACAGTGACTTCTTGTTACCTTATAAGAGGACCAATCTAAGCCACTAATTTCCTTTTTGTTATTATCCCAATATTATGTATACAATTGGTATATTGTGTACTTTACTTTTAGTGCTTAGCATTGTGCCTGGCACACTGTAATCATTTACTAAACGCTTCTTGATTGATTTATTTGATTTTACTTTGTAAATCATTTTTTTCTTGTATAAAGTTGTTATTTTCAAACTGTCCCAACTTTTAATTCAGGGCTGGGAAACCTGCATTCCTGAGGCCACATGTGTCCCTCTAGGTCCTCAAGTGTGGCCCTTTCCCAAATTCAAACTTCACAAGAGAAATTTCAGTCAAAGGGCTGCACTTGAGGACCCAAAGGGACATATGTGGCTTTGAGAACACAGGTTCCCCACCCTAGTTTTAAACAAATGAATTCTAAAGAAAAGAAGATTTATTCATTATCTTTCAAATCGCTGCATTTAGGTATTTTTTTTCTTTTTCTGACACATCTCTTATAATGCAACTTAAGTTGATTTCTTCTTGATTCATCTTTAGTAGACAAGTGGGAGAGTTGTTCACCACTCTCCTTAGAATATACTTGAATATAAGCTATTCCCAACTCTTGTGATTCATGGAAAATGAAAATAAATTAAATCAGAGGAAATAGAGTAACACTATGCCTCAAATAACTTTTTGTTAACAAAAAATGGCAAACGAAGGAGCCAACTGAAAGAGAACCTTCAAATGTAAGAGAAACACAATATATAATAGCTAGTGTATTAGCAGCAGGAAATGTAAGCACAACGTCCATTTCAAAAAGGTTATTATGTGAATAATTTCTTATATGTTTAATCTTCTGCACTTGTATGCCCAAAAGGAAAATAGCAATAAAAAAAATAATGTTGCCCTACTTGTTGGATTTGTTGGTAAATCTTATATTTTCCAAGGTAAAGAATTGCATTACATAGGAAGAGAATCATCCTGTTTTAATACATTCTCTCATCCAACATTTTCTCTTTCATTTGTGAGTGTTCTTGAATCATCCATTATTTTTGTTCAATTCCATGTCACATGATTTTTGAACTAATCAGCATTCTTGAACTTTATTACTTAGCCTGTTTTATACCGCCCCACCCTGTCTGTGTCAATTCAATAAATTCAGGAAACATTTATTATGTGCTTATTTGGACAAGTCAATGTGCTGGGGACACAGAGACAGAATGACAAAATAAAATAAATGCCACTAGTTCCTACACTCAAGAAATTTATATTTTAGGCATGTCTATAATTTAATTATATATCAATTATCTCTTTGACATATGTATGTGTTTATGGGAAACAGCATGTGTAAATGTAAGGAGGTGGGACTCAAATGGCAGGTACAGAAACAACTATTGAGTCAGTTTGGTAAGCACATAGGTTGAGTGAAAGGGAATAATATGAAATAAGACTAGAATGGTAGGTGGGAATGAGCTTATGGAGGGCTGTAAATGTCAAGCTGGAGTTTTTGTATTTTATCTTGCTTTTTTGGCGATAGATGGAGTCTAGTCTAGCTTTGCCTAATGAAAGCCAGCCCCAGGGTTACCACAGAATCAATATATTATGTAGGACTATCAGTGTCTGCTGCATGATAGCTTCCTCTTGAGGAAGATATATGACACAATCACACAAAATCCAGGCTCACTCTTCAGCTGCGCTTGAAAAAAACTAAATAAAGCAGTTCTATAAAATGTTGCATGGCCATAAACACTTACTGTTTGACAAGAGTTTTCATGGGTTTTATAGCTTTTCATTTGGGAAAAAGGCATTAGGGAATTTTAATTTTATTTCATGATTAGTGAACCTCAAATAAAAAAAAAAGGCTTCAGCTTTCACATTGTATGGAGAATTATAACTATGAAGTTAAGAGGCATATTTCTCGTCTAGTGGAGTGTCCTATAAAACTTGACAAGCCTTGAAAGGTCAGATATTTATAATGACATTTTCTAGAATTTTGTGTAATCAAATTGTTTATGTTCTAATCAATGCCCACTTATTGGCTCCTTTCAGATGTATTTCAATATGAAAAATTACTGTTTTTTTCTTATTCCCTAGGGTGTCTCTCAGCTGTTTACGTGTTTAAACACACTCTGCTGGGTCCCTCTTACTGAGTTTCATAAGAGAGGACTGGAAATTTATGAAAAACAAGTTAAAAAACAAAATACGAATTATGTGATCTAAAATTGGAACGATGAAATCATTCTCTTTTATAAAGACAGTTATATATGTGTATGGAGTAATCCTACTATGCAAAGTTTACTTGAGGTATGCTTAAGACTGAGTAAGTGAAAAAAAAGATGGATCATGGGGTTAGAGAAGAGAGTTTTCAATAATAAAAAAATTCTGTGAAATTATGTAAAAATTTTGGCCACAAATAAGAGATATAAAAGGACATGTCTGGTTGCTTCTTGCAGAGGTGGAAATGCTGGGTGGGAATAGTGGGTATTCTGTGTATATGTTAATATAACAACACAAATTTTCTAATTGACTGATCAGTTCTTATCAATATTACCTGTTTTTTTTTCTTTTTTCTCTAATCCTTTTATTTTTTTTAAATAAGGGTTAGCTCTGGGGGAAGGAGAAAGTTATGGATGAAATTTAGTTCATTTTAAAATAAAATCTAAATTTAATTATTTTATTTTATTTTTAATTAATTAGCTAATTTACTTTTAGTTTTTAACATTCACTTTTATACTATTGTGAGTTCTAAATTCTCCTCCCCCCAGCAGTTCTTTGCCCAAGAGGACATGCTATCTTATATAGGCAATACATGTACAATCATATTAAACATATTTCCACATTAATCACATTGTGAAAGAAGAATCAAAACAAAAGAGGAAAATGTCAAGAAAAAAAATTGACAACAAAAAAGAGAAAGTAGAATGCTTCAATCTGTGTTTAGCCTCCATAGTTCTTTATCTGGATGTGGATAACATTTTCCACCATGATTCTTTTGGACTTGTCTTAGATCATTGCATTGTTGAGAAGACCCAAGTCTATCGAAGTTGCTCCTCCCACAATGTTGCTGTTACTGTGTACAATGTTCTTATGGTTCTACTCGCTAACCTCAGCCTCAGTTCTTGTAAGTCCTTCCAGGTTTTTATTTTCCTGTTCATCATGTTTTATGGAACAATAGTATCCTATTACATTCATATACCACAACTTGTTCAGCCACTGCCCAATTGATGGGCATCCCCTCATTTCCCAATTCTTTGCCAACACAAAAAGAGCTGCTATAAATATTTTTGTACATATGGGTCCTTTTCCCTTTCTATAATCTCTTTGGGATACGTACCTAGTAGTGGTATTGCTGCGTCAAAAGGTATGAACAGTTTTAAAGCCCTTTGGGCATAGTTCCAAATTGTTCTCCAGAATGGTTGGATCAGTTCATAATTCCACCAAGAATGCATTAGTGTTCCAATTTTCCCACATCTCTAAAATTTATCATTTTACTGTTTTGTCATGTTAGCTAATCTGATCGGTATGATGTAGTACCACAGAGTTGTTCCAATTAGCATTTGTCTATTCAATAGTGATTTAGAGAATTTTTTATATGATTATAGATAGCTTTAATTTCTTCCTGTAAAAACTATCTCTTCATATCGTTTAACCACTTATCAACTGGGGAATGACTTATATTCTTGTACATTTGATTCAGTTTTTTATACATTTAAGAAATAAGGCCTTTGTCAGACAAACTGGCTATAAAAAAATGTTTCCCAGATTTCTTCTGTACCTCTAATCTTAGTTGCATTGGCTTTGTTTGTGCAAAAACTTTTTAATTTAATGTAATCAAAATCATGAGTTTTGCAATTCATAATGTTCTCTATCTCTTGTTTGATTATAACTCATTCCTTTCTCCATAGATCTGACAGGTAAACTATTACTTACTCTCCTGATTTCTTTATAGGCATCACCCTTTTTGTCTAAATCATGAACCCAGTTTGACTTTATCTTAGCATATGGTGTAAGATGTTCATCTATGCTGAGTTCCCGCCATACTATTTTGCAGTTTTCCCAGCAGGTGTTTTTTTTTTTCTTTTGGTCAAATAGTGAGTTCTTATCCCAGAAGCTGGAGTCTTTGGATTTATTGAACAGGAGATTACTACAGTCATTGACTATTGTATTTTGTGTACATAACCTCTTCCACTATCCACCACACTATTTCTTAGCCAGTACCAAGTGGTTTTGATATTTGCCACTTTATAATACAGTTTTAGATCTGGTACCACTAGGCCATATTCCCTTGCATTTCTTTTCACTGATTTTCTTGATATTCTGGAGCTTTTGTTCTTCAAGATGAATTTTGTTTTTTTTTTCTAGCTCTATAAAATAATTTTGTGTACTTTGATTGGTATGGCACTGAATAAATAAATTAATTTAGGTAAAATTATCACTTTTATTATATTAGTACAGCCTACCTATGAGCAATTGATTTTTTCCAATTATTTATATCTGCCTTTATTTGTATGAAAAATGTTTTGTAATTTCATTCATATAGTTCCTGGGTTTCTTTTGGAAGGTAGACTCCCAAATATTTTATAATGTCTAATGTAACTTTAAGTGGAATTTCTCTTTCTATCTCTTGTTTCTAGGCTTTATTAGTAATATATAGAAATGATGATGATTTATGTGAGTTTATTTTATATCCTGCAACTTTGCTGATGTTATTTATTATTTTAACTAGTTTTTTAGTTGATTCTCTAGTATTCTCTAAATATACAATCATATCAACTTCAAAGAGTGATAGCTTTGTTTCTTCTTTGCCTATTTTAATTCCTTCAATTAATTTTTCTTCTCTTATTGATAAAGCTAACATTTCTATTACAATATTGATGGTAGTGACAATAGATATCCTTGTTTCAGCCCTGTTCTTATTAGAATCCTTCTAGCTTCTCCCCATCATATATAATGCTTGCTGATGGTTTTAGATAGATGCTGTTTATCATTTTAAGGAAAACTCCATTTATTTTTACACTCTCTAGGATTTTTAATAAGAGTGGTGTTATGTTTTGTCAAAAGTTTTTCTGCATCTATTGTGATAATCATACAATTTTCATTATTTTTTTATTGATATAGGCAATTACACTGATAATTTTCCTAATGTTGAATCAGCCCTGCATTCCTGGTATAAATCTCACCTGGTTATATTGTATTTTCCTCATGATAAATTGATGTAATCTCTTTGTTAATATTGTGTTTAAATTGATTTTATCTGAATTAATTAGGGAAATTGGTCCATAATTTTCTTTCTCTATTTTGGCCCTTCCCAGTTTAGGTATCAGCACCATATTTGTATCCTAAATAGAATTTGGTAGCACTCCTCCTTTGCCTATTTTTTCCAAATAGTTTACATATTGGTATAATTCACTTATAAATCCATCTTGCCCTGGACACTTTTTCTTAGGGAGTTCATTATTGTCTTGTTCAATTTCTTTTTTCTGAAATGGTGTTATTTAAGTATTTTAATTTATTTTCTGTTTATCTGGGCAATTCATATTTTTGTAATTCTTTCTCCATTTCTCTAAGATTGTCAGATTTGTTGGCATACACTTGGCAAAATAACTCCTAATTATTATTTGAATTTCCTCCTCATTGTTGATGAATTTACTCATTTCATTTTTGATGCTGGTAATCTGTGTTTCTGCTTCTTCTTAATCAAATGAACCAATGATTTATCTATTTTTTTCATAAAAGCATCTCTTAGTTTTATTTATTGGTTAAATAGCTTTATTAATTTCAATTTTATTAATCTCTCCTTTGGTTTTCAGAAGTTTTAATTTAGTATTTAATTTGGTATTTGTCCTCTAATTTGGTATTTGTCATTTTTCTAACATTTTTAGTTGTGTTCCCAGTTCATTGATCTCCTCTTTCTGTATTTTATTCATGTAAGCATTTAGAGATATAAAATTTCCCCTAAGAACTGCTTGGGTTGAATCTCATAAATTATGGCATGCTATCTCATTTTAGTAATTCACTTTGATGATGTCAGTGATTGTTTCTATGATTTGTTGTTTGACCCACTCATTCTTTAGGATTAGATTGTTTAGTTTCCAATTCTTTTTTTAACTGTCTTTCCATGGACCTTTATTTCATGTAATTTTTATTGCATCATGATCTGAAAAGGATGCATTTACTATTTCTGCCTTTCTGCATTGGATCGTGATGTTTTTATGCCCTAGTGCATGGTCCATTTTTATGTAGGTGTCATGTACCACTGAGAAAAAAAGGTATACATTCTTTTCCATCAATTTTCTTCAGAGTTCTACCACATCTAACTTTTCTAACATTCTATTCATCTCTGTAACTTCTTTCTTATTTATTTTGGGGTTAGGTTTATCTAGTTTTGACAGGAGGAGGTTGAGGTCCCCCACTAGTATTGTTTTGCTGTCTATTTCTTCCTATATCTCACTTAACTTCTCCTCAAGGAATTTAGATGATATATCACTTGGTACATATATGTTTAGTATTTATATTGCTTCATTATCTATGATAAATTTTAGCCGGATGTAGTTTCCTTCCTTACTACTTTTAATTAGATCTATGTTTGTTTTTGCTTGGTCTGAGATCAGAATTGCCACTCCTAGTTTTTTTTTTTTTTGTTATTGTTGTTGTTGTTGTTGTTTTACTTATTTTGCTCCAGCCTTTTACTCTGTGTGTATCTCTCTGCTTCAGATGGGTTTCTTGTAACAACATATTGTAGGTTTCTGGTTTTTAATCTAGACTGCTATCTGCTTCAGTTTTGTGGGAGAGTTCATCACATTCACATTCATAGTTATGATTACTTTGTCTTTCTCTCCATCTTTTTCCCCCTCCCTCATTAATGCTTTTCTCCATCCTTTCTCTGTTTCTCTCCTCACCAGTGTTTTGCTTCTGAGCACTGCCTACCTCAATCTGTCTTCCCTTCTATCAGTCCCCTTTTCTTTTCTTTCCCTTTTCCCCTACTACTTCCATTCTATCCATTCTATCAACCCCCCCCCCTCACTTTTCTTTCCCTTTTCTCCTCCTATTTCCTGTAGGGTAAGGTAGATTTCTATACCCAACTGAGTATGTATGTTATTCCTTTTCTGAGCCACTCAATACCTTTTAAACAAGAATATTTGTATACAAGCAGATTGTCTTTAAAAAACATAGACTTAGATATATATCAATTTATTTTGGTCTGGTTGAAACTTTGCATCATCTTATATAAATCTTCCCAGGTTTTTTGAAACCAACTCACCTCTCATCATTTCTTACAACACAATAATGTTTCATCACTATTATACACCATAACATGTTCAACCATTCCCAATTTATAGGCATCCCCTCAATTTCCAATTTTTTGCCACCACAAAAAGAGCTGCTACAAATATTTTTTGTACTCATAAGTTCTTTCCTTTTTATTTTCTTAGATCTCTTTGGAATAGAGACCTAGGAGTATTATTTCTGGGTCAAAGAGCATGAACAATTTTATATCCTTTTTGTCTAGTTCTAAATAGTTCAACAAAAAGGTTGGAAAACTTTACAACTCCAACAGCAGTTCACTAGAATCCTTATTTTCCCACATCTCCTCCAGCATTTTCCACTTCTGATAGTTTTGAAGTAGCACCTCAGTTTTAATTTGCATTTCTCTAATCAATAGTGATTTTGAGCATTTTTATGTGACTATAGAAAGCATTGATTTCTTCATACGAAATGTGCCTGTCCATATCATTTAACCACTCGTCAACTGAGGAATAGTTCTTATTTTTTATAAATTTTAATTTTGCAAATTTGACTCAGTTCCTTAGAATGGGGCCATTATCAGAGAAACTTGTAAAATATTTTATATTAGTTCATTATCTGTGGTACCTTTTAGCAACAGTTAGTTTTTATGATTTTTTTATTATTATATTCCATTTTTCTCTGTCTGTGATCACAATTGTTAACCCTGCCTTTTTTAACTTCACTTTAAAAAGAATAGATTCTGCTCCAGCCCCTTATTTTTACTCTCTGTATTTTTGTTAGTTTCTTTTTGTTGTTGGTTTTGAGTATGCTTCTTATAAACAACAAATTATTGTATTTCATTTTCTAATCTATTTAGGTATTGACTTCCATTTTATGGATCAGTTCATCCCCTCAGAATTATGATTTCTGTATATTTCCCTCAGTCGTATTTTATTCTTTTTATCTCTCTCTTTTTACCCTGCCCCTCCTCAAAAATCTCTTTTCCTTCTGACCACTGCCTCCATTAATCCACCTTCTCTTGTATCCCTCTGAGTGTGTATGTGTGTGTGTGCATGCAAGTGTGTGTGTGTGTGTGTGCATGCAAGCATGTGTGTGTGTGTGTGTGTGTGTGTGTGTGTGTGTGTGATTCTCTCTTGGAAGCAATTTAGATGAAAGTGAGGTTCAAGTATTGTCCACCCCCCCACCATCAACTCCTATTTTCATTTTTCTGCAAAAGTCCTTTCCTGAGGGTCTTTTTTGTGAGATAAATTTCCCCATTCTTCCTTTATCTTCCTCTTCTCCCACTGCATTCCTCTTTCTCATCCTTTCATTTTTTGAGATTATCACAAAAGAGTCAACTTACAAGCATGTCTTTTTTTTCCATGTAAACTCTTTTTAACTTCCCTAATAAAAGTAAAGTTCAAAGAAGTTACACATATTAACTTCCAATACGGGAATATAAATAATTTAACCATATTGAATCCCTTATGATTCCTCTTTATATTTACCTTTTTTTTTGGCTTCTCTTCAGTCTTTTATTTGAATGTCATATTTTCTATTTAGCTCTTATCATTTCATCAAAAATGCAGGAGATTCCTCTTTTTCATTAATTATTGCATTCATCCATTTTCCCCCAAAAGACTACACTCAATTTTGCTGGATGGGCTATTTTTCTTTCTAACCCTAGCTTTTCCTTTCTGAAATATCATATTTCAAGTCATCTGTTCCTTTAATAGGGATACTCAAAAATTTTGTGTATACTAACCATGGTTTCATACTATTTGATTTTTCTTTCTTTCTGGCTGCTTTCCACACTTTATCTTTCATCTGAGAGCTCTAGAACTAGGCCATAATATTTCCAGGAGTTTTAATTTTGGGATCTCTTTGAAGGGAGGTTCTCAGCTGTACACTCTGTAACTACAATGTCAGGGAAGTTTTCCTTTATACATTCTTGAAATATTATGTGTTGGTTCTTTTTTCATGGATTTCTTAATATACTTCTTAAAATAATTCTTAAAAAGATGTCTTTCCTTAGTCTATTTTCCAGGTCATTTTTTTTTTTCCTGATGAGATATTTCACTTTTTTCCCTTTTTTTTTTTCATTCTTTCCACTTTGTTTTATTGTTTCTTGGTGTAGTACGGAGTCATTAATTTCCACTTTCCCAATTCTACTTTTGAAGGAGTTATTTTTTTTACATGAGCCTTTATACCTCCTTTTCCATTTGTCTAATTCTGCTTTTCTTACTTTTTTTGAATTTTGTCATTTTTGTTTAACATTTTAGTTTTCAACACTGATTTCCACAAGATTTTGAGTTACAAATTTTCTCCCCATTTCTACCCTCCCCCCCATTCCAAGAGGGATATATTCTGATTGCCTTGTTCCCAGTCAGCCCTCTCTTTTGGTCAACCCACTCCACACCTCCATCACATTTAGCCTTACTTTGTTGTAGGGCAGGATAGATGTCTTTTTAAAAAATATTTATTTAATATTTTTGGTTTTCAGCATTGATTTCCACAAGATTTTGAATTATAAATTTTCTCCCCATTTCTACTCCCCCTAACTCCAAGATGGCATATATTTTGATTGCCCCTGTTCCCCAGTCAGGACTCCTTTCTGTCACCCCATTCCCCCCCATCCCCTTTTTCCTTTAATTTCTTGTAGGGAGGGATAGATTTCTATGCCCAATTGACTGTATATCTTATTTCCCAGTTGCATGCAAAACAACTTTTTTTTTTTAACATCTGCCTTTAAAAGTTAGTTCCAAATTCTCTTCCCTCCCCACCCACCCTCCCTAAGAAGGCAAGCAATTCAACATAGGTCACACGTGTACCATTATATAAAAACCTTCCACAATAGTTGTGTTATGAAAGACTAATTATATTTTTCTCCCTCCTATCCAGTCACCTTTTATTCAATTATCTCCCTTGACCCTGTCCCTTTGAAAATGTGTTTGCTTTTGATTTCCTCCTCCCTCCATCTGCCCTCCCATCTCTCATGTCCCCCCCCTTTTTTAATCTCCTTTGTCCTTTCCTGTAGTGTAAGATACCCAATTGAGTGTGTAGGTTATTCCCTCCTCGAGTCACATCCAATGGGAACAAGATTCACTCATTCCCCATCACCTGCCCCCTCTTCCCTTCCAACAGAACTGCTTTTTCTTGCCACCTTTATGTGAGATAATTTACCCCATTCTATCTCTCCCCTTCTCCCTCTCTCTATATATTCCTCTCTCATCCCTTAATTTTATTATTTTTTAGATATCATCTCTTCATATTCAACTCACCCAGTACCCTCTGTCATATATGTGTGTGTATATATATATATATATATATATATATATATATATATATATATATATATATATATATATATATTCCCTTCATGTATCCTAATGCTGAGGTCTCATGAATTTCACACATCATCTTTCCATGTAGGAATGTAAACAAAATAGTTCAACTTTAGTGAGTCCCTTATGATTTCTCCTTCTTGTTTACCTTTTCATGCTTCTCTTGATTCTTGTGTTTAAAAGTTGAATTTTCTATCCAGTTCTGGTCTTTTCATCAAAAAAACTTGAAAGTCCTTTATTTTATTGAAAATTCATATTTTGCCTTGGAGCATGATAGTCATTTTTGCTGGGTAGGTTATTGTTAGTTTTAATCCTAGCTCCATTGACCTCCAGAATATCATATTCCAAGACCTTTGGTCCACTAATGTAGAAGCCTCTAGATCTTGTGTTATCTTAATTGTGTATCCACAATACACAAATTGTTTCTTTCTGGCTTCTTGTATTATTTTCTCTTTGATCTGGGAACTCTGGAATTTGGCAACAATATTCTTAGGAGTTTTCTTTGTGGGATCTTTTCCAGAAGGTGATTGGTGGATTTTTTTCAATTTTTATTTTAACCTCTGGCTCTAGAATATCAGGGCAGTTTTCCTTGATAATTTCTTGAACAATAATATCTAGGCTCTCTTTTTTGATCATGGCTTTCAAGTAATCCAATAATTTTTAAATTGTCTCTCCTGGATCTATTCTCCAAGTCAGCAATTTTTCCAGTGAGATACTTCACATTGTCTTCTGTTTTGTCATTCCTTTGGTTCTGTTTTATAATATCTTGATTTCTCGTAAAGTCACTAGATTCTACTTGCTACAATCAGATTTTTAAGGTAGTATTTTCTTCAGTGGTCTTTTGGACCTCTTTTTCCATTTGGCTAATTCTGCCTTTCAAGGCATTCTTCTCATAGGTTTTTTGGAGCTCTTTTGCCATTTGAGTTAGTCTATTTTTTGAAGTTTTATTTTCTTCAGTATATTTTTGGGTCTCCTTTAGCAAGTCATCGACTTTTTTTTTTCATGGTTTTCTTGTATCACTCATTTCTCTTCCCAATTTTTCCTGTACTTCTCTTATTTGCTTTTCCAGATCCTTTTTGAGCTCTTCCATGCTCTGAGATCAATTCATGTTTTTCTGGAGGCTTTTGATGTAGCCTCTTTGACTTTGTAGACTTTTTCTGCCTGTATGTTTTGGTCTTCTTTGTCACCAAAAAATATTCCAAAGTCCGAGTCTGAATCTGAGAACGATTCTGCTGCCTGTTCATGTTTCCAGTCAAGTACGTGACCCTTGAGCTTTTTGTTGCGGTATGAATGCTTGTAGAGTAGAGAGTACTTTATCCCAAGCTTGAGGGCCTGCACTGCTATTTTCCGAGGTACTTCTACACAGCAAGCTCTACTACACAAGTCCTCCTTCTCCCCCAAGAACCACCAACCAGGATTGTGACCCAGATCCAGGCAGGGCGAAGCAGGCTTTGCACTCCTGCTCTAATCCACCTCAACAGGTGGGCCTGGGGTTAGAGGCAACTGCGCTGCCCCCGGGGCAATGGCCAACCATGAACTCTTTTCACTCTGTCCCAGCAGGTTTTCCCACTAACCTTCTCTGTTGTCTTTGGAGTTTGTGTGTTGAGAAGTCTGGTAACTGACTGGGGCGGGGGGGGGGGCGAGCTTAAGCAAGACCCTCCTTTCCAGCTGCCATCTTGGATCCACCCACCCCATTCCACTTTTTTAAGGAGTTCTTTTCTTTAGTGAATTTTTATGTCTTGTTTAACATTGGGCCAATTCTAATTTTAAAGTCCTACTTTCTTCAATATGTTTGTGACTCTTTTATGAAGCCCTCAATTCTCTAATGTTCCTTGAGGAGTGCCTCCATCAGTCAGATTAACAATTTATGGGCTAACTAGCCTGTTCTTAATCTTGGCTGTTTCTTGCATCACTCTTATTTCTTTTAGCATTTACCCCCCTCTGTTACTTTTATTGCTTTATTTCATTTTTCCAGGAATTCTTCTTGAGCTTGTGTCCAATTAGCATTTTTCTTTGATTTTTTTTAATAATTGTTTTCATGTTATTGTTTTCCTCTGACTTTGTTTCGTGATCTTCCATATCACCAGAGTAGTTTCTTTATGACCCAGTTATTTTTGGCAGATGTTCATTTTTTCAGCCTTTTTCTTAACTTCACTCTGGTGTCACAGAGCTCTCCGGCTAACCTCCTATGTAAACTTCAATTAGGAAAATGTTTCACTCTGGTATTTTGTTGACTCTACCACTTCAGAACTTAATTGGAAGGCTTATTTTAAAATTGCTTGGAGGAGAATGTTGATATAGATCAGTAGGGTTGCTGCCTATTCTCTACCATCTTGGCTTTCCAAATGTACTTTGGAAAAACAACAACAACAACAACAAACCAAAAAAAAATGCTGAATACCTTGATCTAGTCTGTAATTGAGACAAGTTTGAGGCAAGACTAAG
The DNA here is from genome assembly GCA_028646595.1 of Phalanger gymnotis. NCBI lineage: Eukaryota > Metazoa > Chordata > Mammalia > Diprotodontia > Phalangeridae > Phalanger > Phalanger gymnotis. The sequence continues at coordinate 381,350,134 of CM053623.1, forward strand.
AACAGGGTAGTTAGTCCATGAGTTGTTAATGTAACTGATGGAGGTACTCCTCAAGGAACATTAGTGTTTTAGTATTTTCTTCCTTTTTCTAGTCAATCTTCCCCTTTCCTTAGGTCCCAGGATGAGTCCATAACTTAGTCTTAGATTTTCTATTAAAGCCTACCCACAGTATAGAATAGGAAAACACGTCTTCGCATAAGGAGAAATGACAGAGGAAAGGGAGGAGAGAGAGAGAGAGAGAGAGAGACAGAGAGAGACAGAGAGAGACAGAGAGACAGAAACAGAGACAGACAGAGAGAGAGACACAGAGACAGAGACAGACAGAGACAGAGAAACAGAGACAAAAACACAGAGACAGAAAATATGAATGAGAAGAAAAATAGGAGAAAAATGTCCACAGATTACAATTCCTACAGACACTTACTGTCTATAAAAATAACATTCTGTAAGTAATTTGGATAGCTCAAGGATATTAAAAAAGTCACCAAAGTATATTATTGGCAAAAAAAATTTTAAAAAGTTATGGAAGTTAGGGAAAGGACAGTAATGGAAGCTATACACCAGCTCAGATAACTATAAAATATAGTCAGCTTCTATATGCAACTTCAAATGTACAGGTTCCAGTAGTTATAAACTACCAAGCTCATGTTAGGTTTAGAGTTCTCCTCTGAAAGCCCATCCAAGGTATGATTCTCATGCCAGCACAGCTCCTGTTCTGACCACCCACATGTCTTATATTGAACAGTTTGCAAATGGCACACGGTCCATCTGTTTATCCAAACTAGCAGCCTACAGCCACTCCACCTGCAAGACCCCACAAAGATACCAAACATGCTGAGATGACTCTAGTACAGGGAGGAGGTGTTGTTGCTAGACAACAGTTCATGTGTAAATAACGTAAGTGTTTCCATGGATTTCAAGCTCAATGTGAATAAAGAATTTGATGTGGGAAAGAAAAAAGCTAACAATATTTGGCTCCATTAATAAAGGCATATTATTCAAAATAGGTCAGATCACATCTGGAACATTGTGTTTAATTCTGGAGGCTACATTCTATGAGGGAGACTGACAAAAGGAAACATATCTAGAATAGAACAAATAGATTGCTGAGGGGACTCAAATCATGCCATGCAGGGATCATTCCAAATGTTCTAGGATTAATTATCCTAACAAAATTAAGAGTTGGGGGATGGGGGAGCAAAACATACTATCATATTCATGTTTAAAATCTTTAATATTGCTTTTTAAAAAATTCAACAAATATTTATTAAGTACCTAGTATATGTCAGGCACTGTGATAGGTGCTGTGGCTACAACATAAACAAAGTAAAACATTTTGGAATGTGGGTGGGTAGTTCTTCAGATTGCAAAGTATTAGCACAACATATTTGGGTATCTGATTATACATATCTTCAGTAGGTAAGAAAAATAAAGTTATAAGAAGCTTAGAAGATTTTATTGACAAGAAAGTTATGAATCAATGAGATTGATAGTAACAGATTTCCAAAGGGAATGTAAGTTCAGATATGTGGGCTTGTATGGAGGTGAAAGTATAAGCCTGAACTTAAATGACTCTCATTTGTTTATAAAACCTTTACTCTCATTCAGTCTTATAGAACTTAATTGTGAAGTTAAAGGAATGCATTCTACAGTAATCTAAATTTATTCTTCTTGGTTTGGGAATTTGTGCCGAAGCTATGGGTCGGCTATGCTTTTAAGCCAGGAGAAGAATTTCTTATTGAACAACCTCAGTAGCAAACAAATGACCACAGCTCTAGTGAACGTGATGAATAGCAAAGCCTGAAGTCTCAAGAAAACATTAAGAAGAGCTGCCTCAGACCTTAGGCTCCATTGGACTGAGAATGAAATATCCACATATTTTAAATTTAGCTTTCGCTGTAAACCTTGTATTGCAATTGAACTGTATTTTTTTTTAATGCTCCCTCTGCTCTCCACCCCCAAACATATGCATTTTACCACCAAATTGTGACTGAAGAAATGTACCATAATGCAACTTTTCTTTTCTAAGGGAAACTGTGATATATGAAAGAGGGAAAAGAAATAAGGAGGGAAGGGAGGGCAGGAAATGGGACAGGACTCTGAGCAGCCTTAACCTTGTGCCCATTTAGTCATCCCTCAAGGGAAACATAATTGGAACACAGACAGAGAACTTTTGAACCACAGAAGGACAAGGTTGGCTCCTAGAAGAAACCAGGCAACAGGGAGGCTGTGTCAGCACCAATGTATTTGGTACAAGTAAACTTCGTCCTAGTGCCACAATCTCAAGGGCTTGTCTGCATTCCTGGAGGTTGACCTCTTTGTGTTTCTCCAAGGTCTGGAGGCCAGCATGCCTTTTTAGGAAGCAAGAAGAGTTTTGAAGTTGGGAATAAAATTAGTTTTTCCAATCTCTTCCCTCAGCAAAAGGGTTACATCCTCCTTAGGTGTTTCTAAAGGAAAGAGAAAACCCTAAACATTTGCTGAGCTGGGGAGGGGAGGGAAGCCAAGATGGCAGCTGGAAAGCAGGGACTTCCCTAGGACTCTCTGCCAGGACCAGCCAAACACTGATAAAAAGAAATGTCTCTGAACAGATTCCAGAACTGCAGAACCCACAAAATAGCAGAGGGAAGCAGGGCTCCAGCCCAGGACACCTGGATGGTGACTGGGTAGGGTCTATCTCCCAGAGCTGAGAGGGAGTGGAGCAGAGCCCAGCATGGGCTGTGCCTAGACCAATCAGAGCAGGAGCTGGGCAGAACAGGCCCTAGCAT
>CM053623.1:381353398-381376809 GCA_028646595.1 Phalanger gymnotis
GACTTGTTTTTCATGGTTTTCTCTCATCCTTCTCATTTCTCTTCCCAATTTTTCCTCTACTGCTCTAACTTGCTTTTCCCAATCCTTTTTGAGCTCTTCCATGGCCTGAGACCAGTTCATATTTTTCTTGGAGACTTTTGTTGTAGGCTCTTTGACTTTGTTGACTTCTTGTGACTGTATGTTTTGGTCTTCTTTGTCACCAAAGAAAGATTCCAAAGTCTGAGACTGAGTCTAGGTGCATTTTCACTGCCTGGCCTTGTTCCCAGCCATCTTACTTGACCCTTGAATTTTTCGTCAGGGTATGACTGCTTGTAGACTAAAGAGTACTATGTTCCAAGCTTGAGGGGATGTGCCGTTGTTTTCACAGCTATTTCTGTACAGCCAGCTGTGTCATACCAGCACTCCTCCTTCCCCAAGTATCCCTAACCAGGACTGGGCTCAGATCTTCACCAGGTTCTGCACTTCTGCTCTGATCTGCCACTTAATTCCTCCCACCAGGTGGGCCTGGGGCCAGAAGCAACTGCAGCTGTAGTTCTGTAGCTTCCCCACCTCCACTGCCATGGGGCTTTGCCCGAACTGTGAACTCCTTCTTTCACTCTTTCCCCAGCAGCTTTTCCCACTAACCTTTTCTGTTGTCTTTGGTGTTTGTGGGTTGAGAAGTCTGGTAACTGCCACAGCTCACTAATTTAGGGCACTAGGCCCACTCCGCCCGGCTCCTGGTCTGAGTGGTCCACGTGGCCAAAGCTGGGCTCTGCTTCGCTCCACTCCCAGCTCTGTGTACGATAAACCTCACCCAGCAACCATCCAGGATGTCCTTGGCTGGAACCCTGCTTCCCTCTGCTGTTTTGTGGGTTCTGAAGTTTTAGAATTGGTTCAGAGCCATTTTTATAGGGTTTTTGCAGGAGTTGGCGGGAAGCTCACGCTAGTCCCTGCTTTCCTGCCGCCATCTGGGAGTTAACAATCTTATTTTTATTAAACATACATATATCATTCACTTAGGTCAGGGGGAAAAACAAACATCTTGAACTTCAGAGAAAACATAAACAGAAATTAGGACCAGAAATTATATAAATGGTGCAAAATAACACAAATCAACAGACAAGCTTGTAGCTGCCTAACCAAGACATTACATACAGAGCTACTAGAGAGAGAAGCATCAACATTTGGGTTTTTCAAAGCCTTTGGGCTCCTTACCAGCTACCCATAGTCTCCACACAAACACTCTTCCAATGAGCGAGTCTCCAAAGCAAAACCTCTCCTCACACAATTCTCAGACTTCCAGACTCTTAATTCTTGATTCTGAGTTCAATGGCTATTCTCTGGTTAAATATACCCTTTTTCAGGATCAGGAGGCACCACAAACATGTGACACAAGCCCATGTGATCTAAGCCTTCCCATAACATAAGCAGGTCATCAGGGACTCCTGATCCAATCAAAAGCTCTTGATTGAAACAAAGGCAAGACTCAAAGGCACTTGATTGACTTAGTGCTGAGAAGTACTCCAAAGAAAAGACAACAAAAAGTCCCACTTTAATGCTTGACTCAAAAAAGGCTCCATTGAAGGCACTTGATTGCTTTTGTGCTTAGAAGCAATCCAAAAGGAAAAAAATATAAAAAGTCCAACTTTGCTTGCCCTTACAACTTTCCTGTTGAAAAGGCCAGAACTCAATAAAAAATTTCATCTTCAATCATAAGACACAAGAAAGGCATAAATAGGTAAACAGGAAAAAAAGAAAATAATACATATTAGTCAATAAGGGCAAACTGTTTACATCCCTATGTGGAAGGAAGATATTTGTTGGTGTTGTAATTGTATTTTTATTATGACATTTAAAAGGGATATAGATAGATAGATAGATAGATAGATAGATAGATAGATAGAGGTATGAATATAAATTATCTGATGTAATGATAGAAAAATTAATTAAGGGGCACAAAGGGACCAAAATGGAAGAATAAAAAAGGAAGAGGTAGAAAAGTGTAAATTATATCACATGATGAGTCACAAAATATATTGTAGTAGATGGATAAAAGGGAAGGAGAAGAGCATTGTTTGAGCTTTACTCTTGACAGATTTAGTTCAAGGAGGGAATAACATACTCAGTTAAGTATAGAAATCTAAGTTGCCCTACAGGCAGTAGAAGGGGAAAGAAGAAAGAAAAGGGAGGGGGCTGACAGAAGGAAGGGAATTTTGAGGGAGGTGGTGGTCAAAAGTAAAATTGTTTTGAGGAGCAAAAGGGAGAAAGGAGAAATAAAAGTATAAATGGATAGTAATCATAACTGTGAATGTGAATGGGATGACTTCTCCCATAAAACAGAAGCAGATAGCAGAATGGATTAAAAACCACAATCCTACAATATGTTGCTTACAAGAAACACATTTGAAACAAGGTGATACACACAGGGTAAAGGTAAAAGGCTGGAGTAGAATATATTATGCTTCAGTTGAAGTAAAAAAAAAAAAACAGGGGTAGCGATCCTAATCTCAGACAAAGCTAAAGCAAAAAGAGCTCTAATGAAAAGAAAAAAGGAAAGAAATCATATCCTGCAATAAAACACCATACACAATGAAGTAAAATCATTACTAAACATATATGCACCAAGTGGTATAGCATCCAAATTCTTAAAGGAAAAATTAAGAGTGTTATAGGAAGAAATACACAGCAAAATTATACTAGTAGAGGACCTCAATATCCCCTTCTCTGAACTTGATAAATCTAACCTTAAAATAAACAAGAAAGAAGTTAAGGAGGTGAATAGAATTTTAATAAAGGTAAATATGATAGACCCTTGGAGAAAATTGAATGGGGATAGAAAGGAATATAGCTTTTTTTCTCAGTGGTACATTGCACATACACAAAAATTCACCATGTACTGGGGCATAAAATTCTCACAATCCAGTGCAGAAAGGCAGAAATAGTCAATCCATCCATTTCAGGTCATTACACAACAAAATTTATTTGTAATAAATGACCATGGAAACATAGACTAAAAATTAAATGGAAACTACATAATCTAATCCTAAGGAAGAAGTGGATCAAGAAAGAAATCCTAGACATAATTAATAGCTTCATTTAAGAGAATGACAATACTGAGACAGCATACCAAAATTTATGGGATACAGTGAAAGTGGTTCTTAGGGGAAGCTTTATATTTCTGAATCCGTACCTGAATAAAATGGAGAAAAAGAAGATCAATGAATTGGGCAGGCAACTGAAAAGGCTAAAAAAAAAAACAAATTGAAAATCACCAATTAAATACCAAATTTGAAATACTGAAAACCAAAGGATAGCTTAATAAAATTGAAATTAAGAAAACTATTGAACTAAAGACTGGTTTTATGAAAAAAAAATCAATAAAAGTAGCAGCTACTTTAAACCATCAGCAAGTATTATATCTTATGGGGATAAGCTAGAAGCATTTCCAATAAGATCCAGGGTAAAACAAGGTTATCCATTATTGCCCCTATTATTCAATTTGGTACTAAAAATGTTAGATTTAGCAATAAGAGAAGAAAAAGAAATTGAAGGAATTAGAATAAGCCAGCAAGAAACTAAGTTATCACTCTTCACAGATGATATGAGAATATACTTAGAGAATCATGTAAAAAAAACTATTCGAAAAAATAACTTTAGCAAAGTTGCAGGATATAAAATAAACCCACATAAATCCTCAGCATTCCTATATATTCCTAACAAAGCCCAACAGCAAAAGATAGAAAGAGAATTTCCATTTAAAATTACTATAGACATTATGAAATATTTGGGAATTTGCCTGTCAAAACAAACCCAGGATTATATGAAGACAATTACAAAATGCTTTTCACACAAATAAAGTCAGATCTAAATAAATGGAAAAATGTAAGTTGCTCAAGGATAGGCCTAGTTAATATAATAAAAATGTCAATTCTACCTAACTTTACTTATTTAGTGTCATACTAATCAAACTACCAAAATTATTTTATAAAACTAGAATAAAAAATTAACAACATTCACCTGGAAGAGCAAAAAGTCCAGAGTATCAAGGGAATTAATGCAAGAAAATGCTAGAGAAGGTGGCCTAGCCATGCCAAATCTTAAATTGTATTATAAAGCAGTAAACATCAAAACTACTGGGTGCTGGTTAAGAAATAGAGTGGTGGATCAGTGGAATAGGTTAGGTACACAAGACACAGTAGTCAATGATTATAACAATCTACTCTTTATAAACCCAAAGAGTGCAGCTTCTGGGATAAGAACTCACTATTTGACAAAAATTGCTGGGAAAACTGGAAAATAGTATAGCAGAAATTGGGCATATAACAATATCTACACAGTATACCAAAATAAAGTCAAAATTGTTTCACAATTTAGATATAAAGGCTGATACTATAAGCAATTTGGGAGAGCAAGGAACAGTTTACCTGTCAGATTTATGGAGAAGGGAAGAATTTATGACCAAACAAAAGATAGAGAGCTATATGAAATGCAAAATGGATAATTTTGATTATATTAAATCAAAAAGTTTTTGTACAACCAAAGCCAACGCAACCAAGTTTAGGAGGGAAGGAGAAAATTGGGAAAGATTTTTTTTTTATAATCTGTGTCTCTGATAAAGGTCTCATTTCTAAAATATACAGAGAACTGAGTGAAATAATAAGAATACAAATCATTCCTCAATTGATAAATGGTCAAAGGATATGAACAGACAGTTTTCAGAGGAAGAAATTAAAGATATCTATTGTCATATGAAAAAATGCTCTAAATTATTATTGATTAGAGAAATGCAAATCAAAACATCTCATAGGTACCACATCTCACCTGTTAGATTTGCTAACATGACAAAATGTGAAACTGATAAATCTTGGAGAAGATGCAGGAAAATCATAACACTATTGCAGTGTTAGTGGGGTTGTAACTTGCCCCAACCATTCTTGACAGCAATTTGGAACTTTGGCCAAAGGGCTATAAAAATGTCTATGCCTTTTGACCCAGCAATTCCACTTCTAGGGCTGTATCATAAAGAGATCATACAAATTGGAAAAGGACCCATATTTACAGCAGGGACTTGCTTGAGCTCTCCCCCAAACTCCTCTAAATACCTGTAAAAATTGACTCTAAAAAAATTCTAGAGGAGCAGAAACTACAAAATTACTGAGTGAAACAAATTTCCAGCCCAGGAAAACCTGGAAGGTAGAGAGGAAAGGTCCTTTGCTACAGTGTGAGAGATGAGCACAGTCTAACACAAAATGCACCCACACAAACCAGCACAGTAGAACCTGGAGTAGGACTCAGGGGACTGAATCACCAGCAGGTGTAGTGGTTTCCAGATTTATCAATACAGAAATTACAAAGACAACTTAGAAGGTCAGCAGGAAAGGTCTCATGGGCCTGGGTGAGAGAGGAGTGCAGTCACGTCCCAGTTCTGAGGCAGCAGCAGTGGTGGCTGCTTCTGGAACTCTTGGCCCACAGATGGGCCAAGTGGGGGTATGGGATTCAGCTGCTGATCATTTGGGAGGAGGATTGCAGGGATCTCTTTGCTGTCACTGAGGCAGGGTTCTCTTGTTTTGCCCATGCTTTCATCTGGGTCACAGTCCTGGGGAAAATACAAGCACTGGCATGATGGAGCTTGTGGCAACTGTGGAGATGTAATCTTCCTCACACTTTCAAGGCAGAAAAGAATGCTTGTGGTCACTCATAGACCACAGCACAGGGCAGAAAAGGAGCAAAGACCTCTCCTTAAATCTGACCAGCTTGGAAGGACTGAAAACATATCGGTCCCTAGAAGTATCTCTGAAAATAACCGCACAAAACCCCTGAAGCTTGGGACAGTATGCCCTCCACACTGTCAGCAGAGTCATACCTTAACAAAGAGTTAAAAAGTCAGATATTTGTCTGGAAAAATGAGCAAACGCTGGGAAAAAATAGACTATAGAATCTTACTTTGGTTACAAGGAAGATCAAAACATACAACAAGAAGATGGCAACAAAGTCAAAGCTCCTACATCCAAAACCTCCAAGAAAAATATGAATTGATCTCAGGACTTGAATGAGCTCAAAAAGGAGTTTGAAAATCAAGTAAGAAAATAGAGGAAAACTGGGAAGACAAATGAAAGTGATGTGTGAATATCATGAAAAACGAGTCAACAGCTCTTTAATTCTTCTAGAATCAAATATAGTGGATAGCATACTGAACTTAGAATCAGTAAGATCTGAGTTTCAAGTCCTGCCTCAGATACTTATTAGCTCTGTGATACTGTACAAGTCACTTAAACTCTGCCACAGTTTCCTCGTCTGTAAAATGAGTATAGCAATAACACATACTATTGAGGGTTGTTGTATTGACAAACAGAAAATATTTCTAAAATTCTTTGTCCGTATTAAAGTTTTACATAAATACTAGCTATTTTATTGTTTATTATTAGTTATTGTTGTAAAGATCATATGAGATGATAACTTTAAAGTGCCTATCATAGTTCTTTGCACATTGTAAGCCCTATATTCATGTTAGCCATCATTATTATTATTATTATTATTATTGTTATAATTTCAAGTTGTTCTAAAGTAGCTGCTTTCAACTATCCAGTCTTCTCAAAACTGACTCCACTTCATGAATGCTGAGATTAAGCTATATTGGCCCACTGGCAGTTCCAAGGATAGGCCACTGAAGTTCCTGTTTCCATTACTTTGTAAGTGCTGCACTCGCACTTGGAATGCTCTTCCTCATCACCTCTACTTTTTGGTTTCCCTGGCTTCCTTAAAGGTACAGTTTAAAGTCCACCTTCTTTAGAAAGCCTTTCCAGGTTCCGCCAGATTACACCTAGCTATTTATATGCTTTTTTCATCTTTGAAATGTATGGTTCTTGGTTGCTCAGACTATGTTTTACCTTTGTATCTTCACTGCCTGGCACAGGGCTATAAAGGCAATCAGTGAATGGGGAGATCTTTCCTGCCCATTCACTGGGCTTCAGGGGCAGGGCTCTCAGGGTCCTGGGGGTGTGTGGCTAGGACTGGAGCCAGTGGTAGTCCCCTGAGTTCTGGTCCACATGATGACATGAAGCCTGTGGTGGGAGAGCTTGCTGAATGGTTGGAGCAGAACTGCAGTTGGTGAGGCAGTTGGTGAGAGCAGTTAAGAGCTGAAGGAGAGAGGAAGCAGTCAGCTAGCTGGAACAAAGCTTGGAGATTGCAGCAGAAGTGGTGGAAGCAGCAGAGATGGCTACACAAAGCAAGATTGACCCTCTTGGAGACTGGAAAGTGCTGAGCAGGAGCTTGAAGCCAGTGGGTGGTCTTCTTGCTGGAAGGCCTTGGCATTTGGGGGGGAGGAGAAGCACCAGTATGGCTTGGCTTGCTGCCATAATGTTTTCCTGTGGCCTCCTGGTCACTCTTGTGAGATGGGCATACTGGTCTTGGAAGATTCTTGCCAGGATGTCGAACTAGGGACACTGGTCCATGAGTCTGCTACTTTTGAGTTTCAATAAATGCTTCAACTCCTCTGCCTTCTATTTAGAGAATTCCTTATATCCTGCAATTCTGGACCATTTAGGCATATTCATGGTTATCTTTGAAGTCATGAATTCTGCCTTAATGATATAAGGGCTAGGCACATAGTAAAGCCCTAATGCATGATTGTTTACTGACTTAGCATTACATTTCATCTAAATATTTTTTTCATAATAATTTATGTTTACTGTTTAAAAAATGGCCTTCTTTTAATCCCTCTTCCCTCCCCCACAAAGTGAATCGGTATAAAATTTAAATTTACATGTGTTATATTACTTTATCCCCCAATAGGATGTAAACCCCTTAAGGATAGGAGTTATTTTGTTTTACTTTTCTTAGTATACCCTCTGCTTAGAACAGAATTAGTACTTTACAAATGGTTTTTGAATTCAATTGGGGGAAAAAATGAAATGGCTATGCCAAAAAGAATTTTTTGGCAAAAACATACCTTGCCAAAGTAAACAGAACATTTGAAATAATTTGTAATTTTAAAATATATTCAATTTTGTCAAAAATATTTTGATTTAAATGTATACACATATTTATATTTAAATTTATATTGATACATTATCAATGAAGTTAGTAGATTGAATGTCATTATAGTTGTATACTGGCTAGATAAATTTACAATTGGCCCCAACACTCAATATTTCCTGTACTCTTCCTATATATCCATAAGGTCTCAAATAATTTTTTAAAGTTTATAAAATGTTCAAAGGCAATTAAATTTTGTGAGAAATCTCTGGTCATATGTGTATGGGGATTTGGCACTCTCTTGTGCATGCCTCTAATTATGTATCTATTAAGACCGCTGATTCTATTGATCTCAATTGTTTATTAAGCATCCAGATTAAAGAAGGATTAAAACTGAACTTCTGCTGAAGGGGAATTCACTGCTTTCCTGAGCAATGATCCTGGCAACTTGATGACAGTGTTTGGATTTGTTGTAAGTGGTCCAAGATGTGGATTATGTGCACTGCATTTTTCTAACTCAAAATCAGTCTGATTGCCCCAAAAGTCTATACGTTTACATTATAAAAAGTAAGCAGTAATTGAGATTTTCATGTTATAAAATATGTTAATTCAATCTGACAGGTTATTTGGTTTTAATTAGTTTCACAGATTCAAAAGAAAATCTGACACATCAGTTATTTTGAAAGTTTTCTAAAAAGTGAAAAGGAATAAAACCAAAGAAGCAAGGCATACCTAAAATGTAAACTGAAATGAGCTAGCACAAAGGGAAGAGGGAAGTTTATAATTATTCTATTGATTTGGGATCTATAGAGAATTAGGTCCCTAATATTTGAACTAACTGCTTGTGTTGATAAAAATACATCTGATAATTGTTCTATCACCCATTCTCTTCAAACTGTGCATACACAGCCTTAGCATATCAATTTCAAAACTAGGTTTACAAGTATATATGGCTAAATATGACCTGTCATTCAATTTTCACGTACATTATTCATATTTCACAAAGGTTGGATAGACTGCCTTTTTTCCTAGTGGTCTCCTTAAAACATAGTTAAATAATTACTGATACCATTCCAAGTTGATATGAAATACAGTATTCCTACAGAAGAAGATCAGAAATTAGTTCTTTCCTTTAGATCTTTGAGTTGATAGATCATTTTCCACCCTTTATATCCAACAAACACTCTAGTCATGATTCTTAGGGTCACCAAAAGTCATGATTGGCGAGAATTCAGTATACCAATGTATCCCCAGCTATACCATAGTATACTCCAACAATATTCATTCTATTCTTCCTCTTCTCCACCCCTACTACCATCATCCTTCTGCATTTTCCTCCTCTTGTTCTGGGAGTAGTAACTGAGTCAGCATCACCACTTTTGGAAGAGATTAGCAATCTACTTCCCTCAACAAAACACACCAGCCATCACTCTGCTTTATCTGTTGTTATCCACTGTTAGAATTCCTTGGGAGAAGTTAGTCTTATTTTTTATGGGTATCTCCAGTAATTATCACAATGACTGGCTCATATAAATACATAGCAAAGGCTTTTTCCTTCATAGATCTCTCTGCCTCTGGTCCCTAATTCCATAATTCTAAGCAGAAAATAATTGTGGAAAATTTAGAATGCTACAAGATTAGACAGACAAAGGTAGCTTTAAAATGATGAGAAAAATGGAATCTCTTGCTGAATCAAGTTTGGGAAGACTCAAAGTTTGTGCAATAGTGCTATGTCATCTATAACCATGGTCATACCAAAAGTGTAATAAATTTTAAATGGGATGCCCAGAACGAAATAAATGCCAAGTAATCTAAAGATCAGAATTTGTAAGGCAGTGTGATGTAGTGAAGTGACAACTGAAAATCAGTTCAGGAAACTAGGATTCTAATCTAACTTCTTATTAAAATCATTGATACAGTCTTAATTCCCTCATGTAGTCTTCTTCCACAAGGAATCTAAATAATTGGATTTTATGACATAACATTTTTATTTTTCATTGATGGCTTCTAAGATATTAGTCATAAAATTCTTTTTAAGCATATACTTCACATTATATATCTAAATAGTAATTTCACTAAATTAGACACTTTAAGGGAAAATTAATTGGTGATGGTATCTAAATAAACAATGTAGAGAGAACTAGCCTTGGAAAAAGAATGAATGCCTAAAAGTCTTGCATCTTTTTCATACTGTCTTCGTGATTCTAGATGAGTCATTTAACCTCTCAATGTCTCAAACAAATCTCTTATAAGTAGTAGAACAATTATTCTCTTCATAGGTAGAAGTGATTCCATTATTTGTAATTCCTTACACATCAGCGAAATCTAGAAAAATAATAACAGGATTTTTGTAATATTCTATGATCAAAAAATCATTTTAAATAATCTTTTTCAATAGCCCTGTGAAGTAGAGAGTGAAATTATTATTCTCCTTGAACATAAAGGGAAAATTAGTCTGAGAGAGGTTATATTTCTAAGGTAATAACAGAATACATTTTCAAGCAACATCTTATCTGTGGAAGACAGTGTACATAGATGATCCTAGGTAATTATTTTAGTCTTGCTCTCCAATTTCTGAGTTACTGCAATTGCTCTGTTTCTGTATATATATATATATATATATATATATATATATATATATATATATACATATATATATATGTATATATATATATGTATATGTATATATATATGTATATATATATATGTACCTTTCGTGAATTCAGGAGCTATACCTTGACAGTTTTCAGCTTATTAATTTATTGGATTTCAAATTATGTTAGTCTATATCCAATATATTTAGTGCAGTACCTTGCACACATAAAGTGCTCAGTAAGTGTTTATTGACTCCCGGAATTTTAAATTGAAACAAATTTTCCCTTATTGTGTCTTATGGCAATTTGTGCTCCTGTTTTTATATTTGCTCATCAAAATTTGTGATATATTTATCAAAGTATATATCTCCTTATGGCTCCTAACTACTAGTGGACAGGGGCCATATTATTTTTATGTCTGTATCTGCCTCGTTTCCTAAAACTGGGCACTGTATATGGTAGACACTTAATAAGTCATTGTTGGATACTGCATAGTATATTTATAGTCAAAAACATACCAAGGACAAACTTTCTCATGATGTGGTATTATGAAGTATTCTTTGCTCTTGCTGTTTCTAACCTCCTTATTCAATATCTAACAACCATCATTCAATAATATTGTATGTTCGTATTAAGCCTTATGCTGAAAAGTCCAACTTCTTTACTTAAAAGAATTAGTTATTTAAGGAAGTATTCTATTTTCTTATATAAAAAAGGTCTGCAAAGGTCCATTAGAATTGGAAGAAACTTAAAAGATCTGTTGTAGACTCTAATACAAACATAATGTGTGTGTGTGTGTGTGTGTGTGTGTGTGTGTGTATCCTCTCTATTCTGTTTCCAAGATGAATTGGTCATCTGTTGAAGGTCTGTGGAGAGGAGGAACTAGCTATTTCTCAATGCAATCCATTACACTTCTAAAGTTAAGAATGTTTTTTTTTCTTTACAACAAGCCTAAAATTATTTTTTTAAAACTTCTACCCATTTCCCCAAATTCTGCCTTCTGATACAACAAAATAAATCTAATATCTCTTTAAAGATTTCATTCTCTAAGTCTCTTCTTTTCCAAACTAAATACTTCAATTTCTTCTTATCCTTGTCTAGTAACATGTCAGTGATAAACATTCACCATCCTAGGTGCTCTTCTCAAGACATTCCTAAGCTTATATTTGTGCCAAAATGTCCATTATGCTTCCTGTACTAGAAAATGAGCCTGATTAGGACTATGACTAGAACTGCCATCTCCCTTACTCCGGTCATTTTGTTACTCTAAATACAGATTAAAAGTTCACTAACTTTTTGATCACTATATCGTATCATTGACTAATTTTGAGTGCAGCATTCCAAGACCTTTAGATTCTTTTTTTAAGTGTGGCAATCTATCCATACCTCCCCATATGTAGTTATGTAATTGATTCTTTAAACCCAATAATAACACTTCACACTTTACCACAAGGAGTGAAATGAAAATATTTAGATTTTTTTAGGAAACCAGGAGTCTGTCAAGTTGTGAAGAAGAAATATCTAGAGATAACAGGATAGTTCTTGAATATTTACTTTTTCATTTTAATAACCTTCAATTTATACCTGAAGACATACTATAAGAGTAATAATGTCAGAAGCAAAACACTTTTTAAGAGGAACAGTATGAAAGAAGAGAAAGAACAGAATAAGTGGGGGAATGGGATGAAGGGAAATAAATTTAGCAACTTAACTGTGTAACTATGAAATTTAACTGAGTAAAAATTGAAGTAAGTTTCTCTGATAAAGACCTCATTTCTCAAATGAGAACTGAGTCAAATTAAAAAAAATAAGTTCCATTCCCCAACTGATAAATAGTTATAATGTATGAAGAGTTTTTGAATAAAGTAATCAAAGATATCTCTAGCCATTTGAAAAAAATGGTATAAATCACTATTGACTGGAGAAATGCAAATTAAAATAATTCTGAGGTACTCCATCATATCTGTTATACTGGCTAATAGGAGAGAAAGAAAAATGACCGATATTGGAGGGGATGTGGGAAAAATTAAACATTAATGCATAGTTGCTGGAGTTGTGAATGGATTCAACCATTCTTTAAAGCAATTTGGTACTATGGCCAAAGGACAATAAAATCATGCATACACCTTGACCTAGCAATACCACGTCTAGGTCTATATATTAAAGAGAAGAAAAAAAGGAAAAGGATATATATGTACAAAAAATATTTATAACAGTGCTTGTGGCAAAGTATGGGAAATTGAGGCTTTGATCATCATTTGGGGAATTGTTGAATGAATTGTGCTATGTGGTTGTGATGGAATACTATTATACTGTAAGAAATGATGAGCAGGATGCTCTCAGAAAAACCTAGAAAGACTTACATGAGCTGATGCAAAGTGAAATGTATTGTGTGCAAAGTAACAGCAATATTTTAAGATGATTAGCTGTGAATGACTTAGCTATTCTCAGCAATAAAACGATCCAAGACAACTCAGAAGGACTTATGCTGAAAAATACTAAACATTCTCAGAGAAAAAACTTATGATGTCTGAATACAAATTGAAGTACACCTTTTTTTTATTTTATTTTTCTTGATTTTGGTGGGGAGGTCTGTGTTTTCTTTCACAACATGACTAATATGGAAATGTTTTCCATTACCACACACGTATAACCTGTATCAAATTGTTTGCCAATTTAGTAGGGGCAGGATGGGAGGAAGGGAGATAATTAGGAACTCAAAGTTTTAAAAACAAATATTTAACAAATGTTTTTACTTGTAATATTGCATTGGGACTAAAACCCAGGACTGTGACCAAGATACAAGTACTTTCTGTATAGTATCTATTTCATTTCATCATAAATTCTTCCTTTATCCATAGATCTGGCATGTAAAATGTGCCATGGTACAGTAATTTGCTTAGATTGTCCTTTATGTCTACATTACATACCCATTTGACCTCATATTCGTATACAGTATGAAATGTTGGTCTATACCTAGTTTCAGATGGTTTTCTAGTTTTTTCCAGAAGACTTTGTCAAATAGTGAGTTCTGGCCCCCAAAGCTTGTATTTTTGATTTATCAAATACAAGGTTATTATGGTCATAATACTGTGTATTGTACATCTTATTAATTTCACTGATTCATTACTCTATTTCTTTGCCAGTGCCTATTTTTTGTCATGATTACCATTTTGCAATATAGGTTGAATTGTGGTACTGCTAGGTCATGTTCTTTCATTGATTCATATTTTTCTTAAGTCTTTTTTTATCTGTTTTCATCATGAAAGAACTGATGGTTTCTGAATATAAATTGAAGCATATTTTTTTAACTTTCTCTGGGAATGAATAGTCTTTTTTCATCATAAGTCCTTCAGATAGTTCTTGGATCCTTGCATTTTGGAGAATACTTAAGTCTTTTACAACTAATCATCTTACAATATGGCTGTTACTTTGTACACAGTACATTTCATTTTGCATCACCCCATTCAGGTCTTTCCAAGTTTTATGAGAGTATCCTGCTCATCATTTCTCATAACACAATAGTATTTCATCATAATCATATACCATGACTTGTTTAGCCATTCCCCAGTTAATGGGCATCAGCTCAATTTCTAATTCTTTGCCCCCAGAAAAGAGCAGCTATAAATATTTTGGTGCACATGGGTCCTTTTATTTTTTTCATTTTTATATCCCTTGAGATACAGACCTAGCAGTGTTGTTGCTATGTCAAAGACTGTGCAAGTTTTATAGCCCTTTGGGGCTATAAATTGTTCCAAATTCTTCTACAGAATGGTCGAATCAGTTGACATCTCCACCAACAGTGCATTAAGGTCTCATTTTTTCCCACATCCCCTCCAACATTTGTCATTTACCTGTTCTACCCCGTAAGCCAAGCTAATAGGTATGAGGTAGTACTTCAGAATTATTTTAATTTGTATTTATCCAATCAATAGTGTGTTAGAATATTTCTTCATATGACTATTGATAGCTTTGATTACTTCGTCTGAAAAATGATTGTTTATTCATGATTTCTCAGTTGGGGAACGGTTCTTAATTTTTATAAATTTGATTCACTTCTCTCTATGTTTGATAAATGAGACCTTTATTAGAGAAACTTGCTTCAGTTTATTCCACAGTTACTATTGTTAACTGCACTTCCCTGTATGCTACCCCCAACCTCCTGGCTTATTCTATGTTTCATCCTGTCCATCCTCAAATGTGCTTTACTTCTGACTACCCCCTCTACCTCCCTTTTATCATCTTCCTTTATTTTATCCCCTTCCTCTCCTACTTTCCTGTAGGATAAGATGGATCTTTATGCCAGATGCATGTATGTTATTCCCTCTTTGAGCCAATTCTGATGAGAGTAAGGTTCACTCACTCTGCATCATATCCTCCCTCTTACGCTGTAAAATCTTTTTCTTGATAATTTACCCCATTCTACCTCTCCCTTTCTCTTTCTATAAGTACATTCTTCTCTTACCCCTTAATTTTATTTTTTTTTAGATATCATCCCTTCATATTCAAGTCACACCTACACCCTCTGTCTGTATATACTCCTAACTACCTTAATAATTAGAAAGGTCGTATGAGTTACAAATATCATCTTCCCATGTAGAAATGAAACATTTTAAGCTTATTAAATACTTCAAGCCTTCTTTTTACCCTTTTATGCTTCTCTTGATTCCTGTACTGAAGGTCAAATTTTCTATTCACCTCTGGTCTTTTCATCAAGAATGTTTGAAAGTCATCTCTTTTATTGAATATCCATTTTCCCCTTGCAGATTA
Source organism: Phalanger gymnotis (assembly GCA_028646595.1). NCBI lineage: Eukaryota > Metazoa > Chordata > Mammalia > Diprotodontia > Phalangeridae > Phalanger > Phalanger gymnotis. Next base: position 381,368,716 of record CM053623.1, read on the forward strand.
GACTCAGTTTTGCTGGGGAGATGATTCGTGGTTGTAATCCTAGCTCTTTGACCTTTGGAATATTCTATTTCAAGCCTTCAGATCTTTTAATGTACAAGCTGCTACATCTTGTATTATCCTGACTGTGGCTCCACAATACTTGTATTTTTTTCTAGCTGCTTGCAATATTTTTCCTTGACCTGGGAATGCTGGAATTTGACTATAAAATTGTGGCAGGTTCAATTTTGGGACCCCTTTCAGTAGATGATCTGGGGATTCTTTCAATTTGTATTTTTGCCTCTGTTTTGAAAATATCAAGCTAGATTTCCTTGATAATTGCTTGAAAGATGGTGTCTAGGCACTTCTTTTTTTTGATCATGAGCTTGAGGGAGTTCAAGAATTCTTAAATGATCTCTCTTGGATCTATTTTCCAGGTCAGTTTTTTTTCCCAATTTCCCAATTTTTTCCCCCAAATTTCATATTATCTTCTGCTTTTCACTCTGTTTTATTATTTCTTGATTCCTCATAAAGTCATTAGTTTTCATTTTCTCAATTCTATTTTTAGGGAATTATTTTCTTCAGGAAGCTTTTGGACCTCCTTTTCCATTTGGCCAGTTCTGCCTTTTAAGACATTCTTCTCCTCCTTGGTTTTTTGGACCTCTTTTACCATTTGGCCTACTCTGTCTTTTAAGGTTTTATTTTCTTCAGTATATTTTGCGTTTCCTTTACCAAGCTGTTGATTCATTTTTCTTGATTTCTTGTATCACTCTCATTTCTCTTCCTAAGTGTTCCTCTAATTATCTTACTTGATTTTTAAGACCTTTTTGAGCTTTTCCACGGCCTGAGACTAATTCAAATTTTTCTTGGAGGTTTTGGATGTAGGAGCTTTGACTTTGTTGTCTTTTTCTGAGTGTGCACTTTGATTTTCCTTGGACCACAGTAACTTTTTATAATCAGAGGGTTTTGTCTACAGTTTGCTCATTTTCCCAGCCTGTTATTTGACTCTTAACTCTTTGTTAAAGTAGGGCTCTGCTTCCATGGTAGAGGGCACACTATCCCAAGCTTCAGGGATTTTGTGCAGCTGTTTTCAGAGATACTTCTAGGGGTCTATAAGTTTTCAGTTCTGCCAAGATGGTATGATCTAAGACAGGTGTTTACTACTCTCCTGGCCTGAGCTCTGGTCTGTGAGTGACCACAAGCACTCTTTTCTACTCTGGAACTGTGATGAGGCACCCCCTCCAATGTGACCTCAAGCTCTGCTATGCTAGTGCTCTTCCTTGCCCTGGGACTGCAACTCAAGACAGAGACCCACATCTGAGTATAGACAAAGCAACAGAGTGCTTCCTGCCTCATTTCTAGGAAAAAGACTCCTGTTGTCTCCTTCTGACCAGTTGTTTGACCCCCTTACCATTTTAGAGCTCTGAAAGTTGCAACAGTAGCTGGCACTACTATTGCTGATTCAGTCACTCCCAAGGCCTCCTCTTAGTGTACTGAGACCAAGAATATGCTGGCCCAGCCTGTGCTGGACTATGCTCACCCTCACATGAAAGACCTTTTCTGCTGACCTTTGAAATCTGTTGCCTGAGGGATCTGGAAACTGCCACAGCTTCCATTGATTCAGTCAACCAGAGGCTTGCTCTGAGTTTGTGGAGGCCTGGTCTGCCCTAGCACAGCCGAGGCTGGACTGTGCTTCTGTCTCACCCCAAGGTAACAGATATTTCCTGCTGACCTCTAAGTTGTATTGGGCTAGAAACTTGTTTCACTTCATCTTTTTGTGGGTTCTGCTGCTCTAGAATTTGTTTGGAGTCATTGTTTAAAGGTATTTGGAAGGTTTGGGACAGAGTTCCTGCCTTTACTCAGACATCTTGGCCCCACCTCTCATGAATGTTTAAAGTAGCTATTAACTTATTTCTGACATAGAGCATTTTTTATAGAAGGATTTTTTAAAAATATTGCCTGAATTTACATTTACATTGAAAATATATAAATATATGTGACAGAGAATCTTATGTTTTAAGATGTAAGGGATGTGAGTTGAAAGAAAAAAAATAGTTACTTGAAAGTTAAATCCAAGCAATATCCTATAAATATGTTTCTTATAATAATTTTAATTACTTATAATTTGGTGGGAATATATTTGCTTTAGATGCACTTACCAGATGTACCATGATAGTGTTTAATTTGACAGTAAACTTCTTTTTTCAGCTCAAAATACATTATATTAAGAACTTTGACTAATGGCTTCAATATGTTGTCAATAAAGCTATGCATCGGTGTCTAAAAACAATTCAAAATTATTTACTTTTGTGCTAATACCACCTTCCATAGGTACAATCTAGATCACTGTGAATACATTAAAATTGTATAGAAAATAAAGACTGATATAGACAATGTTTTTTTTTTATTTTCTTGTGCTAAAAGAAACAATATCCTAGAGATGAGGTGGAACAGGCAATTATTTGAAAAAAAAAGTGAATTATAACAACATGAATGACAAAACATATTTTTCATAGGCTGACATATTTTGGTGTGCATCTTGTCTCATTAAAAGTTACAACAAAGTTCTAGAATTGCATATCTCAATTTTATTAGCACATACTTAGTTAAAATTATAGTAATTTGCAATTGGATTAGTCTAGCATCTTTTGGGTTGTATCACAGAATCAGTTTGCAGAATCTTAAAAATCTTAGAAGCTTCACATATAACCTAGTTCTAACAGTACCCATTGCTTTGGTGCTGTCCCAATGGACCAATGAGAACATTAACCAACCATGCTTAAACTCATGTCTATTACTGCAGTATGCACTGTCAATTTTACAATAAAATTAATAATAATAAATTTTACAATAAAAGTAGGAGGGTATATATAATCTTTACCCTCAAGGTGCTTACAATCTAAACAGAAGACATTTTTTAAAAGGCAGGATAGCACACTTACTAATTTACAGTTACGCAGCACCGATAATATGAAATATGAAATGTTAAAGAAATAGAGATACACATGAAAAATTTTAGTTTACATGAATGCAAAAATTTCACTCCTCCAAATCTTGATGACAATATTAATGGTCAGGAAAGTGATGGAAAACCTCAAAATTTATGATCAGGAATGGAGAGCTCTTCCTGTCTTGATCACTGGTTTAAATGCCCCTGCTAAGCTCATAAAGAAAATTCATTAACTTATGATAGCTGTCTGGTGTTTTCTGTAGAATGAGAGTGTGACCTCAGCTGATATCATAAAAAAGTGCTCCTGTAATTTCAATTACCTGTACACCCTCACAACCAGTCTCCTTGGAGGCTAAGGATTAAAAGGGCATGAAAACAGCAGTGCTTGCTTGCCCTGAAACCAGCCTCCTACAGCTGGTCTGAGGTTTGTAATGGGGTGATATGTAACTGGGAACCTGATGCTTGCACTACTCCCTATGTAGTAATAAACATTAACCTGATCTGTATCTTATCGTTATTTTGTGTTTAAATTCCTCTTTGAATATCTACAGACCAGCTTGATTAATAAAATGAAATGGAGGTCTTAGATATAATCACTAGGAACAGAGAATTTTAGAACTTCCCAAGAGAAATGTGAGCTTACCTGATAATCCATTTGATATCTCTTGCTACCGAATAGTTTTTGGATATTTTGATTTTTCAGATCTTGTTTTTCACTGGATGATAAACTCCTTGAGGGCAAAGACTATTCTTAGCTCATGTTTGAAGCCCCAGAGCCTAGAAATGAGCCTTGTACATAGGTAAATCTTAAGACATATGTATATATGAGTATGTTTACATATATACACATATATATGCATAGTTATATAGATATTAAATATGCATGCATTTACATGTCTCCATACATATATATGAATAGATTTATCTATATGATAGATGGAATTAATTTCAGAATACTTGAGTTTGAGTATCCTTCAATAATTATGTAGATTATACAAAGGGGTGTGCATGTTGACACAATGAAAATTGACATTTAATGATTATTTTGAAGTGAAATATATAGAATACCTAGAAAAGATTGGTTCCTAGGAGATTAGTTCTTAGTTTTCTTTTTTTTTTCATTTTAAGCATTTGTTTCAACAGTGTATCAAGTACAGTTTAGTTGCCAATGATTCCAAAACAATCACATGAATGATGTTACTAATCTGATTTCCCACTATGTCCAGGAAGGCCTTCCCCCTTATTATCTTCCCGAGGACACTCATCAATATGCATCAAACTTAGAATGTGATTATGCTCTGGGAATGAATAATAAATAGGCTTTGTCAATTCTTTCCCAAGTACAAAACTGAAAAAGTCTGAAGTATCCAATCATGTCATAAAGTAAATGTTCAAAGATTCTACGCTTTCCCTTGTCCCCTACTGTATCTTGGTAAACCTTCCTAACACAAGAAATTAACATGTCTTTGGTTAAACTCTACATAGCAGAAAACAGACTATTATTCATAAAATAACTCAGGGTATGACATAATATTATTTGTAATAGGCAACAATAGCAAAATCACATATGATTTATAATACAGGAAACTAATCCTGCTAGTTAAATTACTCTGCTAATTAGGTCTCCAATGAAAAGGTATGTAAACATACCCATTTTTAACTTTAAGAGTTATTTCCAACACTCATGGGTACTATTACAATACATGCAACATGTACATACCAAAAAATCCTTAAAATGCTTAAACACAAAAAGAATAATGCAATTAATCAGAGATCCCTAAAGACTGCTTCTACACAACCATATTGAATTGTGTATGCTAATATGAAGCTCTAATAATACCATACATATGAATACTGAATATACTGCTTTACTTTAATACTAGGCATATAGTCTTTCAAAATATAATTTGTCAAACATTACCCATATTAATCATAACTTTTCATACAAAGAAATATTTACAAACAACACGTGATAAAATTATTTGAGGATAAACCAAGCAGCCTTACATTTTATTTAAAATGTGTGAGAACAGATTTTCTACTTAAATAAGTTGAATTTTGGATATGAGAGTTTTTTCTTTAACAAACCTTGGAATATTTGAAATATCTTTGGCAAAGCAGTACAAATAAAAGCAATAATACTCCCTCTTCCAGAATTTATGGTAAATGCTTTTATGTGATATTCTCAGAGCTTCTTACACAGGGTTTTATAATTATCCAGTGTAGAGTTTGCAGAACTCTCCATCCTCAACACATATGTTCATGTAGGTTTGAAATAACAGCTCAATCTCAATTTGGCCATGAGATGAGTGACAAGAGAAGCTTTTACCTTTTTCGTAACTCAAGTTGTTGCTTCGATATATGTGGTTACACAAAACTTTAGCAGGACAGTAGGTGAAGAGACCAGTGAGGTAAAACTAAACAGGTAAATATTAACTCTCTAGTCTACTTTACAGTTTACGAAGCTCCCCCTCTCTTGATGGAGACAATTAAATGGACTGCATAAGATTAAGGCTTAAAATAACTTACTGATAATAATCTTAATTCATGATAATTTGTGATCTTAGCTAGCATTTTATAAAATACAATCAAGTTGGATTATTTAAAAATCAACCAAATAAGCTAAAGTTTGGTTGAATCAGTAATGATATGTGTATAGGCATAGCCACTGTGTAGAGCTAAGTATTTCTCAATCTGACTATTGATTTGAAACTTAATATTATGGGTATTTTCATATGACTGTATGCATACCTTCCTTTCATGTTTAAAAAAGATATGCATATATTTAGTAATTAAAAAATAAGTCTTTTGAGTTCAGTAAATGTTTGACTTTTGTCATTTTCTTCAGTGTCTAGAACTATAGTTTACTTATACTCAAAAGGATTGTTGATATTTTCATTTATGGCATCCCTTCCACAAATGTAGAAAATAACCAATCTATCCACATAGATTCTATGAGACTTTTGTCCACCATTAACAGGCTGGGAATCTTTGTTTCTTTCTCCTGACATTGAAAGAGCATTAATGTTTATATTTCACTTTCTCTACATGAAAAGTTCATATTTATTTTTCAGTCATATATATTGCATTTTAGTTATTCTTCAGTGCTTCCTGTTTGTTATACGTTGTAGCCCACTCACACCCTGCAACTTCTGCTGCCTTTTGTGTGATGCATATGTTTAATTCTTTGAAAGCTATGGTGTTCCATGATTCTCAGTCAGATAGAAATGCCAGCAGACTATCAATAGTAAAAATGGGCATTTATTTCTGGGAGAAGGTTGGGGTGATCAAAGGAGATTTGCATTTTCCTATAGTGAATGTGGACCTCTTTCTGCTTTTTTTTTAATGTTCCGGACACAACTGCCTTTTGTACATTTTTATTCTCAGTATCATATACATGGAGCAGTTATGTAGTACAGTGGATATAGTGTCATGACTGAAGCCAGGAAGACTCATCTTCTTGAGTACTAATCTGGTCTTAGACATGCAGTAGCTGTGTGACCCTGGACAAGTCAATTACTCCTCTTTGCCTCATTGTCCTCATGAGCAAAATGAGCAGGAAAAAGAAATGAGAGTATCTTTGTCAAGAAAACACAAAATGCAGACACAAAGAGTCAGATGTAACTGAAATGACTAAACAACAACCAAATTATAAACATTTCTATATATTTATTTATAAAAAAACATGCCACAAAATATAATATGGACAATTTGCATTTTATATACATTCAATGTTTCCTGCATGGGTGGTTTAAACAAAAAGTAGGTGACAGGACTCTTCCAGAAGGTCCTTCTTTGTGTAAGAATTGAACAAAACCACCATTAGGTCATCTATAAGCAAGAGTATTGTAAATCCCTTTCCTATTTGGACTCAATACTAGATCTGCTCTAGAACATTGGTCTACACTAACAAGCATATGTAACCCCTGTTTAATTCATTGGCTGATATTTCTAATTAGAAGGCTGTTGAAAAATATTATTTCTTTTATTGTATGAATCAAATAATTTTGATATAAGGGTGGGCGATATCTTATTGGAGATGAACCTCTTAAAATAGTATTTTTGCTCCACAAAATGAAGTGTGTGTGTATAAACACACACACACACATTACAACACAAAGGTAAACAATGTTTATAAACTATACATACACAAACATATAATTATATATATGTGTGTATATATATATATCCTATATCGATCTATGCAGTCAACAATAAAGTTTTATTCTTTATACTTCCCAATCATTGTATAAAGGTAAAGATGTTATTTACAATGAAATTTCTTTTGTATATGTCCCCCTCTCCTCTCCTCATTAGTAAATTTTGTCAAAAACATTTGAGTGTTTGAGGAGATGATTCTCATTTTTTTTCTGTCAGCAATTTTACACCACGATGGGAAAGTAGGTCAGTAATTGAAATCCTTTCAGTCACTTTTTTTTCAGTATTAATCAGTTCTAATTTTTTTTCTTACACCCTTGTCATCTTCTCCTATTTCTCATATCTTGGGAATTGATCCTTTCTTTTCCTCATAATTATCTTCGATCCCGCATGAATCGTGTCTATGTATACTTCACCCAATACATCTGCTTTCCCTGCCTTTGTTTCATTTTTCTTAACTTTGTACTGTTTTAGTAATATTATCATGTCATCCTGAGGTGTATATAGGCCTAAGTTATTAGAGACTAAATGTAGTATCTTTCATGATGGTAAAAATTTTGCTATCAACTTTCTGCAGAAATTTCTCCCCTTGAGGGGGTGGAGCCAAGATGGCAGCTGGAAAGCAGGGACTAGTGTGAGCTCACCACCAAGTACCTCCAAAAACCTATAAAAATGGCTTTGAGCCAATTCTAGAACTGCAGAACCCACAGGGTAGCAGAGGGACGCAGGGCTCAAGCACAGGACAGCCTGGATAGTCTCTGGGTAAGGTCTATCCCGCATGGAGCTGGGAGGAGAGGGGAGCTGAGCTGAGCGGAGCAGAGCCCAGCATGGGCAACATGGATCAACAAGACCAGGAGGCAGGCGGAGCATGCCCTAGTGCCCTGAATCAGTGAGCTGCAGCAGTTACTAGACTTCTCAACCCACAAACACCAAAGACAACAGAGTAGGTTAGTGGGAAAAGCTGCTGGGGACAGGGAGTTTGCGGTTTGGCCACCACCCTGGGGGCAGCG
>CM053623.1:381377309-381413834 GCA_028646595.1 Phalanger gymnotis
AAAAAAATAGATGTTCAAAAACAAAAACAAAACAAGTTTTTGCAGGCAACAAGAAAATAAGATATACAGGCAATGGGGCATAGAAATTTTTCTTGCCCTACAAGAAAGGAAGGGAAAAGGAGATGGGAGCACAGTGGGCTGACAGATGGGAGGGCAGACTGGGGAATAGGGCAACCAGAATGTATGCCATCTTGGAGTGGGGGGGAGGGTAGAAATGGGGAGAAAATTTGTAATTCAAACTCCTGTGAAAATCAATGCTGAAAATTAAATATATTAAATAAAACTTATTTAAAAAAAAGAAGTTTCTCCCCTCCATTTTTCTTCTGTTTGCTCACCCTTTACATTTTTATCTTCAGATGTTCATGAAATTCATCCCTCCATCCTATCTGGTCCCCCTTTATTCAATATTCTCCTTTGACCCTGTCCCTCTTCAAAAGTGTTTGCTTTTGACTCCCTCCTTCCCCAATCTTTCCTTCCTTCTATCATTCCACCTCTTACTCCCTTCCACCATACTTTCCTTTAGGGTAAGATACCCAATTGAGTTTGTATGTCATTCCATCCTTAAGCCAAATCCGATGAGAGCAAGGTTCACTCTTTCCTTTTCACCTACACCCTCTTCCCTTCCATTATAACAGTTTTTTCTTGTCACTTTTAGGTGAGATAATTTACACCATTCTATTTCTCCTTTTCTACTCCCAATATATTCCTCTCACGCCTTAATTTTTTGTCTTTTATATCATCCCTTCATATTCAACTCACCCTCTTCCCTCTGTCCATGTATATGTATATTCTCTTCAACTACCCTAATACTGAGAAAGGTCTCATAAGTTACAAATAGCATCTTTCCATGTAGGAATGTAAACAAAACTGTTCCACTTTAGTAAGTCCTTTATGATTTTTCTTTCCTATTTATCTTTTCATGTTTCTCTTGATTCTTCTATTTGAAAGTCAAATTTTTTACTAAGCTCTGGTCTTTTCATCAAGAATTCTTGGAAGTCCTCTACTTCATTGAAAATCTGTATTTTGCCTGAAGTATTATACTCAGTTTTGCTGGGTAGGTGATTATTGGTTTTAATCCTAGCTTCTTTGACCTTGGAAATATATTCTAAGCCCTTTGATCCATTAAGGTAAAAGCTGCTAGATCTTGTGTTATCCTGATTATGTTTCCACAATGCTTGAATTGTTTCTTTCAGGCTGCTTGCACTATTTTTCCTTGACTTGGGAACTCTGGAATTTGGATATAATAATCTTAGGAGTTTTCTTTTTGTGATCTTTTTGCAGAGGTGATCAGTGGATTCTTTTAGTTTCTATTTTACCCCTCTGGTTCCAGAATATCGGGGCAATTTTCCTTGATAATTTCTTGAAAGATGATGTCTAGGCTCTTTTGTTGATCATGGCTTTCAGGTAACCAAATAATGTTAAAATTATCACCCCAAGGATCTATTCTCCAGGTCAGTGGTGTTTTGAATAAGATATTTCACATTGTCTTCCATTTTTTCCATTCTTTTGGTTATGTTTTATAATTTCTTGACTTTTCACAAAGTCACTAGCTTCCACTTTCTCCATTCTAATTTTTAAGGCAGTATTTTCTTCAGTGATCTTTTGGACCTCCTTTTCAATTTGGCCAAATCTGCCTTTCAAAGCATTCTTCTCCTATTGACTTTTTGGACATCTTTTGTCATTTGGGTTAGTGTATTTTTTAAGACGTTATTTTCTTTAGTATTTTTGGGTCTCCTTTAGCATGCTGTTGACTCATTTTTCATGATTTTCTTGCATCACTCTCATTTCTTTTCCCAATTTTCCTCTATTTCTCTTACTTAATTCTCCAAATCCTTTTCGATCTCTTCCATGACCTGAGACCAATTTATATTTTTCTTGGAAGCTTTTGATGTAAGATCTTTGACTTTGTTGACTTCTGGCTGTATGTTTTGATTTTCTTTGTCATTGTTGCAACAATTTGGCTAGCAGCCGCTGTGGGGATTAAAGATCAACACAAGCCCAACAACAATAACACTGCCAGTACAGGTTCTTTTGGTCTGCTTTACTAAGGAAAGCAACCTTAAGGGGTTAACAATCTTGTTTCAATCCAACATACAAATATCATTCACTTAATTCAGGGGAAAAAGCCAGCACCCTGAACTTCAGAGCCAATACAAACAAATTACAAACATATGTTATAAACAGAATACAATTCATAGTTACCAAGAAACCAACATCTGAGTTCAGGAGCCAGGGAGCTCATAACAATGGCTGGCCCAGAGTCATGCACCACTCCTCCTGTGGTTCAGAGCCCCTCGAAAATAGCTCTGTTTTCTCTTTTTATAGAATCTTTAGACATCATCAACATGTCATCTGAGTGACCAGAACTTAGCCTCTTACTATTTGCTCTGGTCTTAGCAACTCCCCTTAGGACCCTGAGGGCTTCATGTCCACATAGGCTTAGCACCTAGTAGATAGGGGTTTGGGCCTGGGGCTTTGAACATAGTAAGGCTCAATCAAAGACACTTAATTAAGTTATCATTCTAAAACAGTAAAAAGGGCCCAACTTAATTGATATTACAGTCACCAAAGTAGGGTTCTATAATCTGAGTCCTTTTATGCTGCCTGCTAATTTCCCAACCAGTTACTTGACTTTTGATATCTTTGTCAGGGTATAGCTGCTTCCAGCATGGAGAATGCTCGGTCCTAAGTTTCAGGGGTTTCGTGCAGATTTTTTTGAAGCTACTTCTATTCTGAAGTGGTATGATACTTTTCTCCTGGCCTGTACTCTGGTCTGTGAGTGCAAGCACTCCTTTCTGCCATGCAACTACCAGAAGGACTCTCTACAACCACCACAAGCTCTGTGACACCAGCGTTCCCCCTCACCCCAGGACTGCCAACCAGAACTGGACTGCAACCCAGATCCAAGCAGAGAAAAGCAAGAGAACTCTGCCTCAGCAACAGCAAAGAGATCCCTGCCCTCTCACTCGATTCCCCCCACCACCTGTGGGCCTGGAGCTTTGGAAGTAGCTGACACTGTTGCTGCTATTGTAGCCTCTACAGCTACCTCTGGGGCCCTGGGGCTGGGGCCAGACTGTGCCCTTTTCTTACCCAGCTTGTCCCACAGATGTGATACATTGTCTTTGGTGTTTATGGTTTAAGATCTTTAACCCACCACAGCTGCCAGTGAATCAGGGCCCTGGGGCCTACTCCTCCTAGTCTGCTCCAGGATGGTCTATCTTGGGATCACCCATGCTGGACTGTGCTCAACTCCTATCATGGTGTGATAGACCCTTCCCAGTGACCAGCCAGGCCATCTTGGGCTGCACCCTTGTTTCATGCTGTCATTCCATGGGTTCTGTAGCTCTAGGATTTGTTTAGAGTCATTTTATAGGTGTTTGGAGGGATTTGTGGGAGAGCTCAAGTGAGTCCCTGTTTTCATGCCCCCATATTTGCTCTGCCCCCAGGAGATCCAGAATCTTAAGGAGGAAAATGACACCTTGAAAATTAGAATGGCTCAAAGTGAAGCCAGTGAAATTATAAGAGATCGAGAAATAATTAAACAAAACATGAATAATGAAAAAATAGAAGAGAAAGTGAACCATCTTATAAGAAAAACAACAGATTTGGAGAATAGATCAAGAAAAGAAAACATAAGTAATTGGACTAACTGAAAGTTATGATCAAAAAAAGAATCTTGATGAAATAATACAAGAAATAATTAAAGAAAATTGTCCTGAAGCATTAGAACAAGGCAGTGAAGTAGAAATAGAAAAAATCTATTGATTGCTACCTAACAGAGATCCTATGAAGAAAATTCATAGGAATATCATAGTCAAATTCCAAAACCTCCAGTTCAAGGATAAATTATTAAAAGCATCAAGATTAAAACAATTTAAATATGATGGTGTCACAATCAGAATTACACAAGACCTAGCAGCAGAGACTCTAAAGGACTACAGATCTTGGAACACAATATATCAAAGAGCAAAAGACCTGGGGCTCCATCCAAAAATATCATATCCTGCAAACTTAAATAATATTTTGAATAAAAAAATGGACATTTGATAACTCTCTGACTTTCAAGACTTTGTAAAAAAAAATCCTGAACTTAGAAGATTGAACATACAAGAACCAAGATAAACATAAGGTACATATCAAAGGCTGATTAAAATGGATTCTTAAGGACAGACTATTTGCCTTTTATATAATGTAAAAAGTATGTCTAAGATTTTATTATTAACTGGTGATCTCATAAGAAAGATTGAGATAAACCTGATTATGATATGAATTTTAAAATTAAAACCATTTAGGAAGAGCTAAAAAGTAACTATTTTATACAAATGAGGTGCAAGAGGATGAAAGGATACAGAGAAATTAGATAAGGGAGGAGGGCTAGTAGTTCTGGTAACCTATTTTCATGAAGAATGGGTTTAAGATGGAATAATGCATATATATTTAGAAAAGTATAAAAGTCTTTTAAATTTAGAAGAAATAAAATGGTAAGGGCATAGAGCAAGGGGAGATGAAAAGAGAGAGTTCTTTAGAGGGGAGAATGAGGGACAGGTAAAAAGGGGATATAGAAGGGTGTTTAGATTAATGGGAATGGAAGGATAGAGGGAGCATACTTGGAGAGGGGAAGGCAAGTAATAGGAAAGCAAAGAAGAAGAGGCAGGAGGGATAGGAAACAAGAGATATGCGCAAACATAAAAAGAAAGATCAGGAGTAGAGTATGTTTGGGAAAGTATATATCTATATATGTAGGTATATACATATATGTTTATGTATATATCCATAGCTATTGAGAAACATCTAAAATCTATTGTAACCTGGGGTGTGTGGGAAGGGGGGAAAAGAACAAAGTTCAAAAGTACACAACAGAGAACAAAAGAAAACACAAGGAAGCAAAGAAAAGATGGACAATTCTCAACACAAGGTGTATTATTCATCATTCAGGCTTTCTTCAAATGAATATTTATTGTTACATATTTTGAATCTTCTTATGATCTGCTATCCACTCAACATGCTTTTTTTCTTCCTTACTTTGTACTTAAGTTTCAATATTTAAGTTTATGATATATTTTTGTTTCTTTTCTCTATTCAGTATTTGTGTTCTGGCCCTTGAGTCTAAAAATTTAATTAAAAAGAGGACAAACAGCTAAGTCAAAATTTATAAAACATGCAAAAACTCCCTGGTTCTTTGTAGCCTTAGTTACCCTTTCTAAAACTGTTTTTGACTACACAAGTAGAATAGTTGGCTCAGGAAAAGAGTATTTGTATTTTTCTTTTTTTATGGATTCCCATGGCCAAAGGATTTAAATTTGTTTATGATGAGCCTCTTCAATATTAGATGCTTTCATTTTCAGAAAGGGAAGAAAAGTGTATAGAGCAACTACTATTTGCCAGGCACTGTGTTTTTTTCAAATATTATCTCATTTCATCCTTAAAACAAGCTTGGGAGGGAGGTGTATTATTCCTATTTTATGGGTAAGGGAAACTGAGACAAATAGATTTTAATGTTCACACAACTAGGAACTACCTAAGATCAGATCTGAACTCAAATCTTCCTAATACCAGGTCTAGAACTTTATTGGCTTTGCCATCAGATGTCTCTAAATAGAAAGAAATCTGTTTCTGAGTCTAGCCTGGTAGAACCTGCTTGATAAATATTAGGTCCTTAATATATTCTTGAAATCATCCTCTCCTTTAAAGAGCTAGGTTATGTTCCACCTTTAATTATGATACAGTCCTTGATCTATCTTTCCCAGTCCAAGGAAATTTTCAAAATCTCTCTTTCCTCCAATCTTCCTAAGGTACTTTGCCCAATCAAATTCTAGTGTTCATTATACTTATATTTGAGCACATGCCATATTTCCTTTAATAAATTTAACAAATTTTAAGGTTATGATCAGAAACTGGCTTTTTAAAAATTATTTTGCTCTCACTTGGAACTATAAATAGCAATTAATAGACATTAGATATGTGTGTACATAAACATATACATACACACATATACATGGTCTCATAAAGATATATACATATACATATATGCATATATGTGTATTGAACAGAATCAAACATTAAAGTTGTAGCAGAGTACAAATGTGATTAAGTGATATGATTCAAAGCACTACTTTGGATTATATCACATATTCTTCTTCTAAACTAAAAATATTATAATGTATTAAATCTTACGTATTAAAAGTTGTTTTCTTTGTTTTTTGCTTTTAATTTAAATTCTAGCTTGAGAGAATTTTTTGTAAACTTGCTATATATGCAATTTTAGGTGTAAAATATTAATGCAACTGAAAATGAAACACATATTGTTTATTAATAAACCTACAAGTGTAGGCATTATTTGCATAAAATGATTTAAACTCAAGAACTGTCATCTAATTGATATTCTTAATAAACAAATAGTTGAGAAAATAATCCAGAAGCCAATATCAAGGTTGGAGAAAATATTAAAAAAATGGCATGAAAGCATTAACTTCAGTTAATAAACATATTCATATGCTGAAAGAGAAAGTGCTGAACTTATTTTGAGACTTTAATCATAAGTATGTATTTCTATATGTATGAGCAGGGGTGAGGAATCTGCCGCCTTCAGGCCACATCCTTCTAGATCCTCAAGTGCAGTCCTTTGACTGAATCCGAACTTCACAGAACACATTCCCTTAATAAAAGGATTTCTCTGGCAATCTTGGACTCAGTCAAAAGGCCACACCAAAGGACCTAGAAGGCCACATGGGGCTCAAAGTTGCAGATTCCCCATCCCTAGGCCTACCTCTCTTTTAAGGAGAAGCTACTTTTCATTTTGTCAAAGCTTTAGAATAACCATTTGTGGAGAGAGGAGACTGACACTCAAGCCCCAAACAGGGACGAGGATATAGGTAGAAAAAATGATATTGATGACTTTGTTACCCTTCCTCTTTTGAATTCTAACAAACTTGAAACGGAGAAGGGTCAATGGTCAATGTCATGGCAGGGGGAGGGAGTGTTCAGGTGAAAGAAGCATCAATATTAACTGACGGGGGCGGGGGAGAGACAGAGACAGACACAGAGAGAGAAAGAGACAGAGAGAGACAGACAGAGAGAGAGAGAGAGAGAGAGAGAGAGAGAGAGAGAGAGAGAGAGACAGAGACAGAGACAGAGACAGAGACAGAGAGACACAGAAACAGAGAGACAGAGAGACAGACACAGAGACAGAGAAACAGAGAGACAGAGGGAGAAACTGAATGGATAATGTCTCTAAATCTATTTAATCATATTTTCACATTTTCTAAGGAGGTCCATTCAAATATACAAACAAACATCTATCATTTGCTATGTGTAGTTCCAAGTGAGAGCAAAATAATTTTTGAAAAGGCAATTTCTGATCATGACCTTAAAAGGGAATATGGCATATGCTCAAATATAAGTATAATAGACACTAGAATTTGATAGGGCAAAGTGCTTTAGGAAGATTGGAGGTAGGGAAGATGTTGAAAATTTCTTTGGCGTAGGAAGGGTAGATCAAGGACTGTATCATAATTGAAGGTGGAACATAACCCAGCTCTTTAAAGGAGAGGATAATTTCAAAAGAGGAGAAAATGAAAAGGGAGTGCATTCCAAGGAGATGGCCTGTGTGAATGAAGGCAATGAAGGTATAGGTAAAATTCCTCCCAAGAGAAAACATTTTATTACTAGGTTAAAGGGAAAGGAAACACAACAATAAATATCTCCTTTGGCACGACTGGCGCCAGAACTTCCTCCTACAGTTTCAGAGAAAATTTCTATTAGGGAAGAAGTGTTAGTTGTCACCTAATACATAATGGTAGTGTTGTAGGGTTTCATTTATTTGTTTAGGGACAGCTAGGTGGTTCAGTGGATAGAACACTGAGGCTTGAATCAGGAAGAGGGCTCTTCCTTAGTTCAAGGCTGGCCTCTGTGTCCCTGGCCAAGGTACTAAACCCCATTTGCTTCCATTACCTCATATGTAAAATGATCTGGGAAACAGAATGGCAAGTCACTACAGTAGCTTTGTTAAAATATTCCCAAATGGGGCCAAAAAGAGTTGGACACTTCTGAAACAACTAAACAACAAAAAAAGTATTTATTTTAAAGAAGTGCTGTGAACTAAAGATACAGTATGGCCCAATGGATAGAGAACTACCTTTGGGACTGGAAAGAATTGGATTTGAATCTTATCTATTATAAAAACTGGCTGCCTGACTCTGAGAAAGTCACTCCTCTCAGTACACTTTGGAAACTCTCCTAACATTGTAAGTAGCACAGCAGATATTAATCTAAAATAGGAAAAGATTTTCCTTATTAAGAGTTCCCAATGCCAATGCAATTATAAATACAGTCCCTTCCTCACTATAAAGTCATCCTATCATAGGTATATGGTTAATATTGATAATGTACTTACAAAGAGATATTCCAAATATATGACCTACATAAAACAGTTTCCAGTGTCTCTTAAGAATTTATTAGATGTAAAATGGAAATATTTGATGTTGGATGAGTAGTAATTTATTCAATTTACATTCTTTACATACTTATATTAAAAAGAAAACCTAGGACAAGTTTGCTAAGGGTATGGAAAGAAACCTGATCCTTTTGTTGGACTGCAGGAAATGAAAGTTTTATAAAACATCTTTATTTTTATCTAGGCAGGTCAAAGATGAGGAGGTGTCTGAATAGTTTTTAACAATTTGGTGAAATATATAATAAGCAGTGCTGTTTCAATAGGAGTAATAGAATACCCATTTGGGGGACCTTCACAAAGTTTATTGTCTTCACATCCATGAAAATTTGTTTTCTCATCTAATTATCTTTCAAGAAAGAATTACAGTAACTAGGGGAAATAACAGCATCATTAAATTACATAAGTTGCTCACATACTTTCAAAGAGTGCTATCCAAACTGGAAATGCCCCCACCAGGCAAATACCAACCAAATTCTCACAGATATTGATGATATAGTTTAAGTATGCAGCAACTTTAAAATATAACTCTGTCCACTTCACATTTCACAAGGCTTGAAAATTTCTTACCAAACAAAATTACATTTGATTCAACTAGCAAAGGTTCCTCAAGATCCCATGGTTGTGTAGTAACAACAATAGCCAAATGCTTATTAAGCACTTATTATGCACAAAACATTAAGTACTGGATTCCTTTTAATACCATAAAAGACAAAAAAAACTGTCCTCAAGAGCTTTCCTTTTGAAGCTCATAGGGCCAGGTAGGTAGGTAGGTAGATAGATAGATGATAGATGATAGATAGATAGATATCTATAGATAGATAGATAGATAGATAGATAGATAGATAGATAGATAGATAGATAGATAGACTTCATTTGAGAATAGTACTAAATCAATGTATATGTGTCGTGGTGGTAAGGAGGTGTCAGGGCAGGAATCTTCCAGATGCTACCTGAGGGAAGACATGAAGGAAGCAAAGGATTCTGAATGGTAAAGATAAAGACAGTATGCACTCCAGGCATGTAACTCTGTTAAGTTGATGACTAGGAAGCAGTGCAATATTATGGATGAATGAATGATTAAATGGCAGATTGAACGAATGAAAAAATTCTTACTATGTGATAGAAACTAGGAACATAATTTTAAAAGTAAAAGACCCTGCCCTCAAAGCTCTATTCAAATCGGAGCAGTGGTGACCATAGTCTGGAAAGTATCTGGGCTTGTGAGTAGAGCTGTAGGGTAGTAGATTGTCCCACGGTTTCAAGTAGCAATGGCACTGTTGATTTGACTATTGCTCCTAGGAAAAGAAAGGAGGGTGATAAACACAGGATGAAAAGAAGCCCACTTACCACTGTATCCCATCTAGAATGGTCCAGGATAAAATATATACGAAAAAAGTGAGAAACAGATGCATCTTGGGGTAGCAGACACAACACTGGACTTGGATTTCAGGAATTTCTGGAGTTTAATTTCGCCTCGGGCACTTTCTGCTTATGTGACCCTGGTAGAGTCACAATACTTTTCAGCTTTTTCCCTTCAGCATTGTCATATGTAAAATGTGAATAATAGCACTACCCGACCCTAGTTGTTGTGATAATCAACTGAGATAATTTATATAAAGTTTTGTCAACCTAAAAGCATTAGATACAGACTAGTTGATATCATCATCATCATCATCATCATCATCATATTTTAATAATAATAATAACTGACGAGGTCAAAGTAAGCTTTCTCTGAATATAATCTAAATGACTCAGAAAATTTATTAGATGCACCTTGGGGGAGATTGGGCCTTCAGTGCCTGAGACATGATAATTTTTCTGTTTCTGGTATACATATGGGTTCTACCTATACCTCTAGGAAACTCTATTATCCCTCCTTTTGAATTTGGGTTGTTCTTTTACTACTTCCATTGTTTTCAGTTTTAAAATGTATCTACATTATTGTTATTCAAGCAGTCAATAAATGAGCTAACCTTTCTTGCTACAAAGAATATTAGATAATTTGCTTAATGATTTCATAGCTGAAATCAGCCAGAGTCTTCTTAAATTTAAAAGACAGAACAATAACAGCAGCAATTCAATATGCAAAGATCCTACAATTCTGCATACTCAAAATGCGTTTGCTTTGATGATTTATTTAATGCTTCAGAGACATTTCATTAAATATCTCAGCTCTTTCTAACTTCTATTGTCCGTGGTTTGGCTATTTAGAAATTTTAAAATGTTTTCTACACCATAAAATTTTGTGCCTAAGGAATAGCTATTTATTAGGTTTACAGTGATCCCTTGATTTTTCAACTCTTTATTTTATTTCTTTCCATAAAAGGCAGGTCAATAAATTTTGTTATGCTGTAACATGAAGACAAAAATGATACCCTCTGCTTACTTCATAGTAATAAAAATTTACCTAATTTTAATGTTCTACTTATATAATATCAGTACTATCACCTGAAGCTTTGCAAAGGAAAGAAGAAGCACTATTTTGGGAGGTGGGCCTGGAAGCCTAAGTAGATTAGGAAGGGGGGAGCAGACTACCACAGAGCCCACAGAATTTGGATTTCATTTTATATGAAAGAAGGAGGAGTCTCAGACTCTTGTATTACAATGGTCC
Source organism: Phalanger gymnotis (assembly GCA_028646595.1). NCBI lineage: Eukaryota > Metazoa > Chordata > Mammalia > Diprotodontia > Phalangeridae > Phalanger > Phalanger gymnotis. The sequence continues at coordinate 381,388,373 of CM053623.1, forward strand.
ACAGACCTAGAACTCATTTATGTTACATGATCACATATCACTACAAGGGGGCATAAATGATTTAGGTTAGGAGAAAGTCAGCCTCTTTACATAATGCTCCTACTCTGGAAGCAGGTGCTGCTTTATTTTCCACTGTATCTTCTGAGGCATTTCTTCCCCTCTAGTGATTATTTATAACAGCAAAAATAGCCAATCTCCCCTCTCAGTGGGGCTTCTTTTTTACCCTAATACTGAAATATTCCACAATTTAGATATTATTGCCCTTATTACTACTCTTCTCACAATATAGTTTATTCCCTCTCTGCCCTCATTCTAAGAATAGGAGGCTATATCAAGGAAAGAATTATTATTAAGTAGGTCTTGGTAACTGGCATATAAAGGGAAAGAAGGAGTACAGTACAAGATAAAGCTGTAAGAATAGGTTTCATTCAGACCACGGAGAGCCTTGAATGCCAGATATGGAAATTATACTATATTTGCCAAACAATTGTGAATACAGATGGATAATTAGCAAAAGTAAAGATGTAAGTGGTGGTGAATTCAGATTGTGTATATAGTGGTAAAAAAATAAGGCACTTCAGTAAGATAGAAAGTGATTTCCATTCTGTAGCCTCATTAATCCCAACCAACCATACCAAAGTTTATTATATAAAGTCATGCCCATGGGTCTTGCCCCATGCTTATTGCTGGCCTCCTAAAACACTGGCATAATGCTATTTTCCTTCACAAGAGATAAAGGACACAGAAGTACACTATTGCTTGAAATCCCAAGGGAGCAGAGGCCCTAAGGAATATTGTCACCTCCAGGTCAAGGGAGCAGAGTAACTAAAGAGCAGTATTACTTCCAGTCGCAAAGAGTATGAGGAGAACTATTGATTGTAGTATAAGACATCATGGTACTTTCCTGGGTAAAGACCAGAGTGAGACCAGGAAAGCAGTGATGACAGTGCTACCCAGATCATACCACCTTGGCAGCACTGAAAAATCCCAAGGCCCCAGAATTAGCTCCGAAAAAAGTAGTGCAAAAAATACTGAAGTTTGAGATAATCTCTCTTTATCCCCCCTGCCACAACAGGAACAGAGGACATTTTTAACATGAATCCAAAGTCAAGAAATACAGTGAAAAAAAGAGCAAATAACACCAATAAAAATGAATGGTCATAAAATGCTATTATAGTGACAAAGAAGAACATGATACAAATTCAGAAGAAGACAATGAATCAAAAAAAAATAGCTACAAGCAAAGCCTCAAAGGGGAAAGTGTGAATTGCACACAAGAACAAAGAATTCCTAGAAGAACTAAAAAAAAATAATTTTCAAAATCAAATTAAAGGTCATAGATAAAAAATAAGTAAAGGAATGAGATCAAGAGAAGAAAATTATGAAAAGATAATATCTTGGTAAAAGAGGCACAAAATACTGAAGATAATAACACTTTAAAAATATATTTGGAATAATGGAAAAAATAGGTAAAAACTTCATTGATAAAATTAACTCCTCAAAGAGAAGAATTGGCCAAATAGAGGAAAGATAAAAAAGTTTACTGAAGAAAATAATTCATTAAAAAGTATAATTGGGCAGGTAGAAGCTAATGGCTCCAAGAGACATCAATAAACAACCAAACAAAATTAAAAGAATGAAAAATACAAGAAAATATAAAATATTATATGGGAAAAAGAACTGAACTGTCCAATAAATCAAAAAGAGATAATTTAAGAATTATTGGATCACATAAAAGCCATGATCAAAGAAAGAGCCTGCATGTCACATTTCAATAAATTATAAAGAAAAATCACCTTGATATCCTAGGACCAAAGGATGGAATAGAAGTTGAGAGAACCCACTGAGATTCCAAAATAAAAGTCCCAGAAATATTAAAGCCAAATTCCAGAGCTCTCAGATCAAAGAGAAAATATTTCAGGCAGTCAGACAGAAACCATTCAAATATCATGGAACCATAGTTATTATCACGCAGGCTTTAGCATTTACCAAGTTAAAGAAGTAGAGGACATGTGATATGATATCCTGAAGGTAAGAAGAGCTAGGATTACAAGAATGATCTAACCAGCAAAACTTGAGAGAAAAAAAGATATTTCAAGAAATGAAGGGCTTTCAAAATTTCTGAAGAAAAGATCAGAGCTGAATAGAAAATATGACTTTCAAATACAAGACTGAAGAGAAGGATGAAAAGTTCAACATGAACTAGTAATCATGGAGGACTCATTAGGGTTAGAATGTTTAGATTCCTATAGGGGAAATGATACAAGTAACTTCTGAGAATGTTATCATTATTAGGGCAATGTATTGTTAATGCAATGGGAAGACCTTTCCCATTCATTAATAGGCCAATGTGACCTGTCTGAGTCACATGAGTCTGAGTCACATGAGTTCGAGTTACATGGAGCCTGTGGTGGAAGGAGCTTGCTGAACAGATGGAGCAGGAAGGGGTGGAGTAGGAAGTGAAACAGAGCAGTCAGAGCTGGGAAGCAGAGAGCAGGCAAAAGAACTAGGGTGAGTGAGAGAGGGAATGATTTTGCTTAAGGAAGTTTGTTAGTGGGAAGACCTTAACAAAGAGAAGGTTTGGAGGTGTCGGTGCTCTTTGCATTGTTAATGTGAATAGATTTCTTTGTTGCTATGATGAATTTGGCTTTCTGGTGTTAGAACAGATGTTTTGGTTCTGTCTTCCCTAAAGAAAGTCTGTTATAGTTTGTGATTCAGAACTATGCTGTCATATCCATTGCAGCCAAAGCTTCTCTGGGTTCACATTGGTACTACATTTGGCAATGAGGATGGGATTGCAAAGAATAAAACCTCTACCTGGAGACAGAAAGGCTTTAGGGAAGGAAATGGATATCTCAGGATGGGAGAATTTGCCTTATTCCTCCCTGGCAAATGAATGGGCTAAAAGCACAGGACTCTGTGAAAACTGGGAACTGAAGTTACAGAAGGGAGGACCCAGAGATTTAGAAACATGTTTCCAAGGAATATCAATAGAACCAGAAAAAGAACTGGCAAGGGTGTGTAGAAGAGGCTGGGCCTTGCTAACAAGTTATCATATTATGTGTAAAAGGAGAGACAAGCTGCTGGAAAAAAGTTTCAGATGAAAAAGGACTTAGCTGGTTTGCATGAGAAGCTTTTTGTGCTACAGCATTTGAACTTTCCTTTAGAAGAGCAAGCTAGAAAGTCTCATGTGGTAGGAGAAAAAACAGCTGTGAATTTAGCTCAGCAAAAGAAGCAACAAGTTAACAAGAGGAAGGCCATACCATCCTTGCACAGGCTGGGCTTGATTGGAACCGAAACACCTGCCAGGAACACATGTGGGAGGAGAATGAAACAAAGTTAGATGAGGAGGCTTCTGTTCATCCAATACTAAAAAGGAAGCGGGAGAACCAGGGGGTCCACACAGTGTTTAGGGAAATAATTTAGGATTTTACACAGCAAGAGGTCACAGATGTTTTGCATCAATTCACCCAAAAAATGGGAGAATCATTAGTATCTTGGATGGTGAGAATCAGTGATGCCTTAAGGGGCCAGAGGAGTAAGAATAGATAACATAATTTGAAATTCATGGGTATTAGTTAGAATCCCTTTGTACAGCAAACTTTTAGAGATTACCATATGTAAGGAGGTAACAATGGAACTCATCTGTTAGCTTTAGCTGCAAAAGAACACACACAAAAAATATCCTACTGCTCTTTGTGACCTAGTGGAGCTAGACCTTGGTATTGGCTTGGAAACTGTATAAGAAACTTGAAAGAAGAGGGAACGAAACAGCAATTATGCTTGGGGACACCAATGCTTATCACAGTACTCCCTTAACAATTTCTCATAGAAACATCATAGTGAAGACAGCTCCTGCTACTTATAAGCATCTAATCCTGACTCGACTGCTTGGGGAAATAGGGCATTCTCTTTTAGAGGTGTTGGATAAGATTTCACAATTAAGTGACATAGGAGAATGAGGAAAAGATAAATTTCCTAAAGAGAAAAGCATAAATAGCCAGTGGATTTAAAGTCAGAATAGATTAATAAGACAAGAATTGTTTACTGCTCTATTAAGAGCAGGCATAGATTTTGGAAGAACATATGGTATACCAACTAATGAACTATATAAGATGTAGTGAGAAAAGGGACTTAATATTAGATGAAATAGGGAAGTAAGGACTGTCCCTACAGATCCCCTTGAATTTCATCCAAGTTTTTCACACCTTCAGGGAGAATAGGAAATTGGCCAAGCCCCAGCTCAGATTAAAGAAACACACAGTAGTAAGGAGGATTGAAATTAACAGTTTTACTTGGTTCATGGATTCCTGAAACATGGCAGATCCTATATTTACCCTGCTTCTTGTTGTCTCTTTATTCTTTTTGGTTTCTTATGGCTTTTCACCTAGTTTGCTAGATTAGTTTACAACAGGTTTGGTGCCCACCACCTGTAGATGCCTGACCACTTAAGCTGGATGTCACCTCCTGTCCAAGACCATGCGGTATCACACCTGCACCTGGCATGGACCAAACACCAGATGCCAGCTAAAGAACTAACCCCTCAAATGAGAACTCTCAGCTTAGGGACAGCTCTACATCCAATTTCAGCAGGAAGGAGCTATATAAGAAGAGACCTTCACCCCTTAAGCCAAAGGATTTGGGGCCCCATTCATTTGAGGGGGAAATGTTCGGATGCTTGTGCTCAAGCCCAATCCTAAGATATTGTTTTATGTGCTTATTTTGTATTATCCATGTTATGTTGTTGTACAATTCTATTGATACCTATTGGCCCTAAATTCCCACTGACCTATGTAATGGAACCAAAAGATCTTGGGGCTGAATGTATTCTTAATGTATTGTTAATGCAATGTGAAGATATTTCTCCATTCATTAATAGGCTAATGTGACCTGTATGAGTCACATGAGTCTGAGTCACATGAGTCTGAGTTACATGGAGGCTGTGGTGGGAGGAACTTGCTGAATGGGTAGAGAAGGAAGGGTTAGAGCAGGAAGTGAGACAGAGTACTCAGAACTGCAAAGCAGAGAGCAGGCAGAGGAGCTAGTGTGAGTGAGAGAGGGAGTGATTGTGCTTAAGAGAGTTCATTTGTGGGAAGGCCCTAACAGAAAAGAAGGCTTGGAGATGTCAGCGCTCTCTGCATTGATAATGTGTATAAATTTCTGTGTTGCTATGATGGATTTGGCTTTCTGGTGCTGGAATAAATGTTTTGGTTCTGTCTTCTATGAAGAGAATCTGTTATATTTTGTAATTCAAAACTACACCATCATATTCATAGCAGCCGTAGCCTCTGTGGGTATTGCTACAGGCAGTTAGAAGGATTCTACACAGAAAGTGAGGGAGTAAGTTGATTACATTGGGATGATTTAAAAATTATATGGGTCTGAAAGAGGGATGCTTTAGGAGAAGACAGACAGGAGCAAAAGAATGGGGAAAATTATCTGACAAAAATTTGAATAAGGAAGAGCTTTTTAAGTGAAGAGGAAACGGGGGGGGGGGCAAACAATGTTTGAATTTCATTCTGATCTAAATTGGTTCAAAGAGGGAAATATACACACACACACACACACACACACACACACACACACATCTTTCCTCCACTATTTATAAAGTCTCATCAGACAGCTGTTTTGTTCTATTTTTCTTTTTCTTTGGATTTTGTTATTGTTGTTGCCTCCTGTAAAATATTGTGAACCTCTGTCCATAGCTCTTCAGACATTCTACCTACCACATCTAATCCATTAAATCTATTCATCACTTCCACTTCAAATTCGTAAGAGATTTTATTTAAATCATTCTTATGCAGTCTGATAGGTTTCCTTGCTTTCTTCAATTTAAGTATGAATCTTCCCTGAGGTTAAGGAAGAAATAGTTTGGTGTGATGAGGAGAGACAGAGATGTGTTTCTTCCACAGAAGTGAAATTCCCTCTGATAGCCTTGGATCTAAATCTTCTAGCATCTACTTAAAACCCCCAGAGGTATGATTAGCTTAAATGGCTAGCTAATTAGTTGTTCTTCTCAATCAAAAAGTTTCAGATTTCATATACAGATCACAGGATATATGCCATCTTGTTTACAAATGTAAAGTGTAATTAAAATGGTTTGTTGATTAATTGAGTCAATTGAAGTACCTTTTTTTTCTGTAATTATGGTTATTAAGATGGGGAGAGATGGAAAAAACACACTCTGCACTTCTTACCCATAAGATGACAGGGCCACTGGTCTTGAAGTAGAAATAACTTGAGAACTGATATCATAAACCATAGCCACTTTGTCAGCACATGACATATTTTGTGTAGCTATGACATGCATAGAGAGTGGCCAATAGCTGAAACACCAAGAATATATTATATAATGAGTTTAAAAATGAGTAAACACAAGCACTAAGGATCCATTTTATGAAGGTACATTATTTATTTAAGGTAAATGAAGGAGTTTACTAACTAAAGGGATATAAGTGTTTTTATGTAATTGAAGAGATTCATATGGTTGAATAATATATTTCATGTTATAGATAGACATTTGATTCCTAATTGAAGTAAACGAACAACTTTAAATACATGCTGTATATACATGCATGCATGCGCACAGATTTGGACCATTTTGAAGAGACAATGATCTGTGCTATTGATGTGACGTCTTAGAACTCTTTGTCTACAATGTGAAGTAATGCTTCATTTTATAGGTGGACAGTTTAATGATACAAAGAAGCAGAGAAAATATTTTATCTCTTTAAGACTAGATGAATCTGGGTATAAAGAAGTACAGTTTCAAGGGTACTAAAGAGATAGAAGACCAACTGTGTTGAAGCTTCCATAGATATAATGAGCATATACTATTTTTATTAAGAAGTCAGACACTTTAAAAACAGAGAAATTATTTTTAAAAATTGTATACTGAAAAGGGCTATCATTTCCATGGGTAGCTTCTTCACAGTTATAACTTTTTAAGTGAGAGCTGAATCATTGAAAGTCTAGTATCTCTCATTTAAACAATAGGATCTAGAAAAGGAATGAGATAGGAACTGGGTATATGAAGTACTGGTGGAAAAAGGAAGACACAGGAAAAAGGCAGAAGAAACTGTTTTCTAGGAACTGTCCCAGTCAGAAGGAATCAGCTTATAGAAGGCTTCAGTGAGTGATTCTTGATTATTCAAAAAGAGAACTAATTTCATTGGTCAGTAGGTGCATTGACAGCTCTTATGCTTCATCAATACCCAGAGTTATAGAAAGATGAAGCTTCTCCAAAGGGTTTGTTGCTCTTTTGCTATAAGTGTTGTGCCTGCTTCCAACTTTGGCTTGAGAAGAAAAACAGAGGAGGAGCTAGTTATTTTAGTAACCTGGTTGGCTGACTTAAAGAGTCTACTTAAATTATGTGGGCTCCATTCAGATTGGACTATGCAGTATCCAGATGGTTGAATAAGTGGCTGATCTGGTCAGTATAACTGAGGGAGAGCCAATTTGATGAGCATTAAACTTAAAGCTTAAAGACAATTGCTATTCATAGTAAAAGCTAACACTTTCTAAAAGGCATTTTTTAAGAGTGGCGGTTAACTGGAAGAGATTTATTTAAAGGCTATGTTCAAATAGAGAGAAGAATATCTCCTTAATTGAAATTGGGGTGAAAGTCAAGCAAGGAGTCAATCAACAGTTAATCAAGTAACAATTAAGTGCCCACTGCATGCTAGGCACTATGTGGCACAATAAGTAGAGAAGCAGATTTTTGTGGTGCAGAAGCTCCTAAGTTGACCAATAATAAAGAATCCTATGGTACAAAGTTTTGAGTTACCCTAAGTATGTGTTTTCTCTCCCTCTTATACTGCTTTGTCAGGTCCCTGCAAATGTTTACCTGCTCTTCGTTATAGATACTGCATGCTTTCGGTGGGAGAGCGGGATTCAAGTTCATATGCGTGTCATAACACATTTTACTTTTTATGTATTATCTTTACTAAATTAATATCTATAAATTATCACCCCTTTTGCTTTATTGTTAATTAAAAGGATATGTTAAGTGTCATTGTTTTAAGTGACTGGTTGTATAAAAAGCATACACTCTGTGAATATTTAAACTTTTGAGTGACTGGTAGAAAACAGATTACCTCAAGAATTGGGATAGTGAGTTAGGAGAACTTTATTTACTCTCAACACAATTACATTAGGACCCTGAATTAGTTTGAATGTAATAAGGTAGAGATGTTCTACTTTTTGAAGCTAGACCTGCCTGGGAAGAAGACAGGTTTATGCATACAGTCAAAAACCAAGTAAAGAAAGAGGTCTTAAATACTCTATAAGATGAGTGATGTGTGTACATCTTGTATCATATTTAGGACTGTTTATGCTTCACTTTGGTTCTAATCCCATTGCAGTAAAGTCATACTCATAAAGTTTTTAACTCAGAGCCAAGTATGATGCTGAAGCTCGGAGTCAAGAAATACATCATAATTGCTAATTGGTAAGACTTAAGATGTGACAATTCAGCCTAGACTGTAATCACAAGAAAGTGGAGAACTCCATGCCAATCAAACTGACCCCAAAGTGAACAAATAACATACGGAACTATTTAAATTCATTCTGCTGCTCCAAAAGTTCTGGAGCAATCAAATATATACTCTTGTGATTGACAATTAAATCAATTTTCAGCCTAACTCCAATTTATCTTTTCTGCCATTTTAAATATGCTTCTCCTTTGCACACACTTCAGTACTGACAACATGATCTTCTTTTGTTATTTACACCTGAAATTCCATTGGCCTGCCTTCGTACACTGCATTCCATACCTTTAAGTTATTTCCTCTTTGCCTCCTACAATTCCTAGTTTATATTAAAGCTCAGCTCAAATATCTGTGACTTCAGCCTTTTCCTGATTTCCCCAGCTCTTAATACTTATTCCCTCAACCACTGCAAATGTCTGAAATTTATTCTGCACATATTTTTGAATATACTTGTTTTGGAAATATTTTCACATGGTGCCCAATGTCTCCTCCGACTGAAGGTAATCTTCCTGAGAGCAGAGACTTTTATATTTGTACCCACCGCCCTAGGATCCAGCACAGCATTTAATAATTATTGTATTCATTGCTTCAAACTTATAAATTACTTTGGGTGGATAGTTGTGGTTTTTTAGGGGTTCCAAGATACAATAATCAACTTCTCATATTTCTTATTTTTAACCATTCCATTCGATAATTTAAATGCATTCTCAGTTGACCTGAAGAGAGTACAAATCTACAACAAAGTGCATTGAACATAACAGGCTATAAATAAATCCTTATTGAAAAAGTAAAGACATACGCCAACTAACCATGGAGGACAGCTGCAAGAGACCTTAGGAATCATCTTTTCCAACACTTTTTTCCAACATTTTTTTGGATAAAGAAACTTGGTCTCAAAAAGTTTAATGATTTGGACTGGTCATTTTTGTTCCAACTGACTAATTGTACCAAAGATTTATTATAGTGAGTTTTCAGCAATTAAACTAGCCATTTGGGTTTCCTTAGAATCTGGAAAATGATTCTGACACTCCATCTCTGGAGATCATCTATGTTATCTGACTTTCTCAGGGATTCTCTCCACAACAAACTATTCCCTGTATATCTATCACTCTTGATCTTCCAATGCCCCATTTCTTTGCCACATAAAAACATAGGAAGATTCTGCACAACTCCCTTTTTACTGAGTACCACAAATCTTCAAGATGTGACTTCATATCTCTTCTTCCAAACAATTTTTAACATAGGAAAAATGTACAAATTGTAGGAGTTAGAAATATATGCACTTTTCAAAATTACCAATATATTTGTGCTGTTGGAAAGTTAGCTTTTTATGTCCCTGACTACAAATGTCTCTTGATAAAATATATCAAAAATGTAGAGTCATTTGTATATAATCCCTGTAGTTATTTTCTTAGCTATTTAGGTGACTGGACTAGTTCAAAGATAATTTATGTGAATTACAAATGGTTCTGAGGCTAAGTGACCCTGCAGAGATCCTTAGATTTTTATCAAAGTCTTTTCTTTTTCCTATTAGCTTTAGCATTTTCCTGTGTACTTACTTGTAGGAGTGAGCTTTATCCTTGTCTACTTGTTTTAGAGTCTATTCATAGAATTTTAGAGTCTATTCATAGAATTGTAAGTGAAGATGAAAGCTAAAGCATTTAATAGTGTTTTTGGTCTTTATGATTTCAAATAGGGAGAAATGTGCTAGAGGGAAAACAAAAAGAGAGAGGGGAAAGGCTGAAAATTCATTAAAGCTAAAGAGAGCATTCAAGCTGAGAGTTTAATTATTCCAAATCATAGTAACCAAATTATTCTTTAAAGTGTTTTCTGCCAAATCACAACATTTTTTTTTCAGTTAAAGCACATATCTCGTCTAAATAAATAATTTCTCTTTTCGGTATTGTGTAATCATCCAGAGAACATTATCATTAAAATTAATGCCACTTCACCTGGAAAATGGAATTTTCTGGGGCTTTAAGGGAGGAAATTGGGGTTCAAATGAACAAAAAGAAAGGATTTCGGTACAAAGAGGCCTTCTTAGTGATGTTTGAATGAGGAGGGCAAAGCACAAGTAAAGCTGTGAAAGAGGTAAAGTTACTTCAGTCTCTTTTTCCCCATAGATCTTCTACCCAATTAAAGACCCTATTCTCCAGGCACTTTTGCTGTGTTTTCTTCAGTCAGGACTTTGTGCTCAGCTAATTTTGATTGGAAATCAATCTTGTAAGCTGAATTTGCCCATCAGAGTTCCCTTTACATACATGAAAACACAATCTTCCCCTAAATGTATAAGCTGTCAAAGTTTTAAGGTATTATTTTTAGAGGCAGTTAGGTATATCATTAAGGTAAGATTCATGACCTCGAGGATGACCATGAACATTCCTGAATGGTTCAGAATCACAAAGTATGAAAAACTCTCTATGTAGAAGGCAGAGGAAGTAGAACATTTATTTAGACTCCAAATGATCAGATCTAAGAACTAATAACCCCAATTCAATATAGTAGCAATTATATTCCAAAACCAGTAATCCCACCTCAGTGTAGTAACAAGGAAATTATAACACAGTATAATAGAAAGGAACCAAGTCATCTTGTAACCTTCCTCCCTGCTAGGGCCTTCCTGTTAACAATCACTCACAAATCCTAACTCTCCACTCAAAACCCTCTTCTTCAGCTCTGCCAACACTGGTTCACTCAATGTCTGTTCTTCAGGGCCCTTTTGATGTCTGCTGCCTCAATGTCTTCCTCTCAGTTCTGCTGCTCTCACTTCTGTTCTTCTTCAATTCCCTTCTCTTCTTCAGTTCTGATTCTCTCACATTCTGGGCTCTCCTTATATGCAGTACTAGCTGACATCTGATTGGCTAGAACTCAGGTTTCTGATTAGCTGAATTCATGATTGACTAGAACTCAGTGCACATACCATTGGCTTTGGTCTTAGCAACAACCCTTATGGTCCTGAGGGCTTCACACCCACATCTGCTTAGCGCCTAGTAAGTAGGGGCTTTAGGCCTACTTATAAACAAAGATATAATCAAGCTTTCCCATGTAGGCCCACCTGAGGCCTTTTGAATGGGTGGGGAGGATCTTAGATCACATTAATACTATATTAGGTGGTATAGTCCCTAGAGTCCTAGATATAGAGTCAGGAAGAACTAATTTCAAATCTGCCCTCCAATACAAACTAAGAAGTCCATTCTCAGTGGTTTTGGTTTCCTCACCTAGAAACTGGGGATAATAATAACATCTTCTTCATAGGAGTATTATGAAGAAGAAATAATGATTGTGAAGAGCCTTGAACATAGTAGGTGCCTGAATTATGCTTGTTCCTTTTCCCTCACTAGCCAGGGCATATTTTTTTTCAGTTAAATAACATTAAATCTAGAAGGTTTCTTAAAGATCATCTGTCATGGGAGTGGAGCCCAGATGGCAGAGAGAAGCCAGGAAGTTGCTTGAGCTCTCTCTACTTTCCTTAAGAAACGAAATTAAATCAAGCCTCTAAATGGATTCTGGAGTGACAGAACCCACCAAAAAAAATAAAAAAGAGAAACAATTTTCTAGCTTAAGATGACTTAGAATGATTTCAGGAAAGGTCTATCTCACTTGGGTAAAAAGGGAGTGCATCCCAACACAGAGAGTGTCCAGGCAAGCCAACAGCTCTTAACCACAGCACAGATCAGCAACTGAGGTCCCTTGGTCCTGTCTCAGCAGGTCAGCAGTGAAGCCTCCAGTCCCAGCGAAGAAAGCAAATTGTGAGCCCTCAAATGCCAGCACAACAGGCATGACTAGGCCAGCCTACCAACAGTACAATGTGCAAGTCACAAGCCTATGAGGCCCTGGCATGGAAAACCAGCGAATAGGCCTCTGGCCCTAAGGAAAAGAAGCTTGGGATAGTGCTTCCTTTACCTCAGGAGCAGAGCTCAAGTTTAAAAATCACAAAAGAGGCTGAAAAATGAGTAACAATCAGAAAAGAGCCTTGACCGTAGAAAGCTACTATGGTGACAAGGAAATCAAAACACAAACTCGGAAAAGGACCACAGTGCCAACATATCCCACCTCGGAGGAATATGAATTTGTCTCAAGCCCAAAAAGTCCTCTTGGAAGAGCTCAAAAGGCATCTTAAAAATCAAGTAAGAGAAGTGAAAGAAAAAATTGGGAAAATAAATGAAAGTTATACAGGAGAATTATGATAAAAGAGTCAACAGCTTGGAAAAGGAAACACAAAAATTGAAGAAAACAACTGCTTAAAAATAAAATTGGCTAAATGGGAAAAACACACTAATGAAGACAATTCTGTTAAAAGTAGAATTTGAATGGAAAAAGTGGTACAAAAAGCAACTGATGAAAATAATTCCTTAAAATTAGAATTGGATAAGTGGAAGCTAATGACTACAAGACATCAAGAATCAGTCAAAGAAAATCAAAAGAATGAAAAAAATAGAAGAAAATGTAAAATATCTCACTGGAAAAACAACTGACCTGGAAAATAGAGCCAGGACAGATAATTTAAGAATTATTGGACTACCTGAAAGTCATGATCAAATAAAGAGCCTGGACAGAATCTTTCAGGAAATTATCATGGGAAACTTCCCTGATATCCTAGAAACAGAGGGCAAAATAGTCATTGAAAGAATCCAACAATCACATCCTGAAACAGATCCCAAAAAGAAAACTTCAAGGAATATTGTAGTCAAATTCCAGAGTTATCAGGTCAAAGAGAAAATACTGAAAGCAGCCAGAAAGAAATAATACAAATATTAAGGAGCCATAGTCAGGATGATACAGGATCTGAGGGTTTAGAATATGATATATTCCAAAAGGCAAAGGAACCTGGTTTACAACCAAGAATCAACTACCCAGCATAATTGACAATAATCTTTCAGGGGAAAAGATGGGAATTCAGTGAAATGAGGGACTTTCAACGATTCCTGATAAAAAGGCCAAAACTGAATAGAAAATTGCATCTTCAAATATAAAACTCAAGAGAAGCATAAGAAGGTAATCAAGAAAGGAAAATAAAACAAACAGAATCTTCAAGAAGGTTAAACTGTTTGTATCCCTACATGGGAAAATGATGCTTACAACTCTTGAGAATTATATCTTTATTAGGGTACTTAGAAGGGGTAGACATAGAAGGGGTGGGTATAAGTTGACTTTGATGTAACAATATGGAAAAAATAATTAAGGGGTGAAAAAGGATGTACTAGGAAAAGAGGAAAGGGAGAGGAAGAATACAATAAAATATTTCACGTGAAAAGGCATTAAAAACTTATTACGGTGGAGGGTAAAAAGGGAGGAGTACATATAAAAGCTATCATCAGAGATATCTAAATTAGGGAAGACAAGAGACCCACCCGCATGCCATTTCTAAGCATTTCTATCTGGTTCTCCTTTGTATAGTCACTAACTCTCTGCACAACAGAAAAGAAAACAGTCACGCTTGCAATATTCTTATAGAAATACATAATTGCATGGGTGCTATAATAATACGTAATTAGATGGACACTGCACAAGGTGTCATCTCAATCAACATGTAGGAGGAGAGGAATGACATACCACCTTTTTGCTTACTGTTTTGTTTTTGTTTTTTTCATATGAAAGCTGCATCACTGTTTCATAAGGACAGGAATAATGGAAAGGATACAAGACTTGGAGGCAAAAGCTTCATGTTCTAGCTTGTACTCTACCACTTGTTTGCTGGATATATGATCTTGGGTAAGCCACAATGCTTCTACAGGCCTCAGTTTTCTCATCTGTAAAATGGTTCCACTCCTTTCCTAGCAGGATTTTTGTGGAGTTTTGTTAGAAAATAATTTGTACCATGGATGCTGAGGCTTTTTCTTTTAATTCTCTCCCTCCTTTTTAATAAACAAAATCATTAATGACAACTCTTTCATTGACTTGTGCTCCTTTTATACACGTAGCTAGACCTTTGGCAGTAGTGGATATTGGCAGATTGCACTCAGCAGCATGGCACCTGGATACATATACTTTGACATTTCTCTCTCTGATAACAAGACTATAAAGGACTTTATCATCAAAATATACACTGATAATATTGGGAGAAATTTTAGATCAAAAATAAGAATGTATATCATTGTTCGTTAAAATGAGATATTAGCTAAATTTTTAATAGTAACTTTAGAAGAGTCAATCTGGTATAGAGGCGGCAAGGTCATTCAGTAAATGAAACATTAGTCCTTGAATCAGGAAGGTCCGAGTTCAAATCCAGTCTCAGACTCTTAGTAGCTATGTGACCTTGGACAAGTCTGTTAACTTCCCTTTCCCTCATTTTCCTCATCTATAAAATAGCAGTAATAACAACTGCCTTCAATCTTTGTTCTGAGGATCAACTGAGATAATATTCACAAAGCGTATAACACAGTGCCTGCTGCATAAGGACATAAAGTTTGTAACTACACAAATGTTAGCTGTTATTATTATCGTTATGGTATGATGGGCCTCCAAGTGTGTAAATCTAGGTTCAAGTCCTTCCTTTGACACATGTTGGCTATGTCACCATGGTCATTAGTCATTCAGGAATTTCGGGCAACAATCTAGAGACTACCTATTACATATAAGTTGGTGTTCTTCATCAGCTGAGGATATTTCGATTATGCATGAAGCACTTATTAAATGAAAGGCATGCAAGGTACAAAATGCTGTGCTAAGATCTGGGCATACAAAAAAAGGCAAACAGATGGTCCTTGAACTCAAGGAGCTCACATACTAATGCAAAAAATGATGTACATGCAAAATACATACAGAGTAAATGAGAAATAATCTCAGATGGAGGAATTTATGGGAAAAAGGGAATTCCTAAGTCTGATGAAATATCAAAGGTGCTTAGTAAAAATATGCAAACAACAATAGTAAACAGTAACTGAAACATCTCACAGTCAAGCAGAGAAGACATATTCCAGTAATAAATTGAAGTATGAGCCTCAAGAAAGTAAAGGTACATATACAAACAGAACAGAAGTAGAGGCTACAATGAAACAAAAATATTTTTAAGACAAAAGAGAATAGTGAATATGACTTTGCTGAGATGCCCTTTAGGTTCCTTCATGCTGGACAGGGTTTTATTGACATTATTAGCCAAATACTGAAAAAAAAGATTTCTTCAATTTCTAGGGAGAAGGTAGAGGGAGAGAGGAAGGGAAAGGAAAGAGAGATACATGGAGGAAGAAGAGGAGGGCCCAAGACACAGGAAAGGGTGACAGAGTAGAGGGAGAGAGAGGGGCTCTTCTGACATATTGGATGTCTGAATAAAACTCAAGTCACTTTGTCTGACAAGAGAAGTTTCCACATAGAGATAAAAGAGGGCACGTCTGGAAAACCAAGTGCCACAGTATTTTTGTTGCATATTCTTGTCTAAGGACAAAGTAAAACTCTTTTTGTTAGGTGTTCAATGACTTAAGAGGGTTTTGTTTCATTCCAACATCTGCCCTGAACTCCAGAGTGCTGGCACTAAGCCTACTTGACCTTTACCCCCAACCCCTTTGGAAGAAAACCAGAAATTACTCATAAAGTCTCATCATCATCTTTCTAATGACATCACAAATATAATCTATTTCCATTCCACCACAACCAGTTCAAAAAAATTACGTTTGATATTTCATCAGTCTTAGGAATTCCCTTTTCCCCATCAACACCCTATATCTGAGATTATTTCTCCTTTACTCTGTATGTATCTTGCATGTACATCATTTTTTGCATGGTATCTTCCCCATTAGTATATGAGTTCCTTGAGCTCAGGGATCACCTGTTTGCCTTTCTTTGTATGGCCAGATCTTAGCACAGCATTTTGCAACTTGCATGCCTTGCATTTAATAAATTCTTTATGTGTAATTGAAACATTCTCTACTGATGAAGAACACCAACCTTCAGACATAAAAATTGCTGTGTCTATATTTTTATCATAAACACCACACCAAAGTTATTCAAAACTAATTTGGTTGACTGAATGGTCCAGTTGTTTAGAAAGTCATTTGGACCCATTCACAATGGGTTTGACCAATATATGAGTATCAAGGACCAATTAAGCCAAAGTAAACGATTTGTTCTTTTTTGACTGCTGTGACTAGTAAACCCAGGTAAAGTTGGCAAAACATTTTATACGTAGATACCTTTCCCTTAGTTATAATTTGCAATGTTTTAGCAGCTTCAGATGGGGAGGGTAGGTCAAGTTACCCTTGACTGCCAATTTATTCATGAATTTTATTAAATCTTAATGAAAATTGTCACCCTAATTTTTAATCTTAATGATTTCATTAAGACAAGTGCAGAATATGTGTTCATTGCAATACAAACACCTGCTACTTGTATTAAGTGATCAAAGATTTATATTTTACACTTACTCTCTTCACTGATAGATAGGTATAGATCACTTTAATTTTCCTAGCAGGGAGTCATTATTTCATCATTTAACTGTCAAATGTGGACAATCATGTAGCAAGATGACAAAACTAAATGAAAGAGAATCATGTTACCACCATTGAAATTAGGCTCAAATGATATGTCTTAATGAATTCATATAGTCTTTTTTAAACATAAAAAGAGATGTCCCATTTCTTTAAATGGTCATTTTAATTTCTCTAATATGTTCATAGATCTAGAACAGGAAAATACTTCAGAATCCATGAGTCCCAGGGAGGTTTAATAATTTTGTTCAAGGCTAAGCAAGAACTGTCAGAAGCAACATTTGAACCTAGTTGTTCTGACTCCAGAGCCAGAGCTCAAATAATTCTCATGGGTTACTGCCAATAAACTATGGTTATGTTGGAACTCCTTTTTCTTTTGGGATGCAGAACAAAAATTTTTTGTGCATGAACAATGAGATATTTTTTTCTTAACTCTGACAATGTTTCTTTTGAGCTTCTCTTTTTTGTTTGTTTTTAGATTAATGTATTTATTTTTAGTTTTCAACATTCATTTCTACAAGATTTTGAGTTACAAATTTTCTCCCCTTCTCTACCCTCCACCTCACCCCAAGATGGAATGTATTCTGTTTGTCCCTTTCCCCTGTCTAACCTCCCTTCTATCACCCACCACTTTTATCCTGTTTCTCCTTACTTTCTTGTAGGGCAAGAGAGATTTCTATACCTCATTGACTGTATATATTATTTCCCAGTTGCATGTAAAAAAAGGTTTTAACATCTAATTTTAGAATTTTTAGTTCCAAATTCTCTCTCTTCTTCCCTCCACACCCCACCTCCTTGAGGAGGCAAGCAATTCAATATAGGTTATATGTGTATCATTATGTAAAACACTTCTAAAAGACTCATGTTGTGAAAGACTAACTTTATTTCCCTCCATCCTATCCTGACCCCATTTATTCAATTTTCTCCTTTAACCCTGTCCCTTTTAAAAAGTGTTTGCTTCTGACTACCCCCTTCCCAAATCTGTTCTCCCTTGTATCACCCCCCCATCCCCTTCCCCCCTACTTTCCTGTAGAGTAAGATACCCAAGTGAAAGTGTATGTTATTCCCTCCTTAAACTGAATCTGATGAGAGTAAGGTTCACTCATTACCTTTTACCTCCCCTCTCTTCCATTCCATTATAACAGCTTTTTCTTGCCTCTATTATATAAGATATTATGTAAGATATATATTATGTAAGATCTCTTCTTTTCTCATTCTCCCAAAATATTCCTCTCTCCCCCCTTAATTTTATGTTTTAGTTAAAATCACTTCATATTCAACTCACCTTGTGCCCTCTGTCTATGTATATATGTATATTCCCTTCAACTACCTGAATACTGAGAAAGGTCTCATGAGTTACAAATATCTTTCCATGTAGGAATATAAACAGCTCAACTTTAATAAGTCCCTTATTATTTCTCTTTCCTGTTTACTTTTTCTTGCTTCTCTTGATTCTTGTATTTGAAACTCAAATTTTCTATTCAGCTCTTCTTGAAAGTCCTCTATTTCATTGAAAATCCATTTTTCTCCCTGAAGCATTTTACTCAGTTTTGCTGAGTAGGTGATTCTTGGCTTTAACCCTAGCTCCTTTCAATTCCAGAATATCACAATTGATGATACCTTTGATCCCTTACTGTAAAAGCTGCTAGATCTTGTGTTATCCTGATTGTGTTTCTATGATATTTGAATTGTTTCTCTCTAGCTGCTTGCAATATTTTCTCCTTGACCTGAGCTCTGAAATTTGGCTACAACATTCCTAGGAGTTTTCCTTTTGGGATCTTTTTCAAGAGGTGATCAGTGAATTCCTTCTCCACAGCCACCACAAGCTCTGTCACACCAGTGCTCCTCCTCATACCAGGACCACTACTCAGGACTGACCCTGATGCAAGCAGGGCAAAGCAAGAGAATTCTGCCTTCGTGCTAGTAAAGAGATCCTTCCGCTCCTGTTCTGATCAGCTGCTTGATTGCCCCTACTATCTGTGGGCCTGGAGTTCTGCTGCTGCTGCTTCTCCTGCTGCCCCAGGGCTGGGGCCAGACAACGCCCTTCTTTCACCCAGATCCAACACAGATTTCTCACTCACCTGCTAAATTGTCTTTGGCATTTGTGGGTTGGGAAGTCTGGAAACTGCCACAGCTCAGTGATTTAGTGCCCTGAGGCCTGCTCCCCCTGGTCTGCTCTGGCCTGGTCTATGCTGGTGTGGCCCCTGCTAGGCTCTGCTTCCAACACTGTGCTATAGACCCTTCCCAGCAATCATTCAGGCCATCTTTGGCTGGAAACTTATTTCACTCTGTCATTTTGTGGGTTCTGTAGCTCTAGAATTTGTTTAGAGTCATTTTTTACAGGTGTTTGGAAAGATTTGGGGGAGACTTCAAGCAAGTCCCTGCTTTTACTCCACCATCTTGGCTCCACCCCCACTTTGGTTAGTTTTCAACGATAATGGCAACAACATTTATATACACTTCATATGTGCCAGTTAATGTGCTTAGCTCTTTAAAATTATTATTTTATTTGATATTCACATTCCCTTGGGAAGAAGATGTGATTATTATTCTCGTTTTACAGATGAGAAAATTTAGGAGAACAATGGTTAAATGACTTGCTGTGGGCCACACAACTAGCAAGTATCTGAGGCCAGTTTTGAACTTAGGTCTTCCTGACTCCAGTCTTTACACTATGCATTGAACCTCCAAGCTGCCCAATGGGAAGAAATAGATTTTCAATTGAAAAAGACAACAATACCAACATGCAACATCATTAAAAAGTGAAATTACCTTGTCCTAAACTGTTTCACCTAGCAGTTATTTGTCACAGTTTTAGTTTGCTCTATCCTCATTGTCCCTTCTTTTTGTTCATTTGGGTAAGCAAAAAGAAGTAAAAACCAAGGATCATAGACAGTTAAAGTATCCTGAAAGGAGCTGGCAGCTCAGTGGATAGAATACTGGGCTGGAAGTCAAGAAGACCTGGGTTCAAATCCAGCCTCAGAAACTTTCTAGCTGTGTGACTCTTGGCAAGTCATTTAACCTCTTATTTCCTGACAAAAGGATTTACTGGAGAAAGAAATGGAAAGCTATTATAATATCCTTGATAAGTAAACCCTATGGACAGTTGGTCCATGGGGCCATGAAGAATTAGATATGACTGATCAACTGAACAACTATCCTCAGAGATGTATGAATTTAAATCCTCATACAAGGGAACCTATACTCAGACATACTAAATCATTTGCTTAAAGTCACGCTTGAGTTGGTATTCAAATTCAATTTCAAATCCAGGCACTCTCCAAAAGTCAGGTCACTTTCCACCGATCCATACTATTATTTGCACTTTGTCCTGTGTTCAGTTCATGGGAAAGATAATACAGAACTCATTTCTTATTTGGTATATTTATCTATTCAATTGATTTGACAAACATTACAAAAACAACACCTACTGTGTAAAAGACGTCATGCTAAAAATGAGGGAGAGATTTTAAAAATTGGAAAAAAATTAGTTCCTTATTTGACTATATGATTTAATGCTATTAGGGTATGAACCACATGGATCTCTTTCTGTGCCAAACAGCAGCACAGAGTATTAGCAGCTCTATTGCTTACTACTACTTAACTGCAGTGAAAATGAACACTTCTATTTAATAAACATAAAGGAAATGATCTTTTTTTCACCTTAATACTGGTAATGAATGAACAAGATTCTCCTATGCATTGATATTTTGATAATTCTATGGATCTATGATTTCATAATGTGAGTACTTCCTCCAATGGTGTAGCTAAGAGGTATCAAACTCCTGAACAGGCCTAAATCAAATTAAAACGTAATACAGAGAATTTTAACTAATACATAAAAATACAACGTAGCATGAAAATTGTAATTTGTAATTTTCTAAGTCAATATGCTACCATCAAGGATTTGCTTCTACTTCAGTTTGACATCACGGATGTAGACTAATCCATCTACTCCTCATCCTACAGATATGTTGTCCACATACTACAGTAAATAGAAAAATGGTACAACAGGGAAAAAAGAAGCTTGAATGTGTAGGTAGAGGACTTAGATTCAAATTCTGCCTTGGTCATTAGCTACCTGTGTTAACTTGTGTGATCAGCTTAACCTCTCTGGTCCTCAATGAGGTGGTTGTGCTGAATGACCTTAAATGTGCCTTCCAGCACTAAATCTATCATCCTATAAATCTTAATCCTCCCCATGGTTACAAAATAATAGAAACCTTTGTTTAGATCGTTCAATATTGCAGAGATATTAATGGAGAATGTGAGCTATCACTTATCCTTTGCTCTTAATACATGACTGCCCTATCTTCTTTTCCTGGTATTCATCTCTTTGATGACATCATTAATATCCCTTCTACAGTATATTCTGTGTTGATGAACTCTTCCAGTCTACTCCTACCAACTTTCTCCATTGTCCTTTAGGTGGCTCTCAATATTAATTCGTCATTGACTGGTAATCCATGGCTCAGAATCATATAGCATCACAAGGAGAATATTGATCTTTAAAGATATGAACTTTTGTTTTAGGGAAAAACTTGGAGTCATTAAAAGTACTGTGTAGTTTCTCAAAATAAATCTGGTCCAGCTTTTCTCATTCTGTTCAGTTTTAAACCAATTCTTGAAAAAGGCATGATTTCAGTGCTGCCAAATTTTATGGGGGGGGGGGGTAGAAGGAAATGAAGACGAAAGCACACAATTATTAGACTTAATTATGCTATATTGACACCTACAACTCTATTTCTTTATTTTATACACTTATAGGATCATAAATTTAGACCTTGAAGAGACTGCAAGAGCATGAAACCCATTGCCCTTAATATACAGATGAGAAAACTGAAGGAAATGAGAAGGGATCTTCCCAGTCACAAAGATATTAAGTGCCAGAGCTTAGACATAAATCAAAATCCTCTCTGTCTCTGAAATCCAGAGCACTTTTTCTTTTGTACCATATTCTCACACATCATCAAACTTGGAGCAAATTAAACCTCATAATTTGTTAAATATATACTAATATTGTTCAAATCAGCAATACAAGTAAAGGGTTTCAGACAGGAGCTCTAGGAACAAAAATGCTAAATTATCTAGACTTTTTTGGTTCCCCTAATAGTTAAACTCCTTTCTTGCCCTACCACTGAAATTACACACATGCACACACGTGCCCGCGCACACTCACACACACACACGCACATTTATACTCACACATAAATGTATGTATGTATGTATGTATGTATGTAAGTATGTATGTATGTATGTATATGCCCATATAAGAGATTTGTGGTATGTCTATCCGGGTTTTTTAAATGTATGAAATCTTCTCGAGGGTGTTCTGTATAGAGATCCGTGAAATGTTGCTCAACTCTCTAAGGGAGGCTGAAACTTCCCCCTTGTAGAGAACAGAAGAAAGGCCATCCATACCTAGATACTTCCTCACATTACTGGCCCATCTTCTTTTTCTGGCACTCATCCTTGGTACCATATCTTTAATGTATTTTGCATTGGTGATATGTTAAAATCTACAATTGCCCACCTTCTCCATTGCCTTTACCAAGAGAGATCTTGGAGTAGAATTATATCCGGCCTTTCAAATAATAGTTGTTTATGGCTACAAGAGAAATTCAGAAGGAAAGCTGTTTCATTGGTCACTCAAGGAAATTATCAGCCCTTGTACTTGCCAACTTAGATCATTTGTATATAAGTAAATAGTAAACAGAAATCAAATAAGTTATACAGATTTGACTACATCAAAGAAAGAACTAGAGTGAATAAAATTATCTGGAACTAAGACGAGATACCCAAATGTCTAAATGCCTGATCTCACCCAAAGATATCTATTCTGGCAGTCTCTAGGGAGTCAAACTGGAAGTATGGAACATACTCATGTACTGGCTTCCTCTACACATCTGCTATTTCTCTTTCCATTTGTCTTCAAAAGTTTCTACCACAAGAAGCTCTAACACTGACACCATCACTAATGCTAGATATGCACACACTATCTATATATTCTGTGTGTGTGTGTGTGTGTATGCGTGTGTGTGTGAAGGATATTTCACTCCTCCCAAACTGCTATAAGATGTGCTAGGCCATGATAACTTTATTAGGTGGGAATGCCTCTGGCTCCATTATAGAATCAAACAAGCAATAAAATATTAAACAAAGAACAATATCTAGTTGTTTCTTTTGAATCAACCAAAGGTACAAGCTAGGTTGAAGGAGTGAAATTCTTTGAGTCATTGGAGGAAATAAAATAATGAAATGTGTTAAAATTGGCTGAAAGACAGAAACACACTTCTGGACCTAATTATAACAGAAAGAAGGAATTCAAGCAGGAAAAAAATATATTTGGTAGCACTTTGAGGATCCATACCCTTTGGATTGTAATCAGAGAGAAAAGAAAGAGAGTGATCACAGAAGTCACACCTCCCTGTATTACCACCACCACTTACCAAGTCATAGGAGGAATTGAACTGGACCAGTAACAATGCATCCGTCTAAGAGTGGAGAGAAGACAAACTAGACACACTAAAGAAAGGCAGCTTCACAGAATGTGACCCACTTGAGGGATAAAGGAGAAGAGCCTCAGGATTCTCTAAAAGTTTCCTAAACTGCATAGAAAAGTAGATATTTATTCTCAAGTAGGTTTTCATGAAGACTACATAAAGGGAGAAAACATCTTCTAATAATCAGAGGCTAAGAATCACTCTTTGGCTCATAGGATCTCTATGTTTCATTTCATTTTCTCCTGGATTAAATAATCCAGGAGAGTGTTCTGGCTTTTATAGAGAATTGGTTTTGTACTAACTCTTATAGTTGCTTAATAAATGCTTCAAACTAAAAGCTACTAAATTCTGGCTGACTGGAAATTAATGGGGAACATACTAGATGGGTATTCATGAGCAGCAGTACTAGAGTACTTTCAAATCTTTCAGGGATTACTATTAGAACCCCTAGGAAAGAAATAGTCACACAGTAGAAACCCATCCCATCAATTTGTGGGGAGTTTGGGAGTAAAATCCAGAAGGTGCTACATACCTGGTTTTTTATTGACTTATCTGTGTGTATTTTGATTCCCTCAGTTATACATAAGCTTCTTGAAGAGAGTACTTCATTTTGGACTTTGTACTCCAAACATCTAACATATGACCAAGCTATGAGTATATGTTAAACAAATACTTGGTGAATTGGATTAGATATATTCTTGGTGATATAACCTTTGTAATTAAAAAAAATGAGATAATATTTGTTATAATTATAATATTGAATATTATTATACTATTATCATTTCTGTTGTTATGTTATTACAATGATAATATTTGTACAGTGCTTATCACACTGTCTGGCACATAGTAGGTGTGATATAAATGCTTATTCACTTCCACCTTTAGTGGTAGTTGTGGTAGATAGTAGTCATAGCTAGTAGTAGTAGCAAGAGCAGAAGAAATAGTTATCAATTACATCATGCTTTAAGCTTTTCAAAGCACTTCATCTATCTCACTTTAGGCAACTGCTCTTATTGCACCCCCATACACACCCAATTTATAGATGAAGAATGGAGACTGAGAGAGATTAAGTGACTTGCCCAGTACCACAAAGGTAGTTATGCTTGAAGGAGGATTAAAACTCAGGATTTTATGATTCTAATCCAAGTGCTCTATTCACTATACTACCTGGCTGTAAGAACTCCAGTAGGCAAAACCTTATTTTACCGCAAAAAGAAACATGTTTGAGTGGCAGAGCCAAGTTGGTAACTTGAAAACAGGGACCGGCTTGAGCTTACCCCCAAATATCTCCAAACAGCTGTAAAAAATGACTCTAAACAAATTTTAGAGCTATAGAACCCACAAAATGACAGAGTGAAACAAGTCTCCAGCCCAAGACAGCATGGATGGTCACTGGAAAGGGTTTATCACACAGTGCTGGGAGATGAGTGCAGCCCAGCATGGGCCATGCCAGGACAGACCAGGTATGTAGAGCAGGCCTCAGGACACTGAACCATTGGCAGCTGTGGAGGTTTTCAGACTTCTCAACCCACAAACACCAAAGACAACTTAGCAGGTTGGTGGGAAAACTCTGTTGGACCTGCATGAGAGAGGGGCAAGGTGCTGCCCCAGCCCCAGGGCAGTGAAGGTGGCAGCAGCACTGGTGGCAGCAGAAGCAGCAACAGTGGCTGCTGCTTCTGGCCCATAGACAGTGGGGGGAATCAAGTGGCAGATCAGAGTGGGTGTACAGGGATCTTTTTACTAGCATTGAGGCAGCATTCTCTTGTTTTACCTTGCTTAGATCTGGGTCACAGTCCTGGTTGGCCGGCCTTGGGGGAGAAGGAGCACTGGTGTAGCAGAGCTTAAGGTAGACGTGGAGAGAGTCCTCTTCATAGTTACAAAGCAGAAAAGAGGGGGAGATGGAGCCAAGATGGCTGCTGGGAAGCAGTGACTGGCATGAGCTCCCCACCAAATCCCTCCAAAAACCTATAAAACAATGGCTCTGAACCAAATCTAGAGTTGCAGAACCCACAAAGTGGCAGAGGGAAGCAGGGCTCCAGCCCAGGACAGC
>CM053623.1:381414334-381430986 GCA_028646595.1 Phalanger gymnotis
GACATGCATGTGGCCTATGTTGAATTGCTTGCCTTCTTAGGGAAGGTGGGTGGGGAGGGAAGAGGGGAGAGAATTTGGAATTCAAAGTTTTAAAAACAGACGTTCAAAAACAAAAAAAAAGTTTTTCCACACAACTAGAAAATAAGATACACAGGTAATGGGGCGTAGAAATTCATCTTGCCCTACAAGAGAAGAAGGGAAAGGGGGATGGGAGGGGAAGTGGGGTGACAGAAGGGAGGGCTGACAGGGGAACAGGGCAACCAGCATATACGCCATCTTGGAGTGGGCGGGAGGGTAGAAAAGGGGAGAAAATTCTTAATTCAAACTCTTGTGAAAATAAATGCTGAAAACTAAATATATTAAATAAATTTTTAAAAAAAGAGTTGCCTTTAAAAAGGAAGTCACAATTTCATCTATACAGGCTCCCATCCATAAATCTTGGTTAAATAAATGATAAAGTGTTAAAAAAAAAAAAGAAAACCCTTTGGCATAATGATTTACTCATTGACCTAGGAGTTTCAAAATCCTAATTCATAAAAGGGAAAGGTCTAACTTATTTTCTAGCTCAAAAATCAAGGGGAAATTTAGTTTTAATTCCATGAAACTGGTTATACATTTATAAAGAACCTGAGGGATTTAATAAAGGATATGTTCAGCATGGTATTTGTGTGTAGTGGTTGCTATTGCCATTTAAAAGATTTAATTAAATACATCTCAGGCTTTTCTTTTTTTTTTATCTGCAATACTATTAAATAATTGGTTTGTCTATCTCTAACTCCATTAAAAAAAACACAGTTGTTTTGGCATTATATAGCTCATAGCGTTCTGGTTGGAAAGAGGAAAGAAAATTATTGCTTTAATCCTTGCAATCTGAATAGGTACCATATGTTTAAGATGTTTTCTTGCCCCAAGAGTGAATGAAGCTAAAATATTCTGAGACTAATAACTAAGAATTTCATTTATTGTGGCATCAATAAAACACTTATTAAGGTCCTAAAATATATAGATCATGGTACCAGAAAATGTAGGTAAAGACATAGTCCTTTCCATCATTTTGTTTGTAATTTGGGAGCTGAATAAATAAAAAAAACCAGATAGATATAATATCTAGTATTACATGCTAATGTCATTGAAGAATTGTTAAACAATTCAATAAACATTTATTAAATGCCTACCCTTGCTAGGTACTATGCTAAGCACTGGAGGGGCAATATGATATCCAAGGGAGTAGGTTGCTACTCGCAGAGTAGAAGATTTCAGGAAAGTTTATTTAACCTGGGAATTATAGAATAGACAATTATTTGCCAGGTAAAAGGAATGAATGGCAATGAGGGGGCATTCCAGATGTGGGGAATAATATGAATAGAGGCATGGAAATAGAAAAGTATAGAGTATGCCACTTCAGTTTGACTGGTGTTTGGGGTATAAGTAGTGATATGAAATAAAACTAAAAAGGTAGACTACTGTCATGTCATGGACATCCTTGAATGACAAAGAAGTCTGCATCACATGCTATGAATAGACTAGGAGAATAAAGGCTGAAAAACAGCCATTGATCATGGGTACGCTTTAATAGAGACCTTTCAATAGAAAAGAAGAAAAATAATCTCCCTTGCAAAGAGGAAAGGAGAGAAAGTAAGAGGAGAAAAAGAGGAAAGGAGAGAGTTGTAATGAGGTAAGACAGTAGAGCCATGAGCTATATTAATAGCTTTTCAAGAATTTTAGTAAGTGAATAGACTGGTAGACATGGCTCTTTAGCAGATGGGTCAAAGGAAGGTGGTATTTTCTGTGTGTGTGTTTGTTGTTTAATGGATGAAGTAATATCGATTTTACAATTTTCTTATTTTGAGGCTCATGGAAGTTTGCCATAGGAGAAAGATACAGAATTCATCTGTTTGAGACATTTATATACATACTAAGTTCCAGTTCAGTAGAGGATTAAAAGGCTTTTGATAACTATGCAGGGAGCCAAGAGAAAACAGAGTATATCTGAGCCTATTTTAACTGGGAGTTGGTAGAGAGAAATGGCCCCTCTGTCACTAGTTTCCATGTGAATATGGTGCATACACTAAGGACTGGGCCTTTGGAGAGGGATTGTGTGAGATGTTTGTTTCCTTGATATCAAAAAGGGCGTGATAAATTGCATGTGACATAGGATACTCCCTATGTCTGTGACTAAGCCAAGTGATATGGAACCATTTTTTGCATCTTCTCTTTTATTTTTCAATATTTTTTCAACTGATTTCCACAAGATTTTGAGTTTCAAATTTTCTCCCCATTTCTACCCTCCCCCATTCCAAAATGGCATATATTCTGATTACCCCTTTCCCCAGTATGCCCTCCCTTCTGTCACCCCACTCTCCCCCACCTCCTTATCCCTTTTCCCCTTACTTTCTTGTAGGGCAAACTAGATTTCTATACCCCATTGCCTGTATATCTTATTTCCCAGTTTCATGTTTGCTTTTGATTACCTCCTCCCCCAATCTACCCTCCCTTCTATCATCCTCCCTCTCTTATCCCCTTACCTCCTACTTTCCTGTAGGGAAAGACACCCAACTGAGTGTGTATGTAATACCATCCTCAAGTCAAATCTGATGAGAGCAAGATTCACTCACTCACCCTCACCTGCCCCTCTTCCCTTCAAACAGAACTGTTTTTCTTTTTCTTGCCACTTTTATGTGAGATAATTTGCCCCATTCTATCTCTCCCTTTCTCCCTCATTCTGAGGTGGTATGATACTCCTCTACTGGCCTGTGCTCTGGTCTGTGAGTGCAAGAACTCCTTTCTGTCATGTGGCTACCAGGAGGACTCTCTCTCCACAGTCAGCACAAGTTATGCCACACCAGTGTTCCTCCTCCCCCAAGAACCACCAACCAGGACTGTGACTCAGATCCAAGCAGGGAAAAGCAAGAGAACCCTGCCTCTGCACCAGGAAAGTGCTCCCTGCACTCCTACTCTGATCTGCCACTTGATTCCTCCCACCTTGTGGGCCAAGGATTCCTGAATCAGCTGATGGTGGAGCCCTGGTAGCAGCTGCTCTGCCTTCCTGCTGCTGCCTCTGCTGCCATGTCCACCACTCCTGGGCCTGGGGCTGGACTACACAATTCTCT
The DNA here is from genome assembly GCA_028646595.1 of Phalanger gymnotis. Lineage (NCBI taxonomy): Eukaryota > Metazoa > Chordata > Mammalia > Diprotodontia > Phalangeridae > Phalanger > Phalanger gymnotis. The sequence goes on from CM053623.1 coordinate 381,417,445, forward strand.
CACCGAGATTCAGCAGTTTTACCACTAACCTGCTCTGTGGTCTTTGGCATTTGTGGGTTGAGAAGTCTGGTAACTGCTATAGCTAGGCAATTCATGGCCCTGAGGCCTGCTCACCCTATCTCCTGTGCCCAATCTCCTCCGAGCCTGGTCTGGCCTGGCCTGGCCCACCCTGAGCTATGCTCTGCTCCCAGTATGGTGCAATAGATCCTTCCAAGCAACCTTCCAGGCTGTCCTGGGCTAGAGACCAACTTCACTCTGTTATTTCATGGGTTCTGTATCTCTAGAATTTCTTTAGAGCCATTTCTAACAGGTGTTTGGAGGGATTTGGGGGAGAGCTTAAGGAGGTGCCTGTTTTCCAGCTGCCATCTTGGCTCTGCCCCCCACCCTCAAAAAATCAGTGATGTGGAATCTTAAATGGTCTTAGGCATGTTTTTGAAAGCCTCAATGATATGAGCAATGGGTAGGTAATAAAGAATACCAGAACACCTTTGGAGTGTGTATTTTAAGACTGATATTTGGTAAAAGAGAGCTACAAGGAGAAAGGTTGACATAGCTAGCCTCATAAGATAACATTGATAAATTTCTGGTACCACAGCAATACAGAAATAGCAATGATGAGTGCCAGACTTTTCTTCTCCTCTTCCTGGTCCCTATGTGTGAGGAATGCATTTGTCTGGGTGTGAAGGTATCGTGGTCTTATATGGAGAAAACTTCAAGGAATGTTCATGTCCCCAGGACTGAGCCAGAATTGTATCACAATTAGGAGGCAGAAGAAATGTTGGTTAAAAAGTATTAAAAGGTAGGGGAGCTTGTTAAGAGATTATTGTTGAGAGAGTTTAGACAAACGGTTAGAATATAAGCACATCAGGAATCTCAGAAGATTTGAGACAGTTAGAAGGCACTAGTAGACTAACTGTGGCAAATTTCCAAGACAGGAGAGTCTGCAGGGTAGACAGAATGGATCTGTAGGTTGGGAGAGCACCCAGCACGTGGAGCTACACCATACCACACCAAAGCTGAAGCAGCTGCAGACCTCAGCCAATGATCCAGGCTGGAAGAACCCTGGGCACACAAAACTGGTGGAGATCCCCAGGCTTCCCAGCAGAAGACATCAGTCTGTAAAGCCACAGGAGGCAGCAGCACAGTGCCTGCAGCTGCGAGAACAACTACTCCTGAGGCTTACAGCCCACAGTCTCAAGGTTTGAAACTTGCCTTCTCGAACTTTTGAGAGCCATAATGACAAGGTAAAATAGTTCTCACCCCTCCCTTCCTCACCCAGATAATACTTCCTCGGGAGAAACCCTGAAATAGAGGAAGCATAACTAAAGCCCCTTTAGTGGCCAAAGAGTGGGAGTTCCTCAGACATGGGGGTGTGGAGCCAGCAAGGTTCAACACCAGGAGCCCAGAGGTACCTTGACACAGCCAGGGGACATGGCAGACACCAGGGGAGACAATGGCTGTTGGTCTAGCACAGCAATAGGGGAAGAGATTTCCAACAGTCAGATCGCCCCTCCCTGACACCTCACAAAACCAGAGGCCATAGCACACAAAGCCAGTACCTAGACCCATGATTCCCAGAACAAGAAGCCTGGCACAGAGCCCCTTGAAACCCAGAAGTAGAAATCCACTGTAAAGCCAGGAAAAATATAACTAATATGAAGAAGAACACGAAAAAACCGAGGACCCTTGATTCTTTTTATGGAGACAGGGTAGGTCAAAATACCAATTCAGAAGAGGACAGCATTGACAATATACCCACATCTGATACCTCAAAAGGGAATGTGAACTGATCTTAAGCCCAAAAAGCATTCCTGGAAGAGTTCAAGAAGGATTTTAAAAGCAAAATTAGAGACTTAAAAGACAAAAATGGAAATAAAAATCACTGATGAGAACAAATGTTTTAAAAGTAAAATTGGTGAAATGGCTAAGGAGATTCAGAATCTAATTAGAGAGAATGATGCCCTGAAAAGTAAAATTAGCCAAATGGAAAAGGAGGGTCAGAAGCAAAAAGAAGATAACAATTCATTACAATTTAGAATTGAGCAAGTAGAAGCTAATGACTCTATGAGGCATCAAGAATCTGTCAAACAAAATCTAAAGAATGAAAAAAATAGAAGAAAATGTGAAATATCTGATTGGAAAAACATCTGACTTGGCAAATAGAGCCAGGACAGATAATTTAAGAATTATTGGACTAGTGGAAAGCGATGATGAAAAAAAAAAAGAGCCTGGACAGTATCTTCCAAGAAATCAGCAAGGACAACTTCTCTGAGGTCCTAGAACCAGAAGGTAAAATAGTCATTGAAAGAATCCATCAATCACTCCCTGAAAGAAATCCCAAATTGAAAACTCCCAGAAATATTATAGCCAAATTTCAGAATTGCCTGCTCAAGGAAAAAATACTGCAAGCAGCTAAATAGAAACAATTCAAATATTGTAGAACTACAGTCAGGATCATGCAGGATCTTGCAGCTTCTACCTTAAAAGGCCGGAGAAATTGGAATATGATATTCTGAAAGGCAAAGGAGCTTGGACTACAAGCAAGGATCAACTACCTAGTAAAACTGAGCATAACTTTCTAGGCAAGAAGTTGTACATTCAATGAAATAAGGGAATTCCAGACCTTCCTGATTGAAAGGCCAGAGCTCAATGAAAAAAAAATGATCTTCAAATACAAAACTCAAAAGAGACAAAAAAGGTAAATGGGAATAAAACACTTGTTAATCAATAAGGGCAAATTGTTTACATCTTTGTATGTGATTATATTCCTTTACATATGATACATAATTGATCATATCAACAACAAAACTAGGAGAAACCATATGATTATCTTGATGCAGAAAGAGCTTTTGACAAAATACAATGCCCATTCCCATTAAAAACACTAGAAAGCATAGAAATAAACAGGGGTCTTCCTTAATATCATAAGTAGCATCCACCTAAAACCATCAGCAAGCAATATATGTAATGGGGATATGCTAGATGTATTCCCAATAAGATCAGGGGTGGGATAAAGATGTCCATTATCAACCCTATTATTCAATTTGGTACTAGAAATGTTAGTTTTAGGAATAAGAAGAAAAAGAAATTGAAGGAATTAGAATAGACAAAGAAGAAACTGAATTATCACTTTTTCCAGATGATATGAAGATTTACTTAGGGAATCCTAGAGAATCAAGTAAAAAACTACTTGAAATAATAAACAACTTTAGCAAAGTTGTAGGATATAAAGTAAACCCACATAAATCCTTGGCATTCCTTTACATTACTAACAAAGCCCAACAGCAAGAGATAGAAAGAGAAATTCCATTTAAAGTTATTGCAGTCACCATAAAATATCTTGGAATCTAGCTGCCAAGACAAACCCAGGGCCTATATGAACACAATTTTGAAACACTTTTCTCAGAAGTGAAGTCAGATCTAAATAAATGGAAAAACATCAGTTGCTTACGGTTAGGCTGAGCTAATATAATAAAAATAACAATTTTACCTAAATTAATTTCCTTATTCAGTGCCATAACAATAGAACTACCAAAAATTATTATAAAGAGCTGGATAAAATAATAACAAAATTCATTTGGAAAAGCAAAAGATCTAGAATATGAAGGGAATTAATGAAAAGGAATGCTAGGGAAGGTGGCCTAGCCATATAGATATCAAAAGGTACTATAAAGCAGCAGTCATAAAAACTATTTGGTACTGGTTAAGAAACAAAGTGGTGGATCTGTGGAATAGGTTAGGTCCACAAGATACAGTAGTCAATAACTATAGCATTCTACTCTCCAATAAACTAAAAGAATCCAGCTTCTGGGCTAAGAATTCAGTATTTGACAAAAACTGCAGGACAAACTAGAAAATGGTATGGCAGAAACTGGGCATAGATCAATATCTTATACTGTATACCAAAATAAAGTCAAAATAGGTTCATGATGTAGGAATAAAGGCTGATATTATAAGCAATTTGGGAGAGCAAAGAAGTTTACCTATCAGATTTATGGGAAAGAGAAGAATTCATAATCAAACAAGAGGTAGAGCATATCACAAAATGCAAAAGTGATCATTTTGATTACAATAAATTGAAAAGTTTTTTGTATAAACAAAACTAATGCAGCAAAGATTAGGAGGGAAGCAGTAAATTGGGAGAAAATCTTTATAACCTGTATCTCTGATAAAGGCCTCCTCTCTAAAATACAAAGCAAACTGAGCCAAATTTATAGGAATACACATAATTCCCCAATTGAGAAATGGTCAAAAGATATGAACAGGAAGTTTTCAGAGGAAGAAATTAAAGATATCTAAAGGTATCTGAAAAAAATGCTTAAATCACTATTGATTGGAGAAATTCGAGTCAAAACAACTCTTAGGTACCATATGTCTTCTGTCAGATTGGCTAATATGACAAAACAGGAAGATGACAAATGCTGGATAGGATGTGGGAAAACTAAAAAAAAACAAACTATTAAATTATTGGTGGAGATGTGAACATACCTAGTCATTCTGGAGAGCAATTTGGAACCTCGCCCAAAAGGCCGTAAAAATGTGCATACCCCTTCACCTAGCAATACTACTCTTATGGCCATATCTCAAAGAGATCACACAAGTGGGAAAGGGACCTGTATGTACAAAAATATTTATAGCAGCTCTTTTTGTGATAGCAAAGAATTGGAAATCAAGGGGATCCCCATCAATTGTGTAATGGCTAAACAAGTTGTGGTATATGAATGCAATGGAATACTATTGGGCTATAAGAAATGGGGAAAATACAGACTTCATAAAACTTAGAAAGACCCACATAATCTGATGCTGAGTGAGCAGAGCAGAATCAGGAGAACATTGTACACAACGACAGACATATTGCTTCTGTGATGACTTACTTTGATAGACTTGGCTCTTCTCAGCAATACAAGGTTTAAAGACAATTCCAAAGGACTGATGATAGAAAGAAGTATTTACATCCAGAGAAAAAAAACTATGGAGTCTGAATGCACATTGAGACAAGGTATATGCTCTTTTTTTTCTCTTCTTTTTTGGTTTTGTTTCTTCTTTCTCATGATTCATTCCATTGGTCATAATTCTTCTTTACAACTTGACTATTGTGTAAATAAGTTTAATGTGAAGGTATATGTAGAACCTATATAAGACTACATGCTGTGTTTGGGAGGAGGGGGTAGGGAAGGAGGGGAAGAAAATTTGGAACTCAAAAAATGTGGAACTGAGTGTTGTAAACTAAAAATAAAAATAAAAAAATTAGAAAGCAAACCTCAATGTTATGTATTCCTATGACAAAAAAATTAAGTCTTCAAAAATTTTTTAAAGTTTTTTAATTTAGTTTTTTCTTTTGGGGGTAAAGTTTACCCTACCAAATAGTGATCGTAACAAATTGATCTGTTTTGGATGTTGCTATAGTGACATGCAATTCTATCTTATTTTGTTTCCAAAAAAGAAAAACAAAGCAAAAGAAACACCAGTATTAGCTCAATCTTAATGTCTGGTGTGCATTGTCACAGTGAAATTATAACTCTCGCAGTATAGAAGAACAACGACTGTGTTCTTGGAACGAGCCTTCGTGCTTTTTGTCATGTTACGCAGTGAACTATTTTTAAGGTCTGATCAATGATTATTTTTCAACTCTGTGTTTCTGTAATGAATTATTTCACACACGGCCCATTCTTAGCAGTTTTCCTCAGTGATGGAATATCACGAATGTGAGTCATTATGTAGCCATCATACATTGAGCAAATAAACCTACAGATCTTATGTCAGTGCAGGGAGGGGAGGGTGGGGGGAAGAAAGCAAACCCCAAGAGAAATGATTTAAGGATCTGTGATTATACAGCCAGAAGAATTGAAGGCTGAGATGCTCCATGGGGAGGGACAAGTTGAGTTTTCTACATCCTACATTCAAAGCTGGAAGGAATTTTAAAGATCATTTCACCCAGGGGTTCTTATCCTTTTATGTGTCATGGAAATCTTTGAGAGCTTAAGGGCCTCTTCTAAGAATAACGTTTGTAAATATATAAAATAAAACACATATGATTACAAAGGAAATTGATTAAGAAAAGGAGGATAGAAGCACATCAGATTGGAAGGAAAGAGGAAGCCTGGAGAAAATTGAAGGCAATTAGAAAAGAGATTAATTTGGGGAGCACAGTTTCAGATCTGAAATGTTCTTTGCTTAGCTACATAAGCCGCAAGTCCATTGGATACATTATAGGCCACCTTGCTAATTCCTGTCTTTGCTACTTACTGCCAGTGTTGTTTCTATGTCTACTATACCTGATTCTCTTAAGATCTCCTTACAGCTCTCCTGGGCAGGTATAGAAAGTATAGACTACTGTTACTACTGGAGTGGAAGGAGAGTCAGGATTTGGGCTTATAGAGTCTTGACAGAAATATTGCAGTATTAATCTGATCAATGATCTTCCCCACCCATTCAACAGGGCTCTGGTGGGTCTAGGTAGGAAGGCCTGATTATATCTTTGTTTTTAAGTAGGCTTCGAGCCTCTACTTATTAGGTGCTAAGCCAATGTGGGTGTGAAGCCCTCAGGGCCCTAAGAGGAGTTGCTAAAACCAGGGCCAATGGTATGTGGGCTGAGTTTTGGTCAATCAGATAATGGCTAGAGCTGTATAAAAAGAGAGCCTAGAACTGGGATCAGAAGAACTGAGAACTGGGAGCAGGGGAGCAGAGAGTGGCAGGATTCAGAAGCAGAGAGCCAGCATTGAGAGTGCAGAGCAAAGAGTGCCGAACAAGACAGAGTTGCAGAGATCAAGGAACTCAGAGTCAGCAGAGCTGCAAAAGAGAGTGCTGAGGGGAGAGTTAGGATCTGAGTGATCTTTTCATAGGAAGGCCCTTGCATCAAGGGGAAGCTACAGTATGGCTTAGTTCCTTGATATAATATTTTGTTATAATTTCCTTTTTACTACAGTGAGGTGGGCTTATCGGTTTTGGAATATTATTGCCATGATATCAAATTGGGGGCATTGGTCCTTGAATCTGGTCCTCTGGAGTCTAAATAAATGCTGTACTTCCTCTACTTTCTACTTTGAGATTCTGAACCACTCAGGCATGTCCATGGCCCTCTCCAAGGTCATGTATTTTGCCTTACTGCTATAAATGACTATCTATCTAGGGAAGGGAATAAGCATTTATATAGTAGCTACTATGTCCCTAGCACTGTGCTTACTGCTTTGCAAATATTATCTCATTTGATCCTAATAACAACCCTGTGATTTAGGTGTTATTATTAACTTTTTTTTTTACAGTTAAGGAAACTGAAGCAAACAGAGGCTAAGTGATTTGTCTTGGGTCACACATATCTAGTAAGTGTGTGAGGTCAAATTTGAACTCAGGTATTCCTGACTCTATGCCCAATGCCTATTCATTGCCCTGCTTGCTGCCTTTAAGGTAAAGGTTTGAATAGACAACTTTCAAGCCCAGACTTCATCACAGGCAGGCAGAGGAAAGGAGAGATGCAGAGGCAGTGACTGTAGGCCCTCAGAACGACTGTGCTGCTCTCCTCAGTTCTAATATTTTCTTTGTGAAGCCCATTAGATAATCTTGCATACCCTGTGGGATGCATGTACCCCACTCTAGAGACCATTGATTTGAGCTATTGGAAATTAGTTCTTGGATTCATTTCCAGCTCTTTTATCAATTGTATCTTTCTTTTTCTTCCTCTAATTCCCCTATCATTTTGTGCTTTCTAATTACTATTTCCTGTACAACTCATTATTTCTGGAGTACCTAGGGAATAAGCAACAATTAAACATCTCATTTTCTGTATATTAATTCTTCAAACATTCCACAACTATCAAACATCATTAAAAATAATGGGTAGGCATTGTCTTTAATAATAATTTCCTTCAGGAGCCTCACAAAACTTCCCAGGTCAAAAAAATTTTTTTTTGTTTAACTGCCTTGAAGACTTACTTGTCTTGTACAATTTGGAATGAAAATGTACATTTTATCTGTTTGTATCCTTTCCTTTGTAGCTCTCTTTAACTTTCTACATTTTATTCTAAAGTTAAAAATAACATTTACCTAGTACTAGTGCTTATTTATATTACTTATATGCTCATCTAAACAATGAAAGAAAAGAATAATAAAAACATAAAATAATAAATAATATAAAAATAAATAAAATAAATTGCAAATAATATAAAATGATAAATAAAATAAAAGAAAGAGTGTCTTATTCTATTAAGTTGGAAAAGTTGAAGGGAGTCCGGATATTATTTCTATAGAGTACAAATTATGGCGTTCTTGAAGCATGCAATAACTCTCCTGGTACAATAGTGATAGGAAGCAGGAAATTATAGTTGAAAATAAATTTGTAATGTGAAAGAAGTAAAGCATAGCATTTGAATCCTTTACAAAATATGTACATGCATAATAACTAAATGTTTAAAATCTAAGAGCAGAGTTAGTTCACTAATCAGGTTTGATTTTAAACTTGAGGCTACAGAAAAAAAAATCTTAAATGAATAGTTATCTTTCAATCTTTTACTTAGGCATCTTTTTGTCCATCAAGGCATGATAAAGTATAAGATGAAAGACAATAGTACAGTCTATGAACAATAGCCATAATGACCTAGTTCAGACTCCATACCCTTGATACATACTTATTATTGAACCTATGATTTCTTTGGTATAGGGAAATCCTGGGTGAAGAAACTCGCTCTTCCAGTAGAGGTCAATGACTTCTTTGCAATTTGTAAACTTAGAAAGTTACCTAGAACACTGAGAGATTAAGTGATTTGTTCTGGTTCAAAAAGACTGTCTGTGTCAAGAGGGAGCATATGAACATAGGTCTTCTTGGCTCTAAAATTGACTTTCTATCCAATATCCCACACTGCATTTTTTATAGTGAGAAAATATAAAGGAGCGAAAGCCAGAAGGGTATGTTACAATCCAGCTCTCTTAGTAACCTGGTCTATTTCCTGAACAACTCAGCTCTCTGAAATACGGTACTTTTTGCAATTGGAAAAGAGATGAGAAAATTGAAGTATACAAATAATGGTCATTCAATCCAAGAAAGAAAAAAAACAAAGAGGGGAAACATGGTTTTCCTATGGTTTTTACACAAAAATAAAAGGCAATTCCTACCTTCCCCTTTCCTTAAACCAACTTCTGAAGGAAATAGCTCTGTAATTGTATCTTTTTGGTTTCTTTATCTTTTTCTTTTGTTTTCATTTTTAATGAGAAGTATTTGAAAAAAAAAAGTTTTGGGCTTTAAGCCCAAGGACATGAGCTCTAATACCAGTTTTACCACTAACTTTAAAGCCAGTGACTTTAAATGAGTCAATATCCCTTTATGGGCTTTGAGTTTCTTTATTATTATCATTATTTACATTAAGGGATTATATAAAATCAATGTCAATTTCAGAAGCATATAATGTAATGATTCCATATACAGGATTCTCCCAGGATAAAAAGGCAATATAAATTGCAAAGTCCAAAGTATTGCCTGATCCTCAGTTGATCACTTGGTTTATGTTGTTTTTTGTTTGGTTTGGTATGTTTCATTTTCACCAAGACAGAAATTAGGAGTGGAAAATAGAGGGGGAAGTGAATTTGGGCAAATGAGTTGATAGGAAAGTTTGATTAGAGTATCATTTATTTAAGAGTATATAATGACTGCATTAAAATTCCTAGGGAGGAGAACTTAATTCCTACAATAATATATGGTTCTCCTTTTAGAAAGGTTCCCTGACATGTAAAATGGGATTGATAAAAATGATTGACTTCTTGGGGTTGTGGTCCACATTGGTTTCATATAATTGGCATAAGTAAGCCTGCCACCCCTCATAATTTGTCAAATTTTGCTTTTATTTGAAGCACAGCTGACGGGATTTTGAGTCCTCTTTTCTCTGAACTGCTGCACAATATGGCATACACCTAATATTTCTGCCTTCAAGATCTCTCGATCAGGTTTTCAAGTTGGGATTGATGGGATACACTGGTAAGATCACTGCCTTGGTAGTCAGACAACATTGGTCCAATTTTCCCCTCTGACACACATTGTTGACTTTGGCTAAGTCACTTAAACTCTGATCCCAAGATTTCCCTGAAATGTGAGTGGGTTGGACCACATGGCCTAAGAAAGCCTTTTAACTCAGATCTACCATACCAGAGGTCATATAGTCTAAGCCTTTCATTTCAGAGATGTTGAAATTGGCTTGCCTATGGTCACAGGTTAAGTTAATGGCAGAGGCTCAAATCAAATGCAGGTATTTAGATACTATATCCAGTCTTTTTCTACCACACTACATATTGTTCCTTTCAGTCTTAAGTCATTTATCCTCAGTAATAGTGCTAGGATTCAAACATATGTCCTCTGGCTCCTAATGTCCTGTTCTTACCTGCATATCACACTGCTTTAATGATGGATAAAATATGTATTCTGTCTTTCTTTGCACTATCATACATGACTTTAGAAATGGAGATGGTAAGGAGGCTCAACGTTTACCCTAACATGCAGTCAGGGATCAAATAAGATATTTACCCAATGTTCTTAAGGATGAAAGAAGGGCTTTTTTTATTTGGCAAACAGCTGGCAACCTTGTAGATCACCCAGTAACAAATGAAGAATCAAGCAGGGCTTATGTTAATTAACATGCTCCTCCTTAATTGACAGTTTTTTTTTTCTGTTGTTGTTCAGTCCTGTGGACTCTTCCTGATTTCAATTGGCATTTTCTTAGCAAAGATTTTGGAGTGGTTTCCATCCCCTTCTTCAGCTCATTTTGCAGATGAGAAACTAAGGCAAAAAGGGATAAGTGACTTGCCCAGGGTCACAGAGTTAATAAGTGTGTGAAGCCACATTTGAACTCTTAAAGATGAGTCTTCCTCACTCCAGGTCACTAAACCATCTAGCTGCCTGGAAGTCTCCTAGCAGGGGTTAAATGATCATTTGCTGAGTTCATTGTCAGGTAGAGATCCTTTCTTGATTTGGGGGCTATACTAGAAGGCTGATCTCTCTTCCAACTCTGAATTATATGATTGTGTAAATTAAGCTCTATTTATAAACATAAACAAAGTACTCTCAAAGGTCAGAGTTTATTTATTGAACTCAATTACTATAGGAAATATACCTCATTAAACCCTGGCCTCATGAACTACCCTGATAGGCCAGGTTGTGTCCACGCCTTCCATACAACCCTGTTTAGCTTGAGAAATCTCTTCTGTTATGGCAGGAAACAATGCGCAATCAAATGATTCTATTGACTGTCTTTGCCCTTCACCTTTAATCACTTCCCCTCCATGTTCTTACTATTCTTCCCTTTAGCTAAAAGTCCCTTGCTTTCTTCAAAACCCAGGTCAAGATCAACTTTTTTTCCATTAATCTTCTATCATACTGCTATTGACTTGCCAAGGTTTTCTTTTTGCCCAGCCAGTTTTCCCCCACACCCCTCTGAGGCAATTGTCTGGCAAGGCTCCAATATCTACATCAAAGAATCTGCATTGCCCTCTAGTCTATGCAGACTTGTTCAAGTATCAAGTGCAGATACACTAGAGTCAGCCCTGATGTGATTTAAGAACAGGCTATGATGGGAATTTTGGATTTCCTTTCATTCATTTTTATAATTTAGCCCTCAGGCCATTTCTTCAGTATATTTTGGTTAAATAAAAGCCTGTCTCATTTTAATATTAACTTCATCTGACTCATGAAATAAGGAAAGACTATTTTATATTCCTCAGATAGAAGCCAAAGGGAATGTGAAGTGTTTTAATTATTGGCTAGGTAACAATTTAAGGAAGGATATTCTTCATGCCAAGTCTCCTTGGTTACTTTGGTGACATGTACCTCTTCTCCCTCAATCAACTGAATCTGTAATTAAGTGGCTCAGTGGATAGAGCACTGTGCTTACAGTCAGGAAGGCCTGACTTCAAATTTGGCCTCACAAATTTTATAGACTTGTGACCCTAGACAAGCCACTTAACCTTTTTTTTGCCTTAATCCAATGAAGAAGGAAATGGCAAATTACTTCACTATCTTTGCAAAGAAAACTTCTTGGACAGTGCTGGCATATTATGGTTCACAGGATCATGAAGAGTCAGATAGGATTGAACAACTGATCAGTAGCAATAACAAACCTTAATTTATCTACAAAGTCTTCTAAACTAGGTTTGCCTCTGTGTGAGATTATGATTCTTTGAGTTTGTTTGATTTTTAAGACATTGAAGGAAACATAGGATTATATGTATGTCTTTTCTTTAACTACTGTGGCCTAAGAGAAATGCACAAGATTCTAATGTATAAAAGAATTATTTCTTTGTCATTTGGATAAATTTTTGCCTATAAAAGGCCTTCTTAGAATCTTAATGATTGTTCAAGCTAATAATGCTTGAGCATAATAATAAAACATTTTTTACATTTATATAAGGTTTTCATTGTGGTAAATACATTTTACCATTATCTACCACACAAACTCAGTAAAGAAATATTTCTCACATCGTGATACTGATGGTTAGAATCTCAGGTGGGTTGTTTTCTATTTTTAGCTAAAATTCATTACTATATAATTTGATTAGCAGTATACTTCAAAATTACTGATAGAGTTGTTGATAATATTTTATTCATTGGTTGTCTCATCAGAGGATCGACCCACATTTATCAGTCGTTTATATACATGTGACTTACTACATCACACAGGTGTTTATCTCATTATTGAAAAACAGCTTACTCAAATATTTTGAACATGAAATGGAGGTTTAAAATAAAATGGACTCAATTTTACTAAGTTTACAAAATATATTTTATTAATATAAACTTATTCTTACTATATTGTCAGTCATACTAAATTGATAAGCTGTTTCTTTAATATCAGAGAACTTATTCTCTCCACAATACTAGTAATACCAAATTAATACACTACTACTTTACTGAGGCACTAAAACTAATTTTCACTACAGTCACCATACCCTCTCACCTACTTTTAAATTCCATTTCGTGCTTTGTCTTGCCCTGGTAGAAAATGAGCTCCATGAAGATAGGTGATTGTCTTTCTTTTTGCTTGTATTTGTATCCTAGCACTTATACAGTCTAAGTAATAATAGGTGATTAATAAATGCTTGGTACCGAAGATGGTGTCTGGAAAGCAGTGACTGGCGTGAGCTCCCCACCAAGTCCCTCCAAAAACCTATAAAAAAATGGCTCTGAACCAATTCTAGAACTGCAGAACCCACAAAGTGGCAGAGGGAAGCAGGGCTCCAGCCCAGGACAGCCTGGATGGTCTCTGGGTAAGGTCTGTCCCGCACAGAGCTCCCAGCTCCCAGATGAGGGGAGCGGAACTGAGCCAAGCAGAGCCCAGTGTGAACAGCGCAGACCAGGGACGGTGGACTGACCAGACCAGGAGCCGAGCGGAGAGTGCCCTAGCATCCTGAATTACTTAGCTGTGGCATTTACCAGACCTCACAACCCACAAACAGAAGAGACAACAGAGAAGGTTAGTGGGAAAAGCTGCGGGACTGAGTTTGCAGTTCCGCCACCGCCCCTGGGGCAGCAGAGCTGGGGCAGCTTTAGAACTACAGCTGCAGTTGCTT
>CM053623.1:381431486-381449983 GCA_028646595.1 Phalanger gymnotis
GTTTTTAAAATCCTCTTTTAGCTCTTCCAGCAATGCTTTTCGGGCTGGAGACCAGTTCACATTACCTTTTGAGGTATCAGATATGGATATAGTGTCATTGTTATCCTCTTCCAAATTGGTATTTTGATCATGCCTGTCTCCATAAAAAGAATCAATGGTCCTTGGTTTTTTTGTGTTCTTCTTCATGTTGGTTAGCCTTTTCCTGGCTTTACAACAAATTTCTGCCTTTGGGGCTCAGGGCTCTCTGTCCCAGCTTTCCTATTCTGTAGATTGTGAGTCTAATTGTTGTCTTTGTGAATTATAGCCTTCATTTTCCTGAGGTGTGGGGGAGAGGTCTGGCTCCCTGATGTCTCTTTCCCTAGGGGTGCTCTCCAGCACTGTTGCTCTTCAGCAATGGTCTCAGCTCTTTATTGTTTGAGCTTGTGTGTGTACTTCCCCTAGGGGAGCAAGATTAGGTCTGTGCTCCTGGTGTTGACCCCTGCCAGCTCTGTCCCTCTGGGACTAATGAACTTCTACTATTTGGCCACTGAAGCCCCACTTCTATCTCTTCTGTTCCAGCATTCTTTTTGTTTTTTTTTTTTTTTCTGAGGAATTCTCTGGGTGGGGAGGGGAGAGATTAGAGCCACTTACCTGGCCATTATGTCTCCCGGAAGCTCAAGAAGCCATGTTTCATACCTTTTGGCTGCAAACCTTAGGAGTTGATTTTTCACAGCCAGTGGCCTTGTGCTGCCTCTTGTTGCTTCCACAGACTGCCGTCTTGTGTTGGGAGGCCTGAGGATCTCCACTGGTTTAGGGCACCCAGCTTTCTCCCAGCCTGTCTCCCACGTGGGTTTCCAGGGTGGCTGCTTCCACTTTGGTCTGGAGCAGCTCCGCATGCCAAGCACTCTCTAAGCCTACAGATTCGTGCCTTCAGCCTTTTCAGACTCTCCCAGCTTGGAAATTTGCCCCACTCAGACTGCTTGTGCTTTCTAACTCAAATCTACTCACATTCACTTTTTTATAGGAATCTGACAGACCTTGTGAGAGAGTTCCTGTAAGACACTGTTTTCATGTGGCCATCTTTGCCGCCGCCCCCCATGAGAGTTCCAATCTACTTTTTAAGGTACCATTTTCTTCAGTGGTCTTTTGGACCTCCTTTTCCATTTGGCTAATTCTGCCTTTCAAGGCATTCCTCTCCTCATTGGCTTTTTTGAACTCTTTTGCCATTTAAGTTAGTCTATTTTTAAGGTGTTATTTTCTTCAGTATTTTCTTAGGTCTCCTTTAGCAAGCCATTGACTTTTTTTTCATGATTTTGTCCCATCATCTCATTTTTCTTCCCAATTTTTCCTCTATTTCTCTAATTTGCTTTCCCAAATCCTTTTTGAGCTCTTCCATGTCCTGAGACCAGTTCATGTTTTTCTTGGAGGATTTTGATGTAGGCTCTTTGACTTTGTTGACTTCTTCTGGCTGTGTATTTTGTTCTTCTTTATCACCAAAGAAAGATTCCAAAGTCTGAGTCTGAATCTGAGACCATTTTAGCCGCCTAACCATGTTCCCAGCCAACTACTTGACCCTTGAGTTTTTATTGGGGTATGACTGCTTGTAGAGTAGAGAGTATATTATCCTGAGCTTGAGGGGCTGCACTGTTGTTTTCAGAGCTATTTCTATACAGCCAAGTCTGCCCCACCAACACTCCTCTTTCCCCAACAACTGCCACCCCAGACCATGACTCAGATCTAAGGAGGCTCTGTACTCCCGCTCTGATCCACCACTTAATTCCTCCCACCAGGTGGGCCTGGGGCTGGAAGCAACTGCAGCTGTATCTCTGTATGCAGCCTCAGAGCTGCACCACCTCCTCTGCTCCCAGGGTGGTGGCCAATCATGAACTCCTTTGACTCTGTCCCCGCAGTTTTTCCCATTAAAACCTTCTCTGTTGTCTTTGGTGTTTGTGGGTTGAAACGTATGGTAACTGCCACAGCTCACTGATTCAGGGCTCTTGGGCCTGTTCTGCCCAGCTCCTGGTCTGGTTGGCTCAGGCACAGCCCGTGCTGGACTCTGCTCCACTCAGCTCCCTGCACAGTGTGACAGACCTTACCCAGCGACCATGCAGGCTGTCCTGAGCTGGAGCCCCACTTCCCTCTGCTATTTCATGGGTTCTGAAGTTCTAGAATTTGTTCAGAGACAATTTTGTAGGTGTTTAGAAGGTCCTAGGAGAGAGCTTTAGGCAAGTCCCTGCTTTTCAGCCACCATCTTGGCTCGGCTTTCCCCAAAACTCCTTTAAATATCTTTAAATAATGTCATAAAACAATTCCTGGAGCAGCAGAACCCACAACAATATGGGGTGAAATAATTTTCTAACCAAAGCAAACTTAGAAAGTCAGTGAGAAAGGTCTATTTCACCTAGGTAAAAGTCGAAAACAGTCCAGCTTAGTCCTCACAAGCACAGACTCAGCCTTGGAAACGAGGAGCAGGCTTTAGGAGCCATTGAATGAGTAGTGGCTGCTTCTGAAACTCTTAGCCCACAGATAGTAAGAGGGTCAAACAACTGGTCAAAAGGAGATTACAAGGGTCTGTTTGCTGGAACTGGGAGCAGGGCTATGTTGCTTTGCCCAAATATGGATAAAGATTTTGGGTGGCAGTCCCAGGGGGAAGAGCATAACTACCATACCAGAGCTTGCAGTCACAGTGGAGCGAGAACACTTTTTGCAGTTCCAGGGCAATAAAGTGTGCTTGTGTTCACTCACAGACCAGAGCACAGGCTGGTACTGTAAATGCCTTTCCTTAGTTCATATCACCTTGGAAGAACTGAAAACTTAAAAGTCTCTAGAGGTGTCTCTGCTGCAGAAAACCTCTGAAGCTGGAGACAGTGCACACTCCACCCTAGAAGCAGAGCCCTATTTTAACAAAGAGTTAAAAGTCAAGAAATAGGCTGGGAAAATGGGCAAACAGAAAAAAAAAATCTCACCAGAGAAAATTATTATGGTGAAAAAGAATATCAAAACACACTCAGAAGGTGATTAAAAAAGTTAATGTTCCTACATCTAAAGCCTCCAAGAAAAATATGAATTGGTCTCAGGCCATGGAGAAGCTCAAAAATGATTTTGCAAATCAAGTAAGAGAGGAAGAGGAAAATTTGGGAAAAGAAATGAGAGTGATGCAAGGAAATCATGAATTTGTTTTTATAGGCATGTTGAAATTGAGAATAAGTAAATTCATCTCCTTATAAGAGCTACTAGAAGCCCTACATAAATGTATAAATATAATATATAATAAACAATAAAATGTAGAATCTAGAAACATGGAGGAAAATAAATAATATTTACCACACCATGCATATCTAGGATGCCAATACATATCTTATTTATGTAAAATTCATAGAGTATTATATTTGTATATAATATTCATTGTATTAATATAGTAGCATTAGTAATATATACATAAATATGTATATATATCTAAATGTGTGTATACAAAATATATGTATAAGCATATATGAAAATCAGAAATTCTAACTTCTTCATTTTGCTCATGCAGATTATTTCAGCTTAAAATATTCTTTCCAATTCTGAAATTCTATTGGATTTTGGGAAGGATACATATATACACATATATATTGTTATATATACTTATATATGTGATTTATTGTGCATACATGCATTCACACAAACAAAGAAATAATGTCTCATACCTGAGACACAGCAATATTATGGGTTTTAAAGGAGATAATATGTACATAAATGCTTTAAAAACTAAAGTGCTAACTATATCAGCATAACTTATTTTAATCATTTTTATTTATAAAGTACACTATTAAGTGATAAGATTTAGGAGTTAGAATAAAACATTACTGATAGATAACTGTATACTGGAAGAAAGATGAAGAATTCAAAAGAGCTCCATGCTTTTAAATCCAGTAGCTAAAATTGCTTGGGAAAAATATGAAAATTACATTCTCAATACCTCTACCTGTCAAGCATGCTTATAAATTCTGGGTTCCCACATTTGCGTCATGTAGTTATCTATGTTCAAATTTATCTATATATTTTTTCTTGGTGTCCTTAACATTTTACATGTAAAATTCTTGAAAATAGAAGTAATCCAATTTAGAATTTTTACTTATTTAAAAGAGAAATAAGATTTTCCTCCTTTGAATAATGGCTTTATTCAAATAATATTTTTCTATTTCTGTCAAAAAGAAAATAGCATATTATTAAAATTCCTATTGGTGTATTTTTTTTCATTTATTGAACTGTATTTAAATTGTCCTTAGCAGATTCAATTATAGAAGGCAACAAATATTTTTAAAGAAAATCAACAGTAAAAAGCTGCCATATGGTACACTGAAAAATCACAACACTTTTCCCTAATAATATACATAAAAATAAAATCTTTTTAGGCCATCCCACTCAATTTCTATTTAATTTTAACTGCTACAGTATATGTAATACAATACTGTATTACTGTTTCTAAATTAAGCATGTGTGTATTATCTATTGTAGGTCTTTATTGTTCCTATAATTTGGATGACATTTTACATTTTGTTAAAATAAAAATATGGGATTTCCATTCTAAAATTACTGAAGGTATATAACATGGGAGAGATAACATGATGCGACGGATATAGGGCTAACACACATCAGGAAGATCCAAGTTCAAGTCTAGACTCTGATGCATACTGTATCTTAACATGGAAAGTTATATGACCTCTCATGATCAAGGCAACTCTCTGACACCAGAAATTACAGAGAAGCTGCTGTTCTTCATCATTGTATAGAAATGTCTTACTCTGCATTCTCCACACTAATGATAACATGTTCAGACCAAAACTCAGACTTAAATTGAAAAAAGTAGGGGAAACTATAAGACAGTATAACCAAGACCTAAGCAACATCTCTTAAGAATATGAAGTGGAAGTGATGAATAAATTTAAGGGATTTGATCTAGTAGATAGAGTGCCAAAAGAACTATGGACAGAGGTTCACAAAACTGTACAGGAGGCAGTAACAACAAGAATATTCCAAAGAAAAAGAAGAGCGAGGAGCAAAATGGTTGTTTGATAAGGCTTTATAAATAGCTGGGGAAAGAAAGAAAGTGAAAGGGAAAGGAGAAAGGGAAAAATAGAGCTAGCTAAATACAGAATTTCAGAGAATCTTTTGTTACTGTCCTTCATAATCAAAGAGAACAAAAATAACTCCAGGATATAGGGGTCAATATACAGTGTGTCTGAATGTGGCAGATCAAATCAATAAAAGCTTAGAAGGCACTTCCACAGGTTGGGTACATATAGTCCATATGAATATTTGGGAAGGAGATGCCTCTAAATTTGAGTAGTTTACATTTATTTCTTTTGATCTAATTCAATTATGCTTTGCTTATAGACAACAGGACCTTCTTTGATGTAGGCATACTATGCTGAAGCTCCTGTGCCAATGTCTCCCAGGTCTCACAATAAATACCGAAGTTTTTTCAATAATTTTTTTTAATTTTTCATGATCATGTTATTTTTTTTTTGAGTTTTGAGTTCCAAAAGCTATCCCTCCATCCCTCTCTTCCCCCTTCTCTGAGATGGTAAGCAGTTCAATATAGTTTATGCCTGTGTAATTACACACTGTATTTTCCCACGTGAAGCTCCTTAATTTTGTGGGCAAAATTTGAAAAAAAAATGTATTACACAAAGTTATCGAACTCAAGTTTTATTCATCATAAAATTCATACAAGATGATGAAATTCAAAGACCTTCTGTTCATAGCTTTCAGGCATCTTTTGGACAAGTCTGGTGCACGTACACATGCTTAGTCCATTCCATTTCATGAACCTGAAGGACCAATTGTGTCCTCCTTTGAAATCAGTAGCTTCTTTATCATTAGCAATTCTTCTTGCCTCATGGTGAACCATCTTTGTGGACACAGGAATTCCAATTGCCCTTTGCTCTTCAATCCATATCTTCAATTCCCTCTCTAAATCAGGCCATTTTGCTGACTTGCTTCTCAGGGCCTTCTTCTGCTGTGGTGTTTTCAGTAGGGTTTCTTCTTCCTGTAGCAGGTCTCAAATTGTTTTCTCAGTTGGAAGAGGACCAAACTTACATTCAGCAGCACGATTTCCATTCATTTTTGCAAAGTGGACCACTTTTAACTTGAATTCAGCATTGTACAAAAATCTTTTCTGAGCCATTTCTGGGTAGAACATGGAAAAAAGGAACCTAATATGCCAGTAACAAATGCAAAACAAAGGGCGCAAAGACAACAAGTGTGAAAAAGCAGGAAATACAAGTAAAAATACAAGTATGATACCAAGGTAAGTAAACTCATGTACAGCATGCATTTTTTTTTCATTTGCTTCAACCAATGGTTCCACATATGGTTGCTATGGTGTTGGCTTGTGGAGAACCTCTGCTTTCTTTGCAATAATTGTCAGGCCAAAATAAGCACAAGTGGCAGAGAATTAATCCATACACTGTTGCATCTCAGACTCAGAGGTTGCACTGAGTTCACGATCTTAAATAAAAATCATGCACCAATTCTCCTTCCACTTTAGTATTTACTTGTAGCCTTGTCAAGTTAAATAATTTACTGCCATTTTGGTAGTTGACATTGATGCCATCTTTGTCCTCTTTGAAGGAATCTGATAACGTTGCTGAAAACTCCATGCTAAATAACATGAGAGTGAGCTCAGAGTCTTGTTTCATTTCTTTGGTGACTAGGAAAGCATAAGGACATCATTCACTATCCAGAATCCATGTATATACATTATTATGAAGCTAGAGTACAAAACTGACAAACCTTTCTAAGTAAATAAATTTTGCCATGATATATATGCATGAGCTCTGGATAAAGAATTATGTATTGGTATACAATACTGATGAACTTCTCTAGGCAACCAAATTTTGACATACATTTCACCAAGCCCTCATGACTGACAGTATCAAAGACTTTGGTGAGATTGAGAAACATTGTGTAGAGACTGCTGTTCTACTCCTGGTATTTCTCCTGGAGTTCTTGGCCACAAAACATCACATCAGCTGCACCTTGGCCCCTTCTGAAGCCACACTGGCTCTCAGATAGATTACCATCTTTCACTTGAAGGACTAGACAATTAAAGAACACTCTAGCAAGAATCATTCCAGCAATGACTAAGAGGAAGACCACCCTGTGATTGTCACAGGACAACCTATTTCTTTTTCCTTTATAGAGATGGGTGATGGAGATATACTTAATCTCCTGAGAGATAACTTCCTCTTGCCATATAACCTGAAAGATTCCAGTCAGCTTTTGTATGAGTAGTGGGCCTCCTGTCATGTAAATCTTACCTGGAATGCAATCAACACCAGGCACTTTGCCACATGAGTGGAGCCTACTGACATTCAAAACTTCTTCTTCAGTTAGAAGTTTGGCTACAAGGGGATTTACTTCAACCTGAGGTATCTGGTCAATGCCTTCAACTTTGTTTGAAGATAATCTGTTGAGAAAACTATGGAATTGTTTATTCTATCTCTCCAGGATCATGTCCTAATCACTGAGCACTGTGGCTTTATCAGTGCTGAATAGTTCAGATGCACCATAGGTCTATAGACCATAAATAGCCTTCTGGCATGGTAGACAAACTTTGGATTATTACTATTAGCAAAAACTGAAACAAACACCCCCCCCCCGCAAAAAAAATAAATAAATATCTGGCTCTCATCTGCCTACTTACTGATGCAAGAATCTTGCATCTCCTAAGCTTCATTTGCACTTTACTTTTGATGAAGTTAAGTGCTGCCTTCTTAGAAATGAATGAACTCTCCTGCTGGTAAACCCTATGGAATTATTATTTTTTTCTCATGTAGTAGCTTTTGAATTTCCCCATCATTTCTATCAAACCAATTCTGATGTTGTGAGTGTTCTTACTCAGATGAGTACACCAAATCTCTGAAGTCTGTCCACTCCTTTTCTGCCCCCATGTTGCAAATCATGTTGGTTCAGATTTTTCTCCAAGTCAGGGGAAAAAAAAAAAAAAACTTCATGCACAGGATCAACTCTGTAAGTTAGAGTCTTGTGATAGTTGCTGTTCCTTAGGGCTGCCACTTTTGTTGAATGAGAACCTTTAGCTTGAAGAAGATAAGTCTCTGATTGGTCCAGCACTTCGCAAATTGCAAGCACATTATCATGAGCCTGCCTTTTGCTTCTTTGGGGAGGCACACAAGCTTGTTGACTAGATTAGATTTTATTGCAAAACCTATGGCACCTTTACAGCACTTCTTATCATCATGGCCACTCCAGAAAAAAGTTTTTTTTTTTCCAGTTCCAACTTTGTAAGTGTATATTTGCCAGCTTTGTTTCACTTGGAGCGGCTATTTCAATGTGATACTTGCTGAGTTCTCTTTCAACAAGAGCTATTCATCTTTCAGGAATACTTAATTTTACATTGTCCATAAATGTGTGCACATTACTTGTACCAACAGTGAGTGGAATCATCTTCACAAAAACTTTTTGTACATTTTTTGTGCGTACTTCAACTACAAGGTGGAATTCCCATCTACTGTGGTGAGCAGACCAAGGTTAAGTGAAGCAGACAATTTTGGAGCACATTTTCTAGTCCCTCCCTTACTCTAGGAGTTAAGCAATGTAGTCCCTCAGAAGGTTGCTCAGACACCCAGGGGGCTGCTGTATCCCACTGCTGCTTCAGTCCAATGGAAAAATTCCCTTATTGCCTAGGACACCTGCATGCAGGGTCATGACTACAATTCCCAGTATATCCATACCTGTTACTTTATCACTTCCCATCACCACAGGACATTGAGTTAGGTAAAATAGTAAAATAACAAATTTTGAAAAATAGTTCAGTAATAAAATAAAATGGTAAAATATAAAATGGTATGGTTGATATCTTTTAATAAGCATGTAAATTGTATATATGAGGCAGAGTTGAGTAAAGTTGTCAGCCTCACTCTCTCTTCTTGAGTTATCTGAGCCTAATGGCAAGAAAACATTTAAGATAACCGGAGATGGCTCAAGATAGAGTAGATGACCTTGGTGTTTTTAATTCTGACCAAGCTCTAAGTTTTCCACAACACCTTCTTTAAGCACTTCCGTGGCCTGATGAAGCAAATTTTTCACATCTGACTATTCCACCATTTAAGTCTTAATGTGGTTGAAGTAGACACCCCCCTAAATCACCAACTGATCTGAAGTCAATAGGTTACCCTCAGCCTTCTTTAGTCCATCTATCCAGACAATTTTATAGGGGTGTGGCCACTGTGCATGCTGTATTTTCTTGGAACCACAGGAGAGAGTTGGGAGTCAGGTGGACACCAAAGGTGCATAAGCAGCACAGAAAAGAACTTGGCCAGATCTCACACAAGAGGTGCTAGTCTTCCCTGAATGTCCCATTCACTTCAGCAAGGAGAGATAAGAAGGTTTTCTTAAGTGAGCAATATAAAGGAATAGAAGAAAACAATGCAATGGAAAAGCAAAGAGGTCTCTTCAAGAAAATTAGAGATATCAAGGCAAAATGTATGCAAAAACAGGCATGATAAGAGACAAAAATTTTACAGACAACAGAAGTAAAGGAGATTAGGAAGAGGTAGAATAACATACTGAAGATCTTAATATCACCAATAGTCATGATGGTGTGGTTACTGACCTTGAGCCAGGCATCCTAGAGAATAAAGTGAGGTTGGCTTTATGAATCACTGCTAATAATAAGGCAATGGAATTCCATCTGAGATATTTAAAATCCTAAAAATGATGCTACTGTTAAAGTGATACACTCAATATGCCAGCAAGTACAGAAAACTCAACAGTGACCACTAGCTTAGAACCCCTATCCTAAAGAAGGGCCATGCCAAAAATGTTTAAATTATCAAAGAATTGTGCTCATTTCACATCAGCAAGATTATGTTTAAGATCCTGTAAGCTAGGCTTTAGTATATGTGACCTGAAAAATTACCAGAAGAGAAGAGTGTCTTTTCAAGAAGCAGAGGAACTAGAGACCAAATTGCTAACATTCGTTGGGTCATGGAAAAAGCAAGTGAGTCCCTGAAAAAAAAAACAAAAAAAAAAACTATTTCTGCTTCATTGACTAGTCTAAGGCAAATAGAAGGAGAAGAAATGGAAGCAGTATCAGATTTTATATTATTGGGCTTGAAGATCACTGCAGGCAGTGACTGCAGCCATGAAATTAAAAGACACTCATTCTCAGAAAACTATGACAAATCTGGACAGCATACTAAACAGCAAAGATATCACCTTGCTAGCAAAGGTCCGCATGGTCAAACAATGTGAGAGTTAGACTGTATAAAAAACTGAGCACCACAGAAATGATGCTTTCAAATTGTGGTTTTGGAGAAGATTTCTGAGAGTCCCTTGGACAGTAAGCAGATTAAATTAGTCAATACTTAGACTCCAGATTCAATCAAAGGCTCTTGATTGAAACAAAGGCAAGACTCAAAGACACTTGATTCCCTTAGTGCTGAGAAGCACTCCAAAACAAAAGACAACAAAATGTGTCACTTTACCTGTCATTACAGCCAATCTTTAGAATGTAGTTACTCAGTCTAAGATGAAGCCCCCATCTGAAGCCTTCTTGTCTTGGTAAGAACTTTAAAAGCTTGTGCTTCATTGACATAGCCTTCAAGAACCCTGGACCCTGGCTATGCCAGGATGAAGCACTATTAAACTCTAGTATTGTTTATGTTTCCTCTGCCAAGTAGAATGATCTTTGAACTGAAGAGAATAGAGATATTGTAGCCAGCAGAACATTCATAGATATACAAATAGTTGGAACCTTGGAAGGTATCAACACCATCTCTGATTTTATTGGTTAGGAAACTGAGGTATAGAGAAGTTAAGTGACTTTCCCATGGTACATCTATAATAGAATCCCAGCCCTTTTTTTAACATTATATGGAGATATAGGTATGGTATATACATATACACACATGTACCCATATGCACATTACAAATATGAACTTATATTAACACATATATGTGTATACATACATTTATATATATATATATATATATGCATATGTGTGTATACACACACATGCACATATACAGATATGTAGTGAAAGCCTGAGTGTAGTGAGGCCCTACTGTTAGTGCAGAGCCTGTTCTCCACATGCAAGGAGAAATTAGTCTTGTGCAACACAAAAGGAGGTAGACAAGAGATCTCCAGCCTCTTTTCCTAATACCCTTCTCTAAAGGGAACTATAAATCCTACCATGAGGAGAAGCTGAAAGCTGTAGCAAGAATCCATGAGTCTGCTCTCCTCACAGGAAGCGAATTGTGATGCTACCAATCAATTAAGTGATTAAGGTAGAGTAAAGATATAGCTCATAGGAGTTGAGATTGAAGAACTGTGTTTCTAGAGTATTTTGGGGAAGGGGAACATTGTATTTTGTAGTCCACAAGAATGAAGGCAGGGGTAGGGGGTTGGGGGAAAAAAAAGTGGTTTCTAAACTCCTTGAAAAAGAAAGCACATTGTGTCTCAATATAAGCTCCTCCAAGTCTTTGCCATTCACTTTAAAGGAGGAGAGTGGGAAAAATGATTCTGGTAGGATGTGGGAGTCTAAAAGAGGTAGTCAATCAGTGAGCATTTATTTTTTCTTTAATTTACTTAATTTTAGGTTTCAACAGTCACTTCCACAAGCTTTTGAGTTTTAAATTTTCCCTGCCCCCTCCTCTTCCCCTCCCTAAGATAGTGTGCAATCTGATAAAGGATCTACATATACATTCTTATTAAACATATTTTCACATTAGTCGTGTTGTAAAGAAGAATTAGAATGAATGAGAGAAAACACAAGAAAGAAAAACCAAACAAAACAAAAAAAGAGAGAAAGCAAATAGTATGCTTTGATCTGCATTCAGACTCCATGGTTCTTTCTTTGGATGGGAAAGCATTTTCCATCATGAATCTCTAGGAGTTATCTTAGATTTTTGCATTGCTGAGAAGAGCTAAGACTATCAAATTTAGTCATTGCGCAATGTCGCAGTTACTATGTACAGTGCTCTCTTGTTTCTGTTCATTTCACTCAGCATCAGTTCATATAAGTCTTTCCAAATTTTTTCTGAAGTCCACCTTCTCATAATTTCCTATAGAACAATAGTATTCCATTACATTCATAAACCACAACTTGTTAAGCTATTCCACAAATGATGTGCACCTCCTCAATTTCCAATTCTTTGTCACCACAAAAAGAGATGCTAAAAATATCTTTGTACATGTGGACCCTTTTCCCATTTTTATGATCTCTTTGGGATACAGCCCTATAGGTGGTATTGCTGGATCAAAGGGTATGAACATTTTTATAGCCCTTTGGGCATAGTTCTAAATTACTCTGAGGAATGTTTGGATCAGTTCACAACTCCAGCAACAAGGCATTAGTGTTCCAATTTTTCCACATCTTCTCCAGTATTTATCATTTTCCTGTTTTGTCATGCTAACTATTCCAATAGGTGTGATATAAATCTCAGGAGTTGTTTTGATTTGATTGATTGATTCTCTAATCAATAGTGATTTAGAGAATTTTTTTCATATCACTATAGTTAACATTAATTTCTTCCTCTGAAAACTGCCTTTTCATATCCTGTGCCCATTTAGCAACTGGGGACTGACTTCTATTCTTACAAATGTGACTCAGTTCTCTATATATTTTAGAAATGAAGCCTTTATCAGACACAGATATTCTTTCCCAATTTTCTTCTTCCCTCCTAGTCTTGGCTGCATTGGTGTTGTTTGTACAAAAGCTTTTTGATTTAATATAATGAAAATTGTCAGTTTTGTTTTTCATAATGTTCTCTATCTCTTGTTTTGCCATAAATTCTTCCCTTCTCCATAAATCTGAAAGGCAAACTATTCCTTGATCTCCCAGATTGCTTATAGTATCAGCCTTTATATCTAAATCATGAAACCATTTTGAATTTATTTTGGTATACAGTGTAAAAGGTTGGTCTACGCCCGGTTTCTGCCATACTATTTTCCATTTTTCCACCAGTTTTTGTCAAATAGTGAGCTCTTATCCCAGAAGCTGGTGTCTTTTGGTTTGTCAAATAGTAGATTACTATAGTCAATCACTACCATGTCTTGTATAGTAACATATTGCACTGAACCACCACTTTATTTCTTGGCCAGTGTCCGGGGCCACGACCCCAGGGAGGGGCGCAGTCTGAGATGCCCAGGGGTGTGACCTGCTGGAACACCCCAGTAACAGCGCAGCTCGACCCCCCGGGCGGCGCTTGGGAGAGGCTCAGGCTCGGGATATAGGGGCTGGCTGGGAAGGGAGAGGGAAAGAGAACAAAGGAGAACAGGATGTAAGCAATAAAGTAGTAGTGCCTCTGCCACTTGGTGTTCTCTGCCTGTCTGTTCCATCCCACTTCCCCAGTAACCACTCCAAGCGGGAAGATGGGCTGGCGAGGAGCCCCACCAAAGACAGACTGGTTGCTCTCCTTGGCCAGGTGAGTATGGTAGGGTAGGGCTGTGATCCAAGCGAAGGCTCGGGGAGGGCAGGGCTAACTCCCTCGCCCTGAGCAGGCCAGTACCTAGTAGTTTTCCTTATTGCTGCTTTATGATACAGTTTAAGATCTGGTAAGACTAGGCCGCCTTCCCTAGCATTTCTTTTCATTAATTCCCTTGATATTCTGGACCTTTTATTCTTCCAGATGAATTTTCTTATTTTTTTTTCTAGCTCTAAATATTAATTTTTGGTAGTTTGATTGGTATGGCACTGAATAAGTAAATTATTTAAGTAGAATTGTTATTTTATTGTATTAGCTCAGCCTACCCATGAGCAGCTGATATTTTCCCAATTATTTAGATCTAACATTATTTGTGTGAAAAGTGTTTTGTAATTTTGTTTGTATAGTTCTTGGGTTTATTTTGGCAGGTAGACTCCCATATATTTTATAATGTCTACAGTAACTTTAAGTGGAATTTCTCTATCTGTTGCCATTGAGCTTTGTTGCTAATATATAGAAATATCAATGATTTATGTGGGTCTATTTTATATCTTGCAACTTTGCTAAAATTACTTATTATTTCAAGTAGTTTTTTACTTGATTCTCTAGGATTCTCTAAGTAAATCACCATATCATCATATCATCTGCAAAGAATGATGACTTAGTTTCTTTTCACCTATTCTCCTTCCTTCAATTTCTTTTTCTTCTCTTATTGCTAAATCTACATATCTAGTAACAAATTGAATAATAAGGGTGATAGTGGACATCCTTGTTTCACCCCTGATGTTATCAGGAATGCTTCTTGCTTATCTCTATTACATATAATGCTTGCTGATAGTTTTAGGTAGATGTCACTCATCATTTTGAGGAAGTATCCATTTATTCCTATACTTTCTAGTGTTTTTAATAGGAATGAGTGTTCTATTTTGTCAAAAAGCTTTTTCTGCATCTATTGTGATAATCACATTGTTTCTGTTAGATTTGTTGTAATATGATCAATTATGCTGATGGTTTTCTTAATATTAAAATAGCCCTGCATTCCTGGTATAAATCCGGCCTGTGTCTTATTCTCATGGCAAGCTCCTGTAATCTTTTTGACAATATTTATTTAGAATTTTTGCATTTATATCCATTAGGGAAATTGGCCTATAATTCTCTTTCTCTGCTTTGACTCTTCCAACTTAGGTATCAGTACCATATTTATATCATAAAAAGAATTTGGTAGGACTTCTTCTCCTAGTTTCCTTGTCTATATAGTATTGGAATTAATTGCTCATTAAATGTTTGCTAGAATTAGCTTGTATATTCATGTGGTCCTGGAGATTTTCTTCCTGGGAGATCACTGATGGATTGTTCAATTTCTTTTTCTGAGATGGTGTTATTTAGATATTTTACTTCCTCTTCTGTTAATCTGTGAAATTTATCTTTTTTGTAAATATTCATCCATTTCACTAAGATTGTCAGATTTATTGGCAGAGTTGGGCAAAATAGTTCTAATTATTCTTTTAATTTCCTTTTCATCGGTGGTGAATTCATCTTTTTTTCCTTTTTGATATTGGTAATGCTTTTTTCCCTTTTAAAAAATCAAATTAACCAAAGATTTATCTGTTTTTTTTTTCATAAAACCAACTCTTTAATTTTATTAGTTCAATCATTTTCTTAATTTTACTAATCTTTCCTTTGGTTTTCAGAATTTCTAATTTGGTATTTAGTTGGGGATTTTTAATTTGTTCTTTTTCTACCTTTTTTCAGTTTCTTGCACAATTCATTGCTCTCTTCTTTCGCCATTTTGTTCATGTAAGTGATATACATTTTCCTCTAAGAATTGCTTTGACTGTATCCTGTAAGTTTTGGTATGTTGTTTCATTATTGTCATTTTCTTGGATGAAGTTATTGTTTGTATTATTTGTTGTTTGACCCCCTCATTCTTTAGGATTAGATTATTTAGTTTTTAATTAATTTTTATTCTACCTTCCATGGTCCTTTATTACATATAACTTATTATATCATGATCTTAAAAGGATGTATTTAATATTTCTGCCTTTCTGCATCAGATTGTGAGGTTTTTATGCCTTAGTACATATTCAAATTTTGTGTATGTGCCAAGTACCACTGAGAAAAAGGTATACATTCCTTTCTATCCCTATTAATTTTTCTCCAGAAGTCTATTATATCTAACTCTACTAAAGTTCTATTTACCTTATTAACTTCTTTTTTGTTTATTTTGTGGTTAGATTTATCTAGTTCAGAGAAGGGGAGGCTGAGGTTCCCAACTAGAATAGATTTCCTATTTCTTCCTCTGATCTCCTTAACTTCTCCAAGAATTCGGATGCTATACCACTTGGTATATATATATGCTTTTTTTTTTTAATTCAGCTGAAGCATAATATATTCTACTCCAGCCTTTTACCTTTACCTTGTGTGTATCCCTCTGTTGTTAATGTGTTTCTTGTATGTAGGATTATGGTTTTAAATCCATTCTGCTATCCACTTACATTTTTGGGGTGAGTTCAACCCATTCACACTCACGGTTGTGATTACTATCTGTATCTTTCTCTGCATCCTATTTCTTGCCCCACTATTTATGCTTTCATTTCTCTTTTCACTCTTTCTCTCAAAGGTTTTCCTTTTTATCACCACCTCCCTCAACTTCTCTCCCTTTTCTTTCCCTTTTGTCTTACTACTTCTTCCCTCCCTGCTCCTTTTCCACTCACCCCATTTCCCATTTCCTTCCTACTGCCTTTAGAACAAATTAGATTTCTATACCTCACTGAGCATGTTATTCTCTCATTGAGCCAAATCTAAGGAGAGTAAAGTTCAAACAATGCTCATCTCCCTTCCTTCTTTCCCTCTACTGTAACTTGATTTTGTGCCTCTTCATATGAGGTAATTTACCTTTTTGCCTCTTCCTTTCCTCTTTTCCCATCCCAATCCCTTTCATCCCTTAATTAGGGTTTTTTATCATCACATCAAAGTCAATTTATACCCACTCCTTCTGTCTAAGTATATCCTTTCTACATATTGTAATAAAGATACTCAGGAGTTACAAGTATTATCTTCCCATGTAGGGATGTAAACAGGTTGCCCTTATTGAATAACATTTTTTTCTTTCCTGTTGTAATGGCAATCAAAGTGGGATGTTATGCTCCTTTTTTTTTCCTTTTGGAGTGCTTCTCAACACTAAGGCAACAAAGTGCCTTTGATTGAGACTTGCCTTTGTTTCAATCAAGACTCTTTGTTTGAATCAAGAGTCCTTGATTGGAAACAGTATATATACTCTGAGGTTAGCATTTTGCTTTGGAGCTCACTCATTGGAAGAATGTTCATGTGATTTGGTCAGAACAGACTCTGGGTAGGGGTTGAGGAGCCCCCTGGCTTTGAAAATACAGATGTTGGAAGGGGCAGAGCCAAGATGGCCACGGGAAAGTAGGGACTAGCATGAGCTCCCCGCCAAGTCCCTCCAAAAACCTCTAAAAATGGCTTTGAACTAATTCTAGTACTGCAGAACCCACAGCGTAGCAGAGGGAAGCAGGGCTCTAGCCCAGGACAGCTTGGATGGTCTCTGGGTAAGGTCTATCCCACACGGAGCTGAGAGCAGAGGGGAGCAGAGCTGAGCGGAGCAGAGACCAGCATGGGTGGCATGGACCAACAAGACCAGGAGCTGGGCAGAGCATACCCTAGTGCCCTGAATCAGTGAGCTGTGACAGTTACCAGACTTCTCAACCCACAAACACCAAAGACAACAGAGACGGTTAGTGGGAAAAGCTGCTGGGGACAGGGATTTTGCGGTTTGGCCACCACCCCAGGGGCAGTGGAGGTGGTGCAGCTTTAGAACTACAGCTGCAGTTGCTTCTGGTCCAAGGCCCACCTGGTGGGAGGAATTAAGTGGTGGATCAGAGCAGGAGTGAAAAACCTGCTGAAGATCTAAGTCCAGTCCAGGTTGGGGGTTCTTGGGGAAGGAGGAGAGCTGGTGAGGCAGAGCTGGCATACAACTCAAGCGTGGAACATAGAACTCTTTAGTCTACAAGAAGTCATACCTTGCTGAAAAACCTCAAGGGTCAAGTAAGTTGTCTGGGAACATGGCCAGGCAGCAAAACGTACCCAGATTCACTCTCAGACTTTGGAATCCTTCTTTGGGGACAAAGAAGACCAAAACATACAGCCAGAAGAAGTCAACAAAGTAAAAGAGTCTACAACAAAAGCCTCCAAGAAAAATACGAACTGGTCTCAGGCCATGGAAGAGATCAAAAAGGATTTTGGAAAAGAAAGTTAGAGATGTAGAGAAAAAAAACTGAGAAGAGAAATGAGGAGGAGAGAAAACCATGAAAAATAAGTCAATGACTTACTAAAGGAGACCCAAAAATATACTGAAAAATATACTGAAGAAAACAACACCTTAAAAAATAGACTAACTCAAATGGCAAAATAGCTCCAAAAAGCCAATGAGGAGATAAATGCCTTGAAAGGCAGAATTAGCCAAATGGAAAAGCAGGTTCCAAAGACCACTGAAGAAAATGCTAGCTTAAAAATTAGATTGGAGCAAGTGGAAGCTAGTAACTTGATGAGAAATCAAGATATTCTAAAACAAAACCAAAGGAATTAAAAAATGGAAGACAATATGAAATATCTCATTGGAAAAACCACTGACCTGGAAAATAGATCCAGGAAAGAGAATTTAAAAATTATTGGACTACCAGAAAGCCATGATCAAAAACAGAGCCTAGAAATCATCTTTCAGGAAATTATCAAGGAGAACCGCCCTGATATTCTAGAGCCACAGGGCAAAATAGAAATTGAAAGAATCTACAGATCACCTCCTCAAAGAGATCCCAAAAAGAAATCTCCTAGGAATATTGTCGCCAAATTCCAGAGCTCCTAGATGAAGGAGAAAATACTACAAGCAGCCAGAAAGAAACAATTTGAGTATTGTGGAAACACAATCAGAATAACCCAAGATCTAGCAGCTTCTACATTAAGAGATCAAAGGGCTTGGAATACGAAATTCCGGAGCTCAATGGAGCTAGGATTAAAACCAAGAATCAGCTACCCAGCAAAACTGAGTATCATGCTCCAAGGCAAAA
>CM053623.1:381450483-381476223 GCA_028646595.1 Phalanger gymnotis
TCCTTTAGCAAGTCATTGACTTGTTTTTCATGGTTTTCTCTCATCCTTCTCGTTTCTCTCCTCAATTTTTCCTCTACTTCTCTAACTTGCTCTTCCTTTTTGATCTCTTCCATGGCCTGAGACCAGTTCATGTTTTTCTTGGAGGTTTTTGTTGTAGGCTTTATGACTTTGTTGACTTCTTCTGACTGTATGTTTTGGTCTTCTTTGTCACCAAAGAAGGATTCCAGTGTCTGAGACTGAATCTGGGTGAGTTTTCACTGCCTGGCCATGTTCCCAGCCACCTTACTTGACCCTTGAGTTTTTCAGTGGTGTATGACTACTTGTAGACTAAAGAGTTCTATGTTCCATGCTTGGGTGGATGTGCTGCCTCACCAGCACTCCTCCTTCCTGAAGAACCCCCTACCCTGACTGGGCTTAAATCTTCAGCAGGTTCTGTACTCCTGCTCTGATCAGCCACTTAATTCCTCCCACCAGGTGGGCCTGGGGCTGGAAGCAACTGCAGCTGTAGTTCTGTAGCTGCCCCACCTCTGCTGCCTCTTGGGCAGTGGACCAACCGCAAACTCCCTGTCCCCAGCAGCTTTTCCCACAAACTTTCTCTGTTGTTTTCGGTGTTTATGGGTTGAGAAGTCTGGCAACTCCCACAGCTCACCGATTCAGTGTGCTAGGGCATGCTTCGCCCAGCTCCTGGTCTGGCTGGTCCATGCCGCCCACCCTGGCCTCTGTTCTGCTCTGCTCCGCTCCCAGCTCTGTGTGGGGCAGACCTTACCCAGAGACCATCCAGGCTGTCCTGGGCTAGTGTCATGCTTCCCTCTGCTGTTTTGTGGGCTCTGCAGTTCTTCTCTGTTGTCCCTGGTGTTTGTGAGTTGAGAAGTCTTGCAACTGCCACAGCTCACTGATTCAGGGTGCTAGGGCACACTCCACCTGGCTCCTGGTCTGCTTGGCCTGCACCGCCCATGCTGGGCTCTGCTCTGCTGTTCTCTGCTCCCAGCTCTGTGTGGGATAGACCTCACCTAGAGACCATTCAGGCTGTCCTGGGCTGGAGCCCTGCTTCCCTCTGCTATTTCGTGGGTTCTGCAGTTCTAGAATTGGTTCAGAGCCATTTTTATAGGTTTTTGGAAGAACTTGGCAGGGAGCTCCAGCTAGTCCCTGCTTTCCAGCCGCCATCTTGGCTCCACCCCTCTTACCACTATTTCTTAATCTCTTCTACTTCTGTTACATCCCTCCCATTTTGTTTCTTATTTCACCGGAAACATTCACTTTATATCTCTAATTTTCTTGAGAAGATGCCTTGTTTTTCCCATTCTGTCATTTTCTTATATTTCTTTTCATTGCTCTATTAAAAGAAGTTTCTTATATATCTTTGGCAGTCTCTGGAACTCTGCATTTGGTTTGGTAAAGCTTTCTTTTTCTCCTTTTCCTTTCATTTTTCCTCTTTGCTCAGCTATTTTGCTTTCTTGCTTTTCTTTTTCTTAGAAATTTGTTGTTGTTGCTGTCCCCTGTATAATATTGTAAACCTCTGTCCATATTTCTTCTATAGGTGTTCTACCTACCACTCTAATCAATCAAATATATTCATCATTTCCACATCACAGTTATAAAGGATGTTATTTAGGTCATGCCTATTCAGACTGGTAATTTTCCTTACTGTCTTCAATTGGGTCTGAATTTTGCAATAAGAAGTTCATGAGCTAAGTCACAGGCAGGTTCATGTCTTGTTTTAACTTACTGCAAGCTTTCCCACCTCTGATTGCAAAATATATAATCAGTCTGTTTTCTATATTGACCATCTGCTGATATCTATATATAGAATCTCCTTTTGAGTTGTTGAAAGAGTGTTTTTTATGATCAGAGTTATCTTGACAAAGTTCTGTTCATCTTTGCCCTGCATTATCTTTTACTCTAAAGCCAACCTTGCCTCTTATTCCAGTTATCTGTCAGTTGCCTTCTTTAGCATTCCAATTCTCTATGATCAATTTGAATTTTTTTTGTTTTTTTTTCCTAAAAGATATTATAGATCTTTATAGAACTGATCAACTGTGGTCTCCTTTGTATCAGTTTTTGGAGCACAGATTTGTATTAATGTGATGTTGAATTGACTGCCTTGGATTCAAATAGTTATCATTAGATTATATTCCAGTACTACTTTTCTTACTTAATTACTGACTTTGAGATCTACTTCATTTCTTCTAAGAGATTCTAGTCCATAGTAGTATATGTAATGGTCATTTGAATTAAATTCACCTCTTGCTCTCCATTTAATTTTGCTGACATCCAGCATGTTGATTTTGAATCTTTGCATCTTCTGTTAGACCACATCCAGCTTATTCTAGTTCATAGATTCCAGGTTTTTTCACAAATATTGATCTTTGAACTTTGCTTTTGTTACTAGATAAATCTTTAGATAAGTTTCCTTTTGCCTTTGAATGATTTTCTTCATTAGTCCTGGAGCTACATTTTTTTTGTTTTACTCCACTCTTTCTCAGTAGCATGTTGGATATCTTCTGACCTGAGGGGCTCATCTTCCATTGCCATATATTTTACATTTTAATAATGTCCATAGGATTTTATTGGCAAAGACTCTGAAGTGCTTTGCATTTTCCTTCCCTAGTGAATCACCTTTTACAAAACTCTCTACTGTGACCTGGTCATGTTGGGTAAGCCTGCATGACCCAGTTCATAGTTTCATTGATCCCTGCTTTATCATGGTGGACATGCTTGCATTCTTGCTTATCACTAAAGTTTAATTCTCATTGTCATTCTGAGATATAGGTCCAAATGGAACTAGGCCAAATGATAGGAGCCCATTCCCAGATTCTAACTAGACACCTGGTTGTGTCCATGTATATTACTTTGGTCAAGACAAGAAAGAGTTTACCAATGAAGTGCCTGTGGCCATGAGACATCTTCTCCTGAGGTTTGCTGCTGAAAGGTTTGAAACCCGCCCCCTTGAACTTCCATGAACAGCTCTAATCACTCCCTCCCTCACTCACTGACCCAGAGAATTCCTTGGAGAAAATGCTGGAATAGAGGAGACAGAAGTGGGACTTCAGTAGCCAAACAGTGAGAACTCCTGAGTCCCAGAGGGGAGGGTCAACACCAGGAAGCCAGATATGCCTTTGTACAGTCAGGGGAAGTGGCAGCCACCAGCACAGACAGTAGCTGAGACCACTGGGGCTGGAGAACACCCCAGGGGAAGAAGACACTTATGGCAGCCAGATGACCCCTCCCCCACACCTCAGGAAACAAAGGCCATAATACACAAAGCCAGCAACTAGGCTCACAATTCCCAGAACATGAAACCTAGGACAGAGATCCCTGGGCCCCCAAAACAGAAATCCACTGTAAAGCCAGGAAAAATACAACCAATATGAAGAAGAATATGAAAAAACCGAGGACCATTGATTCTTTTTATGGAGACAGGGAAGGTCAAAATACCAATTCAGAAGAGGACAGCATTGACACTGTACCCACATCTGATACGTCAAAAGGGAATGTGAACTAGTCTCAAGCCCAAAAAGCATTCCTGAAGAGCTAAAGGAGGATTTTAAAAACCAAGTTAGGGAGGTAAAAGAAAAAATGAAAAAAAATTGGTGAAATGGCTAAGTAGATTCAGAATCTAAATAGAGAAAATGACACCCTGAAGGGTAAAATTATCCAATTGGAAAAGGAGACTCAAAAGCAAAATGAAGACAGCAACTCATTAAAAATTAGAATTGAAAAAGTAGAAGCTAATGACTCTCTGAGGCATCAAGAAGTAGTCAAAGAAAATGTAAAGAAAGAAAAAATAGAAAAAAAAATGTTTAATATCTGATTGGAAAAACTACTGACCTGGAAAATAGATCCCAAAGAAACAATTTAAGAATTGTGGTCTACTGGAAAAACACAATGAAAAAAAAGAGCCTGGACAGTATCTTCGAAGAAATTAACAAAGATAACTGCCCAGAGGTCCTAGAACCAGAAGGGAAAATAATCATTGATAGAATCCACCTATCACCCCCTGTAAAAGATCCTAAATTGAAAACTCCAAGAAATACTATAGTCAAATTTCAGAATTGCAAAGTCAAGGATAAAAATACTGCAAGCAGCCAAAAAGAAACAATTCAAACATTGTGGAATTACAGTCAACATCACACAGGATCTTTCAGCTTCTACATTAAATGGCAGGAGAAATTAGAATATGATATTCCAAAGGGCAAAGGAACTTGGACTACAACTAAACATCAACTATTCAGTAAAACTGAGCATAATTTTTCAGGCGAGGAGATGAACATTCAATGAAATATGGGAATTCCAGACCTTCCTGATGAAAAGGGCAGAACTCAACGGTAAATTTTATCTTCAAATACAAAACTCAAGAGAGACATATAAAGGTAAATGGGGAAGACCCCCCCCCACCACAAATATTTTAATTAATAAAGGCAAATTGTTTACATCCTTATATAGGATTATATTGTTTTATATATGTTTTATATACATATACACACACACATATATGTCGATCTTGAGAATAGTTCAGTTATTATGACAATTGAAAGGGATACAGATAGACTGTGGGTGTTAGTATAAAATAACTGCTATAAGGATAAAAAATATGATTGTCAGATGTAGAGGGAGGGTTCTGGGGGAAGAAGTGAGGAGGTAGTAGGAAAGGGTAAATTGTGTCAAGTTGAGAGGCACAAAAACACACTGTATTGGGAAAGACAGGAAGAAGAAGAGTACTATATGAGCTTTACTCTCATTGGATTTGGTTCAGGAAGAGAATAACATGCTCTGAGAAGTAAAGAGATCAAACTTGTCCTACAGGCAGTGGGTAGGGAGGGGGGAAAGAAAAGTGGGGTGGTCAGAAGGGAGAAAAGAAGTAGCAAGGGGAAAAGGGTAAGATAAAGGAGGGAAATTAAGAGGGAGAGTAAATTTAAAAAGGCAGCGGTCAAAAGCAAAACTTTTTTTCTTTTTTTTAAATTTTTAAAATTTTATTTAATTTATTTAATATATTTAGTTTTCATCATTGCTTTTCACAAGAGTTTGAATTACGAATTATCTCTACATTTCTACCTTCCTGCCCACTCCAAGATGGCATATATTCTAGTTGTCTGGTTCCCCAGTCAGCCCTCCCTTCTGCCACGCCACTCCCCTTCCTTCCCCCTTTCCCTTCTTCTCTTGTAGGGCAAGATAAATTTCTATGTCCCATTGCCTGTGTATATTATTTCCTAATTACATGCAAAAACATTTTTTCTTGTTTTAGAATGTCTGTTTTTAAAACTTTGAGCTCCAAATTCTCTCCCCTCTTCCCTCCCCACCCACCGTCCCTAAGAAGGCAAGCAATTCAACATAGGACACATGCGTATCATTATGTAAAACCCTTCCACAATACTCATGTTGTGAAAGATTAACTATGTTTTGCTCTTTCCTAACTTATCCCCCGTATTGAATTTTCTCCCATGATCCTATGTCTTTTCAAAAGTGTTTGTTTTTGATTACCTCCTCTCCCTTTATGACCTCCTTTCTATCTTCCCCCCTTTTTTATCTTCTTCCTCCTTCTTTCCTGTGGGATTAGATACCCAATTGAGTGTGTATGGTATTCCCTCCTCAGGTCAGATTCACTGAGAGCAAGATTTACTCATTCATCTTCATCTGCCCCCTCTTCCCTTCCTACAGAACCGCTTTTTCTTGCCATTTTTATGTGAGATAATTTACCCCATTCTATCTCTCCCTTTCTCCCTCTCAATATATTCTTCTCTTATCCCTTAATTTGATGTTATTTTTTAGATATCATCCCTTCATATTCAAGTCACCCTGTGCTCTCTCTCTCTCTCTCTTCATATATATATATATATATATACATACATATGCATATATATGTATGTACCTACATATATACATACATAGACACACACATGTATATATATGCATATTCATTTCAGTTACTATGATACTGAGGTCTCTTGAATCATACACATCATCTTCCCATATAGGAATGTAAAGAGAACAGTTCAACTTTAGTAAGTCCGTTATGATTTCTCTTTCTTGTTTAACTTTTTATGCTTCTCTTGAATCCTGTGTTTGAAAGTCAAGTTTTTGATTCAGCTCTGGTCTTTTCACTGAGAAAGCTTGAAAGTACTCTATTTTATTGAAAATTCATGTTTTGCCTTGGAGCATGATACTCAGTTTTGCTGGGTAAGTGATTCTTGATTTTAATCATAGCTCCATTGACCTCTGGAATATTGTATTCCAAGACCTTCAGTCCCTTAATGTGGAAGCTGCTAGTTCCTGTGTTATCCTCATTGTTTTTCCACAATACTCAAATTATTTCTTTCTGGCTGCTTGCAGTATTTTCTCCTTGATCTGGGAGCTCTGGAATTTGGTGACAGTATTCCTAGGAGTTTTCTTTTTGGGATCTTTTTCAGGAGGCAATCTGTGGAGTCTTTCAATTTCTATTTTGCCCTGTGGCTTTAGAATATCAGGGCAGTTCTCCTTGATAATTTTTTGAAAGATGATATCTAGGCTCTTTTTTCGATCATGGCTTTCAGGTAGTCTAATAATTTTAAAATGATCTCTCCTGGCTCTATTTTCCTGGTCACTGGGTTTTCCAATGAGATATTTCACATTGTCTTCCACTTTTTCATTCCTTTGGTTCTGTTGTATAATATCTTGATTTCTCATAAAGTCACCAGCTTCCACTTGCTCCAATCTAATTTTTAAGATAGTATTTTCTTCAATGGTCTTTTGGACCTCCTTTTCCATTTGGCTAATTCTGCCTTTCAAGGCAAGGAATTCTTCTCCTCATTGGCTTTATGGAGCTCTTTTGCCATTTGTGTTAGTCTATTTTTTTTTAAGTTCTTGTTTTCTTCAATATATTTTTTAGTATTTTTTGGGTTTCCTTTAGCAATTCATTGACGTGTTTTTCATGGTATTCTCTCATCCTCATTTCTCTTCCCAATTTTTCCTCTACTCCTCTAACTTGCTTTTCCAAATCTTTTTTGAACTCTTCCGTGGCTTGAGACCAGTTCATGTTTTTCTTGGAGGCTTTTGTTGTAGGCTCTTTGACTTTGTTGACATCTTCTGGCTGTATGTTTAGGTCTTCTTTGTCACGAAAGAAAGATTCCAAAGTCTGAGACTGAATCTGAGAGCATTTTTGCTGCCTGGCCATGTTCCCAGCCAACCTATTTGACCCTTGAGATTTTCAGCAGGGTATGACTGCTTGTAGAGTAAAGAGTACTTTGTTCCAAGCCTGAGGGGATGTTCCAGTTGTTTTGAGAGCTATTTATATACAGCCAGCTCTGCCACACCAACACTCCTCTTTTCCCCAAGAACCTCCAACCCAGACCTGACTCAAATCTTAAGCAGACTCTCCATTCCTGCTATGATCTGCCACTTAATTCCTCCCATCATGTGGTCCTGGGGCCAGAACCAACTGCAGCTGTAATTTTGTAGGTGCACCACCCTCACTGCCCTGGGGCAGTGACCGAACTGCCAAGTCCTTCACTCTGTCCTCAGCAGCTTTTCCCACTAGCTTTTTCTGTTGTCTTTGGTGTTTGTGGGTTGAGAAGTCTGATAACTGCCACAGCTCACTGATTCAGGGCGCTAGGGCCTGCACCACCTGGCTCCTAGTCTGGTTCATCCTGCCATCGCCCATGCTGGACTCTGCTTCCCTCTGCTCCATGTGCAATAGATCTCATCCAGAAACCATGCAGAATGTCCTGGGCTGGACCTCTGCTTCCCTCTGTAATTTTGTGAGTTCTGCAGTTCTAGAATTTGTTGAGAGCCATTTTTTATAGGTTTTTGGAGGGACCTGGCAGGAAGCTCATGCAAGTCCCTGCTTTCCAGCTGCCATCTTGGCTCTGCCCCGTCAAGCAAAACTCTTGAGGAGCGGAAGCAGGAGGGAGAAATAAAAGCATAAACAGGGGGTGGGGAACAGGATAGACAAAAAGATACAGCTTATAATTATAACTGTGAATGTGAATGGGATGAACTCTCCCATAAAATGGAGGCGGGTAGCAGAATGGATTAAAAACCATAATCCTACAATATGTTGTTTACCAGAAACACATTTGAAAAAGGGCAATACACTCAGGGTAAAAATAAAAGGATGGAGTAGAGTATATTGTGCTTCAGCTAAAGTAGAAAAAGCAGGAATAACAATCCTAATCTCAGACAAAGCAAAAGGAAAGATAGATCTAATTAAAAGAGATAGGGAAGGACACTAAATCCTGCCGAAAGGTACCATAAACAATGAAGTAATGTCATTGTTTAACATATACGCACCAAGTGGTATAGCATGCAGATTCTTAGAGGAGAGGTTAAGGGAGTTACAGGAAGAAATAGACAACATACCTATACTAGTGGGGGACCTCAACCTCCCCCTCTCTGAACTTGATCAATCTAACCTCAAAATAAACAAGAAGGAAGTTAAGGAGGTAAAGAGAATTTTAGAAAAGGTAGATATGATAGACATCTGGAGAAAACTGAATGGCGATAAAAAGGAATATACTTTTTGCTCTGCAGTACATGGGCCATAATCAAAAACTGACCATGTACTAGGGAATAAAAACCTCACAATCCAGTACAGAAAGGCTGAAATAGTCAATGCTTCTTTCGAAGATCATGATGCAATAAAAATTATTTGTAATAAAGGACCATGGAAATATAAAAGTAAAAATTAAAACTAAATAATCCTGAAGAATGAGTGGGTCAAAGAACAAATCAGAGCAATAATTAATAACTTCATTCAAGAGAATGAGAATAATGAGACAACATACCAAATTTAAGGGATGCAGCAAAATGAGTTCTTAGGGGAAGTTTTATATCTCTAAATGCTTACATGAATAAAATAGATGAAAAGGAGATCGATGAAATGGGCATGCAACTAAAAAAACTAGAAAAAGAACAAATTTAAAATCCCCAATTATATACCAAATGAGAAATACTGGAAATCCAAGGAGAGATTAGTAAAATTGAACTCAAGAAAACTATTGAACTAATAAAGCTTAAGCTGGTTTTATGAAAAAGTCAATAAAATTGATAAACCCTTGGTCAATTTGATTAAAAAAAAGAAAGAAAACCAAATTACCAGTATCAAAAATGAAAAGGGTGAATTTACCTCCAATGAAGAGGAAATTAAAACAATAATTAGGAATTATTTTGCCCAATTGTATGCCCATAAATTTGATAACCTCAGGGAAATGGATGAATATTTACAAAAGTACAAATTGCCCAGATTAATAAGTGGAAGTAAATTACCTAAATAACCCTACTTCAGAAGACAAACCCAGGGCCTATATGAACACAATTGTGAAACACTTCTCGCACAAATAAAGTCAAATCCAATTAGATAGAATAACATCAGTTGCTCATGGTTAGGCTGAGCTAATATAATAAAAATGACAATTTTTCCTAAATTAATTTATTTATTCAGTGCCATACCAATCAAACTGCCAAAAGTATTGTACAGAGCTAAATAAAATAATAACAAAATTCATCTGGAAGAACAAAAATCCAGAATATCAAGGAAGTTAATGCAAAGGAATGCTAGGCAAGTTTGGGCTAGACATACCAGATATCAAACTGTACTATATAGCAGCAGTCCTCAAAACTACCTGATACTGGCGAAGAAACAGAGTGGTAGATCAGTGGAATAAGTTAGGTACACAAGACAGAGAAAGCATTGACTATAGCAATCTACTCTTTGATAAACCCAAAGAATCCAGCTTCTGGGTGAAGAATTCACTATTTCAAAAAAATGCTGGGATAATTGGAAAATAGTGTGGCAGAAACTGGGCATAGACCCATATTTCATAGCATATACCAAAATAAAGTCAAAATGGGTTCATGATTTCGGAATAAAGGCTGATATTATAAGCAGTTTGGGAGAGCAAATAATAGTTTTCCTGTCAGATTTATGGAGAAGGGAAGAATTCATGACCCAACAAGAGATAGAGAGCTTTATAAAATGCAAAATGGATAATTTTGATTATGCTAAACTGAAAGGTTTTTGTATAAACAAAGCCAATGCAACAAAATTAGGAGGGAAGCAGAAAATCGGGAGAAAATCTTTACGACCAGGGTCTCTGATAAAGGCCTCTTCTCTAAAATATACAGGGAACTGAGCCAAATTTATAGGAATAACATCATTCCCCAATTGAGAAATGGTCAAAGGATATGAACAGTTTTCAGATGAAGAAATTAATGATATCTATAGGCATATGAGAAAATGCTCTAAATCACTATTGATTAGAGAGATGCAAATCAAAACAAATTTTAGGTACTACATCTCTCCTGTCAGATTGGCTAAAATGACAAAACAGGAAAATGATAAATGCTAGTTAGGATGCAGGAAAATTGAAATACTGTTACACTGCTGGTGAAGTTGTGAAATGATCCAGCCATTCTGGAGAGCAATTTGGAAATATGCCCAAAGAGTTATAAAAATGTTCATACCCGTTGACCCAGCAATACCACTTCTAGAGCTGTATCCCAAAGAGATCACACAAGTGGGAACAGGACCCATATGTACAAAAATATTTATAGCAGCTTTTTTTGTAGTAGCAAAGAATTGGAAAACAAGGGGATGCCCATCAATTGGGGAATGGCTGAACAAGCTGTGGTATATGAACATAATGGAATACTATTGTGCTATAAGAAATGGGGAAGATACGGATTTCATAATAACCTGGAAAAACCTGCACTATATAATGGAGCAGAAACAGGAGAACATTATACACAACCACAGATATATGGATTCTGTGATGACTAACCTTGATAGACTTCGCTCTTCTTGGCAATACAAGGTTCATAGACAACTCCAAAGGACTCATGATGGAGAGAGCTATCTACATCCAGAGAAAAAAACTATGGAGTCTGAATGCAAATTGAGTCAAACTATTGGCTCTCCTTTTTTATTTCTTGTTTTTGTCATTTTTGGTTTTGTTTCTTCTTTCTCATGATTCATTGCATTGGTCATAATTCTTGTTTGCAACTTGACTATTGTGTAAATAAGTTTAATATGAAGGTTTATGTATAATCTGCATTGGACTCCATGCCGTCTTGGGGGAGGGGGGAGGGGAGGGAAGGGAAGAATATTTGAAACTCAAGAACATGTAAAACTAAGTGTTGTAATCTAAAAATAAAATAATCTAATTAAAAAAAGACAGGAAAGAGTTCTAGTCTAGGAAGCTAACTAAATGAGGTACAGAAAACACAAGATATGGCAAGGTACGTGGAATCTATGTTTTCTTTTTCGCAAAACTCCCATGCCCCACTACATTAAAATAATAAAAAATATATCAGACATGATGTAATTAGATCTATATAAAGAGGAAAAGAATGATAAATAGCTCTGTAATGTAAAGTATCTCAAATAATAGTGAGGAAAGCCTGATCTAAGAACATACAGCCCATCAGTTAGTTGACTGGTTTGACATTTAGATATGATAATTTATTTTCCTTTTC
The DNA here is from genome assembly GCA_028646595.1 of Phalanger gymnotis. Classification (NCBI taxonomy): domain Eukaryota; kingdom Metazoa; phylum Chordata; class Mammalia; order Diprotodontia; family Phalangeridae; genus Phalanger; species Phalanger gymnotis. The sequence goes on from CM053623.1 coordinate 381,461,929, forward strand.
ACTAGTGACCCATTCTGAAGTGAGCACAGCCCCTTAATAGGGAACACTGAACTCACCTAGGCTTCCTACAGAAAAAAAATGTTTGAGACTGTGGAGTATGAGAATATCATACAATGAAAATGTTATCTAGCAAGGAATAACTTCCTTGCCCAGGGAAATGGTTTATTAATCCATTTGTGCTTGGCTCAGTATAGTTTATACAGGACAAGAATCCATCTCATCCCTTTACTTCCACTTATTTATGTAAAAACGTTGTTGAATAGCCCTATCAGCTGGACAAGAGAAAATATGGTGAAATAGATGGGGGAGGAATTAGAACAAAGGATTGATATAGTACTCACTAATCTGAAGAGCTGGCAGAAAAATGTTGGCACATCTACCAATTAGAAAAAAAATAGCAGTGAGACTCAAAAAAGAATGATGGAGCAAAACCTTTATCCTAATTACCACTGGTTACCTAGGCATGACTTCCTTGCTGTCATTGATCTCCTCAGGCTATATGCCTAAAACATGGACAAATTAGTGGTTTTTTTCTTGGTATAATTTTTAGTTGTTTTCCAGAACACTTGGTGTATCTTAGACTACTTGGGTACACACACACACACACACACACACACCTACACATTCCTACATATGTATGCCCATGAATATAGAGAAATGTATATGGTTATCTATCTATAGATAGACATATATATCTATATCTATCTGTAACCATACATACACACATATACATACATACATATGCACATATGTGTCAATACATACACACAGGTGTGTGTGTGTGTGTGTGTGTGTGTGTGTGTGTGTGTGTAATATTAATTATGGTACTTTTGACTGTACAAAAAAAAAATGGCAAGAATGTCAGTTTCCCTTAAATGGAGAATGGCTGAACATAGTGATAAATGTCTACCCACTTGTGCTTTTGACTGTCCAGAATTTGCTACCATGACTCAGCTGCCTTCCCAAATTAGAACTCAAATCAGCATGTAGGGCCTTTTCACTCAGGAATATCTATCAGGACAGTCACTTTCTCCCAATGGAAAGTTTCTTTTGGGCACATGGGAAGTTACCTGTGCTTCATGACATTCCCTGCTGTGCTTTCGACTCTCTAGGCTCCTACACTATGCCACTGTGTGAATACATTCTTTCACACAGTCTCTTTCAGCTGCCTTTTATGTCTTGTCTCCTTTTCTCAGAAGGAAGCTCCTTTAGGGCAAAGCCTATCTATATCTTTTTATTTATGTTTATATCCCCATCACTTAATAAAATGCCTTATTAATAGAAAGTGCTTTTAATAAAGGCTGATTTCCTGTCTTCTTGCATATGAATGTAATAAAAATATGATGCCATAAGAAGGAAAAAAAATAGAAATTCAGATAAAAACAGGAAGATTTGTGTCAACTGATGCAGAGTTCAGGAAGTAATACTGAGGGGAGAGGCAGGATTTAATTTTTTTTTAATATACAATGTCCCAAAGGTCTTAAAGGCATTCTAAGATTGAATAGGCTAGAGATATTTATTAGATGTAATAAAATATTAAAGCTTAAAACTGCACTAAGACTTTTAGGTCATTGTATATGTAACATGACATATATAATCATTCCAATAGTGTAAATGAAAATAATAATAAAAATGTGCCAGATATTTATTAGATGTAAGCACTGGTGTTGGTTTTAGAAAACAGATAATTAACCGCAATTCCTAATACTATAAAGTTAGAGGACTTCAGATTGAAATGGGGTGTACGTTGTCAGACGAGAACATTGTGTTTGTTGGTTTTCTTAACTGTTTTTCTTTAAGGGAGAATTTAACAGAGGTAGAGTATGTTGGCAAGTAATTTTGATGAAAAGACATCCAAAAAAATTTAAAAAGGAAAGAATAAAATATAGAAGACACTAAAAATGAGGTGATGTTAACAGTGATGACAGCAAAAGGACAGGGACAAGGAAGGCAAGATCTGATCTTCGAAAAAAGGTAGTATTTTTCCCAATTCATTTGTCCCTTTAGTTCCTGTTTATTATATGCCTGTTATAGGCAAGAAAACTTGCAGAGTGCTAATGATACAAAGACATATTAAGATTCTCTGCTTCCTGTCCTTTTTGTAAAATTGCTTGAAGGTACAAATGGTTTTGAACCCACTATATAACACTGAAGAAGTCAGAATACTCAATGAGTGAACTCTGGCCCTGAGATATAGAGGGTTGGCTGTATAGCAGGTACCAGGAGCAAGGGGAAATTCTCTTTTTTCACTAAACTATCAATTAAATGTCATCTCTTCAACATTTGTAGGTGTTTCCATTGTCCTCCAAATTTTAAAGAAAATTGTAATTTTTACCTCCTTGAATATTATCTTTACAACATCTTAAGATGAGGATGTCTTTATTTAAACAAGCATAATATTCTTTAGTCTTTCATATACTTTGAACTTGGTTAATTTAGACAACTCTTCTAATTTTATTTTTTTACCCAGTGTGCAGTCTACATGCATATTATTTCTTTTAATAGCTTTCATATGCAGATCCCCATTAGAGAAGTGTATATAATAATCATAAGAGAACTTTAAAAATATTTTGAGGATACTGTTTGGAAGCAATCTGGCTGAAAATATATTTTTATTTGAGTCTAGGATGGGTGAGGGTAACTCATCAGGAAGTACCATGTGGAGCAAAGTTTCTGAACAGGACTAGCTTTCTACATGTGATTATAAAGAGTAAAATTATCTTTCCTCTGGCACATCTGCAAGAGACAGTACTTAGAAAGTAAACTCTCTCTGCAGGCTATTGAAATAAAGCACAGTGATCTCATACAAACCCCAGTGCAGCTGGTACTATGGGAGGAAGACAGTCAAATCCTTTCTAATGGAAAAATGAAGTCAGACCAAGCTTGCCTCCTTTCTTTTACAAAATGTAATTATGTAAACTACAAAGCTCCATTATAGACAATGTTTATAATTAGCACTATTTTCTCCTTAATTTTAAATAAAGCATGTTAGCAGTTGATGCCATGCCAACATATTTTCTACAGATGCTACAAACAATGAACAATCAGAAATCCATTTGGGTTGTTTCTGTGGTAATTATTTCAAATTGTGAAAACCCATAATAAAAATCAATGCAATGAACAAACACCATTATATGTTGATAAACATCATACTCTTTCAATTTTAGACAAAGCCACTGAATATTAACAGGCATTTTCAATCCACAAATGTGAGATAAAATTTCTATTGGGATTTCTGATATCTATCAATTTTTTTCTGGATATCCCAGTCTGAGGAAGGCTTACAGTAATGAATAATGGTATTGTTTTTAGATTGTACAATGTGTCTCCTGAATTTTGCAAAATAAAAGAGAAATCAAGACTAAATGTTGGAAGACATGACACCATCTTTTAAATGAAAAGTTGGATTAGTTAATCTTCAAGGCCCTTCTACTGTAATAACTATGACTACCAATAATATGAGATATTCCAGGGATAGAATAAAAATTATAATTCTGTAAAAAGTAGTCTTGCTTTTCAACTCCCAAATAAAAGAGAAAAGAAGAAAAAGGGGGGACCAGGAAGTAAAATATTTGCAAACATTAGTTTGAAGCCAGAAGCATTTGAGATCATAAAGGAGTTCTAGTGAGGTTTGCTTTCATGTAGTTAGCTAGGGCTTATTCATTTTAATAGCTCCCTCTTGCCTCAGTGAATTGAAAGCATCTTCCTCTTTTCAATATATAAAACTAGACATTGTATAGAGTAAAGAATATGGCCATTAGAATGAAAACCAAATCAAATAAAATAATAAAGTGCATACATGCATTTGTTTTTACGTAATTGCAGTTTAGAGGTACTATGCATAATAGAAAGAACACTAGGTTGAGCAGGAATACTTGACTCTGAGACCCTGTTTTAGGAAATATCTTGCCCAGTTTTTCATATGTAAAATGAGTACATTTGATTAGAATGATTTTAAGCCCCCTCAGACATTAAAGATCTATTATTCATCTCTTCATCATTAGCATAAGTGCATGTAATTATAATATACATTGTGTATGAAAGCAGTATGATTTAATGGACAGAACCCTGACTTCCGAGTCAGAAAGACATAGTTTCAAGTCTTCCATCCTCTAACATACTGGTTGGGTGACCTTGGGTAAGTCATATGGTGAGCCACATAGCCTCTTGGTGTTCTAGGGAACAATCTAAGACCAGAAGTTATAGAGAAAGTACTGAGCTGAATTGGTAGAGAGGATTCCTCACAAGGGAATTCTCTATCCCAAAACAAACAAAAGAACATAGGTCTAGTTACTTCAGTGATTCTTGAAAGTATGGTTTTGGACTTGTCTATGTGGTATTTCAATAAGATAGAATCACAAACTGAGATTTAGAGTGTGGAAGGATCTTTGAAGCCATTGAGTCTCACAACCTCATTTTAAAGTATTTTTACCACAGTAAATTGAGACTAATCTCATGAAGCCATAGGGCAAACAGAAAAAAAAAAAAACTAAACTAAACATATAATTAGATTATGGCTACTATTGTTTCAGCTTCTCTTTTATAAAAATTGAAGAACTATTTGTTTATCTAAGTTCAATTAAAGTATTTAGAAAAGTGCTAAAGCATGCTAATAACAAATGGTTGCTGATTATTTTAAATAAATTTAAAAAAAATCTTAGTGGTATAAACTGATTTCTCTAGACAATTCAAATTTAGTCAAGCATTTTAGATATTCCCTTTTCAGCAAACTGGCTAAAATAATTGATTTAAAATTGGCAAGGATTTAACTTAGAACATTAATAAGTATTGTGGATAGACTCCTCTATCTTTGGATCATTCAGGAATTGCTACTTTTGCTTCTCCTATTTTACTTTGCAACTCACTGACTTTGGGCCATTGCCTTAAATATTAGAGAACCTTGAATGGAAGCTGAGAACTCATAGACAGAGTAGTTGAAAACAAAATCAGTAAATGTTGCTACATTTTCTTAACTGGTTAAAATACAAGTGTATGCATGTATGTTTGTGTGTATATGTGGCATGTTCAGAGGAATTAAAACTATTATCCAAGTACAGTTTAGGTATTCTTTAATTTGTGATCATCCCAAATATCCCATCAAAATTATAAATTAATTATAAATTTAATTATAAATTATAAATAATTATAAATTATAATTATAAATTAAAATAAAATTTAATTTATCAAGAGATAATGGAATTCAAGATAGCATGTAAAGATGGCTTCTGAAAATTCACGAGAGCATTAAAACTAGAAGGAAAATTGTCTTCATTTTTTTAAATGCTGGTGGCTTTCTCTCTTTACTCCCTACCTATGGACTTGTACATTGATCTATATCATAGTAATATATAGGGTACTTAACTAACTCCCTACATCACACACACACACACACACACACACACACATACAGAGAGAGGGAGAGAGAGAGAGAGAGAGATTATGGCCATGGAAACTTTATGGTGTCTTCGACTTCTTTTTTTTTTTTTTTTTTTTTACTAAACTCAAGTTTGAAGATGTTGAGATAAGAATTTCTCCCAGACTAAAACTCGGGATCGTAAGAAGGGTCACAGTCTTACTAGTTCCTTTTCTCCTTCAGTTGTTCACTCAGTTATAATGCTGAAAAATCCAGAGGTTCTAGAAATTGCAGTAATGAATGACACCTTGTCACCCACTCATTAAAATGTTTTGAACGCAAAACCTTGCTCAAGAAGCAGGAAAGCTGATAAATCATCACTTAGTTACAACAGAGATAAGACTTTTTTCTCCATATTAGAGAAAAATGGCAAACTGTTTAGCTGTTGTTCTTTTATGAAATGGAAACCTTCATTATGTTTCATATAGATCAGATCCCAAGCTGGCATGGAACTTGGAAACATTGCAGGCCAGATAAGGACAATACACAAATTCACAATCACTGTTAGCCTGAGGCTCCATAGCTGACTTGAAATAGCCTTCACTAAATTTGACCTCGGGTATATAAGAATTGTACAAATGTGCTTATATCCTTTGGCTTATATATCCTCTTGGCTAACTACAAATATCATTTTTTTTTGTAAAGCATTTCCTGCTAAATGGTGGGGAAAGTGAAGAGGTGCATCTCATCAATTTTGGCTCCCAGGTAAATAATAAATGCCCCCTCCAAACTAAAGATTTGTTTTGAGGTTCCCTATCATTCAATGTTTATATTTCTAATATGATTGATTTTAAAATGAAAATGCCTTGCATTTTTCCCTTTAGTGATCTAAAAGGGCTTGGTCCCTAGATCATACTCATTCTAAAGATGTCCTCTATTATTGTGAGATTCTGTGTCTTTATATTTTTGCATACAAGGGAGATATAACATGAATTAATGTATAATTTTTAGGTTAAATGATTTATAATAAGATATAATCATATTCCATTAAGTTGTTCCACAGATTCTCAGTGTCAGGGATTAATAGAGAGACGGGGCAGCCAACATGAGTTCATTGACTCAGTTGTGATGAAAACAAAGTAGATACCTATGTAGGAGGGACAGCAGAGGAAGTAAAGGCTACAGATATAATAGTCATCAAAGAGTCACAGGAAGGACAGGAGCTACAATTAAGTGGCAGCAAAATGGTCAGAGTTCAGGTATATATGCACTTGGGCAGCTAATTTCCTGTATTAAGCACAATGAAAAAGTTAAAACTTTTTGGAACGACAAGATGAAGAGATTTTGTAGTCCTGAAATGAAGAAAATTCTCTAAGAGGCTGGATGATAAAATACTAAAATGTAATCACACAATTTGGTTTTAATCATCTCCTAGGATTACTTATTAAGAAAAAAAAGGCTATTTAGGGCAGTGTCACTACAGTGTTAGACTATGATAATAATTCCATGAGTCCAGTTAGTTCTTTGGAGGCCAGAGCAATGAGTGTATTATATAGTATGAATTTATGTTTCAGTAGAAAAAGGCATGCTCTGGTAACTTCTCCATTCTTGTATATAAAATATTGTACACCAGAGATATTTTATTCCATACTATTTGAAGTCCAAGGTTTAGTCAGAAGTGTGTCTGTGTTTTGGAAAACAAAACAAACAAAAAACAAAAGAACAAAGCTTTGTCACCCTGCTATTTTCAGAGTTATTTCTGGGGAGTTCGAAATTTTCAGTATTTCCAATTTTGTTTGATCTAGGAAGAGGTGTGGTCAATCCTTTCCTGGTCTGCACTCCAACCTTTAACCAGGAAGGGTCTCTATTCTCTTGGGATTACTCCTCATGGACTTTGCTCAGGTTGGATCCTTTGTGCCTGGAAATAGTAGTATTCCTTAGGGTCCTTGACCCCTTCTGACCAAAAGCAATACTACTTCTCAGGGATACTGTTTCCTTGTCTGAAAGTACTACTACCTGCCAAGAAGTATATGTAGAAAATGAATTTGCCAAATAGTATCTAGTCCTTCAGGTGGTGCTAGCACAAGAATTTTCTCTCTGACCAGTTCCCAGGTCTCCTTCAATCCTTGACTTGAGAGCTCCTGAATCTGCTGCTGTTTCTATAGTCTTCACCTAGTCCCACCACTGGTGTTTCATCTATGTAGGCTCAAGGCCATCCTCCATGTTTCTATCACAGATTTTTCTTTCCAACCTCCTAAGTTTTCACGGGTGAGAAGAATGTCTAAACCTAACCTTTTTTGGCTCTGCCACTCTAGATTTCAATTTGAGGCACTATTTTAAAGTTGTTTTGGGAAATGTTGGGAGGCAATATTGCATTTAAATATATTACTGGGAGTTGCTGTATCCTCTGATTAGATTTGAGGTGTACTTAATAAAGTTGTTTGGAGGGGCATGTTAGAAGAGCTTAAGTGAGTGCATTCTCAATTCTGCTATCTTGACTACACCACTGGAAGTCCTGATATTCCAATAATGTCAACTACATAAAGCCTTCCCTGACTTCCCCAGCTAGAAAAGATTGATTCCTTTTCTGAACTAATAGCTTTTGTGCCTCTCTTTTTGTATTATTCCATTATACTTTATATTATAATTATGACTATAGTGTACAAGCATAATAACATAGGGGTATGGCAGCATATTTTATTCTTGTTTGAATCAAAGTGAATGTTATAGTGATGCTTAATAATTTTTTAAAAATATTGTTGAAGGCTGTGGCAAATGACTTTTAGAAGAACCTAATTAGTTGGTTCATTACAAAAGTGTATCAGACTTTGCACATCTTTGGGCCAATGCTGGATCAGGCCCAATTCATAGAAATAGAAAACTGTCATTTTTCATTTGTGTTGTGGATTTGACCTGAGTGTCCTACCATCCCTCTGGATGAAATAACTTATTGGAAGAATAAAAATACTGGAAGGTGAAATATGATACCAACCCATGGCTGTCAGTGTCACTTTAGATCCCTCTGGGATTTCTACTTTGTCAAAAAAAAAACTGCCAGAAGTCAAGAGAACTATTTAAACTATGTGTATAGCCCACATACCCACTGGGGCCAACAGGTACAACTCAAGACCTTATAACAGTAGTGTCAAATATTTTCATGCCTAAACAACATCTACTGTCTGAGTGTTAGCACAATCTAAGGAGTACTACCTGGAGAAGTAAGGCTCCTGGGATCTATCTGTATGAACAACATGGCCTCTATGAACCTGAATTTCCTGTATTTATATAGAAAAGTCAGATGGTGTATGTTCCTTGTACAGTACATATTCTAGGATGTTTCAATAAAAGGAATATGGCTTTTAATGAAACTGAGTAGTTCTGAAACTGAAATTTTTATTAAATAATATAGCCTTGATGTTTGTGATTTTCCCTCTTTATCTGAATATATTCCATGTTATTTAATATTTTATATTTATGCTTTCTCCAAAAAGCCTAAACAATATTACCATTTCATTAAACCTTAAATTATCATTAATATCTTTGGTTGTTATCTCTAAAAAAGTCTTGTCAAAAAAGATTTTACTGTATTCTACTTCTTGATTGGCCTATTTCTTCTCCTGGTTCTTTATATTATGAATTAGATTCCTCCATTACCCAAGTTATTCCCATTTTATAAGTTAGAAACATTTGGAAGCTGTGTAAATTACTTTGAATCAAGGCAATATACTAAGGAAGTACTTTGTCAAAACACAATCAGAATTTAGCGACTTCATGAAGTGGGAAAGGAAAATCTTTTCGTTCAGATCCTATAGAGGGAGCTCACAGATGATTCCCCTCTTCTCTTCTCCTCATCTTCCTCCTATTATCTGAACCATGCAAAAAAAAGATGAACACACACTCACAGATGTACACACACATAAAATTTGGTCCATTGGTTAAAACCATAGTTATCTTTAACAATAATTCATTCCTACTGACAGCCAAATCAGAACCTTACATAATCTAAATTATTAAACAGAAAATGGTTATGAATTCAGATATATTATAGCTGAGTCTTTAAAAAATGGAGAAAAGCATGCTTATTAGGTGTTTATATGTATGTCTATGTATATTTATGCATGTGTGCACTTTTACACACAGTGTATATCAAAGGGGAACTGAGGTTGGGATTTGCCTGCAGTGACATGACAAGTAGGTGTCATAAGTAGACCTTAAACCTATATCTTCCTGACTCTAAGACTGGCTCTCTAAAATAGTGCCTATTCAACTACATATACATATCTATTCATCTATCTGTTTATGATGTGTACTGATATATCTGTCATGTATCCATTTGTCTCTTATAATGGTATATGGTGTGAGATGTTGGTCTTAACCAAATTTCTCTAACACTGGTTCTGTGTTTTCACAGTTAGCTATTCCAGTTACTCATTCCTCTGATGACATAATGTAAGTACTTCATTATGTAATTCTTTGTTAAAAATATGTTGGAGACTACTCAATCTCATGATGTACCTTTTCATTTCTCTCTGGGTAGCCAACAACTTTAACATATTGGAGTTCATGTTCTCTATTCTCTAGATTTTTCAGTTTGGACAGTTTGGTTAAATTTTTTCTGAGTCAATATAGCTCATGTTTAGGAGATTCTGCAGTGTTTCATGGTTTAATATAATCAACACAATGCCACCTTCAAATGGTATCTGGAGGATTTCCAAGTCAATAAAAATGTTGTTTCCATTTGGACTTCAAGTTAGATTTTATCTGTGTATGATGATGGCAAACACTTTGGAAAGTTTATATCTTTCTTCAGCTGACTAATTTCCTCTAAGATGTTCTGTTTTATGGTAATATTGCAATGTAACAGGACCCTAATGTTGACAAAAGGAATCATGAAAGGGAGCCCCCGAAAAGATGTTAGACATGTCTGACCTTTCTGAGAGAATTAGAAACGGTCCAATCATCCTATCAATGGGGTAGGTTTTACAGAAGCAAATTAAACACAAATGCTAGTGAACTTAATCTTATAAAGACCACAATTTGGTTTGGTTTTACTCCAAAAGTCAAGTCCTATATTATTTATCATTTTACTAAATAATCTAGTATGTGACCATTTAAATAATAACGTTATATTTTTGTAAAGTGGGATTGAGCCTGGAAGTCAACATGAAACATTCATCATTTCCTCTCAGAGTGATGTAGCTTATGTAGACATAAGCTGCCACAATCTGAGGACAAATTCTGTACTTTGCAGGGGAGAGAAACATAGAAAGAATATAAATTTTCTATATTTTCCAGTCTCTATATTGACTCAGTCACTCTTGGATTGTTTTGAATTCAAATTGGGCTTCAGGCACTTACAAGATTTTTAATCATGCAAAAGTCATTTAACCTCAGTTTACCTCATTTCATCAATTGTAAAGTGGTGACATTAATAGTACCTGCTTCTCAGGGTTCTTATGAGGAAAACTTTAGACAATATTTGTAAAGTGCTTTATAAATCTTAAAGTGTTATATAAAAGCCAGCTCTTATTAATTGGAGACTTCCTCCTGAAGTCTCTAGTAACTGCTATTGATAGTAGTTCCCACTTTGAATCCTAGAGATGATAATGACTTCTTAGATCAATCTGTAGTTAAAGGGACTAAGATTTAAAGCTGAAAGAAACCTAAGAAATTATCTAGGCTAACCTCACTGTTTTATACAAAGTAATAATAGAAATAAAGAGACAACAGGAATAGTTGCTAGGGAGTCAGGAAGAACTGAGTTCAAATCTTGCCTCTGACACATCACATAGTGCCAATTAATGTTGGGCAAATTCCCCAGGCAAACTTATAAGATGCTAAGTTTCTAGTCTGCATTGGTAAAGAGAATTCCCCTACTTAAGTTGTCAATACTAATAAAATTACAGGTCTATTTCTCCTCTCCTCTAAAGTAATAAGGAAAACCTACAATCATTTGTAACATTTCAAAGTTTATAAAGCTCTTTATATATATTGTGTTAAAATTACATAGTGAAGTAGGATATTATTATCTTCATTTTATGGCTGGCACCCAGAGAGATGGTGGCATAAGACTGTTTTTTTTTTAAATTTCAAATGGTAGCCTTTTAATTAAGCGTTTTCATTGTTTTCACCATCATCCTCCTCATCCTCAAAATGGAAACTCAATTTTCAAAAAGCAGTAGTTTTTATACTTGAATTTTCACATACTGCTATGTGAAACAGAAACCAATTACTACAACAGAGAGATGGGAGGGAGAAGGAGAGGACTAGAGGGAGAGAGGGAGGGAGAGAGAAAGAGAGAAAGAGAGACAGACAGAGAGAGACAGAGACAGAGAGAGACAGAAACAGAGAGTGGGACAGAGAAAGGGAGACAGAGACACAGAGAGACACTCACCTTTGAGTTTTTTTTTTTTAATAAAAGAAAAAGAGAAGAGTTCCACAGTTCATCATTTTAGGATATTGTTGATAGCTTGCAATTGCATCACAAAAATTATCTGTGTGCTGTGTGGCCCCCATCAGTGACTTTGTGAAGCTTTCATAGCTCAAAAATATTTGAGACTCTGAGCGTGAAGTAGAACTTTATATGAGTCCTTCATAACCTAGGCCCCCTCCTGCCTTTCCAGTCTTTTTACAACTTACTCCCCAATTTGTACGCTTCTGTACAGTGACACTGACTTCCTGAATTTCTATAGATAAGATACTCCATCTTTTGAATCTGGGCATGTCTTTCATGCCTGGAATATTCTCCCTCCTCCATTCTACTGACCTCACTGGCTTCCTTTTAAGCCCCTGCTAAAATCCTATCTTCTACAGGAAGCCTTCCCCTACTCTTCTTAATTCCAGGCCCCTTCTCTCTGTTAATTTTTCCTATTTGTGCTGTATCTGGCTTGCTTTATTTATATTTGTTTGAATATTTTCTCCTTCATTTGATTGTAAGCTTCTTGAGGGAAAGGAATATCTTTTACCTCTTTTCGTGTCCTTAGAGTGGTGTCTAGTACATAGCACTTAACAAATGTCGATAGATTGTTTCATGAGCTTTGAGTAAGAATCAATTCCAATTGTCTAGCCCCCAAATCTAACTGTCATGCTACCACACTTCTTCTATCACAGTAGACCTCAGATATTTAATTCATCTGATTCCTGAAACTCTTCGTATTGAAAGTCAGGATACTACCTCTGCAGGTAGTCAAGTAGGTCTCATTGAGGAATGTGTTTATAAGTGCATTTTCCTGGTCAGTAGATTCTAGTGGCTGTTACTTCTCCATCTCTTTTGAGGCTTTGTAAACTCTGGTCCTGCACATTAAATCTCCCACTTTCTCTCCTTGATGTCTCCATCTTGCCTTGAGACTACTGTTCTGATATAGATTTACTGTCCACCAACTTTAGAGAGCAAATATTATGTATGTAGAGTCTGCCAAGTGGAATAAAATTGGTTGTCTTGAAGTTGCTGGAGATACAGTACTAAATGCTCATTAGAATTCACTAAGCAATGGTAGAATTTAAATATTGTTATCTTTGAGAAAAAGATGATTTTGGTCTATGGATTACTGCTTCCCTTATTATAGCAATGCTTCAGTTATTTGTGTTTGTGCCCTTCTTGAATTCCACTTCTGAACAATGCAAATTTAGTTAAACTGAAGAAAGTCAGACTTTGCTAATTTGGAATTTGCAGTAATTCCCTGAACTATCTATAATTAAAAGGTTTGGTAAGTCAATTAATAGTCTGAGGACTGTTTCCAGAAAAAAAAATGCTTACTTAAGGGAACAAATGCTTCAGGAGCACCCATTTACAAAGGAATTACAATATGTGGAGGATCTAGGGTTGCATAGACTGGCATTCTAATGAAATAATTACAAATGATTATTCATAAAAGCACAACCCTTAATAAGTAACATAGCATAGAGTTGCTGAAAAGTTTAAAAAAAATTAAAATATTAAATATTTTAGGATGGCTTTCCCTATGAAGGAATAGAGAGAACATTTTAACTTTATTCAAAGTATCTTCATTCAGATGCCAGATCTGCTACTTAATAACTTCATGAATTCATTTCAGTCTCTTTTCTTCATTTTTTAATTAAAGACATTGAATTAAATCATAGGAATTTGGAGTTGGAACAGACTTTAGACTCATCTAAGGTGAAGTTGGTAGAGCCAGTTGATAGAGTCAGAGCTCCTCACAATGAAAAAGAATCACAGGTAATTCATTTACATTATTAAATATTTTATTGTATTCTTATATTGCATACTTGTATTCAAAAAATATTTCTAGTTTAGTTGATTGTTTCATCATCTTCCATTGTCTTCTGTGCCACAAAGGATTTACATCTATGAGACCTTCAGAGGCTCTGAATATCAAAGACATTAGGGAGTCAATACTTCTTGTGTTTCAGACATCTGAAGTGTACTTGCTCCACATCTAAGTTATATTCTGAATATACCTCATTCCCTACTATCTTCAGTGTAACCCCAGGGAAACACAGAAAAGTCCCAGCTGGCCTTGGTACACACTAGCCACCACCACCAGTTCCAACTCAGCACCAGGTAAGCTACAGCCTCTGCAGCCTTCAGCTACCAGAACCTAAGGCCCCAAAACACAAAGCCAGTAACCAGGCCCCAGGCCCCAGGCCCCAACACAAGAAGTATGGGAAAGTGTCCCTGTATCCCAGAAGCAGAGATCAGCTTTAAAGTCAGGAAAAAGGCAAACAACATGAGCAAGAAGCAAGATAGAAAAACAAAGACCATAGATTCTGACTATGGGGACAGAGAACTGCCCTGATATTCTAGAGCCACAGGGCAAAATAGAAATTGAAAGTATCCACAGATCACCTCCTCAAATAGATCCCAAAAATAAATCTCCTAGGAATATTGTCTCCAAATTCCACAGTTTCCAGGTCAAGGAGAAAATACTACAAGCAGCAAGAAAGAAACAATTTGAGTGTTG
>CM053623.1:381476723-381496286 GCA_028646595.1 Phalanger gymnotis
CATGAGTATTGTGGAAGGGTTATACATAATGATACCCATGTGGCCCATGCTGAATTGCTTGACTTCTTAGGGAGGGTGGGTGGGAAGGGAAGAGGGGAGAAAATCTGGAACTCAACGTTTTAAAAAATAGATGTTCAAAAACAAAAACAAAAAAGTTTTTGCATGCAACTAGAAAATAAGATCCACAGGCAATGGGGCATAGAAATTTATCTTGCCCTACAAGAAAGGAAGGGAAAACGGTATGAGAGGGGAGTGGGGTGACAGAAGGGAGGGCTGACTGGGGAACAGGGTAACCAGAATATACACCATGTTGGAGTGGTTGGGGGACGGTAGAAATGGGGAGAAAATTTGTAATTCAAACTCCTGTTAAAATCAATGCTGAAAACTAAATATATTAACTGAAAATAAAAATAAATAAAATAAAAGAAATGGTGGTAAGAATGCACAGAAGAACTATCCAAGAAAGATTTTAACATCCCTGTTAAGTACAATTGTAGGGTTACTAGTCTAAAACCAGACATCCTAGAGAATGAAGTCAAGTGGGCTTAAGAATTATCTCTAACAATAAGGATAGTGGAGGCAATGAAGTTCAGTTGAACTATTTAAAATCCTAAAAGATGATGCTTTTGAAGTGTTGCACTCAATATAACAACAAATTCAGAAAACTTTGCTGTGGCCACTGGATGAGAAAATGTCAATCTATGTCCCAATCTTACAGAAGGGCAACAACAAAATAAGTTATCAAATTCATTTCACACACAAGAAAAGTTATTCTTAAAATTCTGCAAGCTAGGCTGAGCAATGTGAACCAAGAATTACCAAAATTGCAAGCTGGTTTTGGACAAGGCAGAAGAACTAGAGACTGAATTGCCAATGTTCATTGGATTATGGAGAAAGCAAGTGAGTTCCAGGAAAAAACAAACAAAACAAACAAACATCTATTTCTGCTTCAATGACTACACTAAAGCCTTTGACTGTTTGGATCACAATAAAATGTGGCAAGTCCTCAAAGAGATGGGAGTACCAGATCATCTTATGTCTACTACAGAATCTGTATATGGGATAAGAAACAACAGTTAGAACAAAACATGGAACAACCAATTGGTTTAAGATTGGAAAAGGGGGGCAGAGCCAAGATGGCAGCTAGAAAGCAGGAATTTGCCTAAGCTCTCCCCCAAATCCCTCCAAACAGCTGTAAAAATGGCTCTGAACAAATACTACAGATGTGGAACCCATGAAATAGCAGAGGGAAACAGGTCTCCAGCCCAGGAGAGCCTGGATGGTAACTGGGAAGGGTCTATTGCATGATGCTGAGAGCAGAGGGCAGCCCAGTGTGGGCCATGCCAGGATAGACCAGATCCTGGGTCAGCCAGCCAGAACAGGCCTTGGGGCCATGAAACAGTGAGCTGTGGCAGCTACCAGACTTCTCAACCCACAAACACCAAAGAGCAGCTTAGGGGGAAACTGCAGGATTGAGTTCAGAGTGGTCCAGCTGCCAGTGCTGCAAATGGAGGGATTGGTGTAGC
This sequence comes from Phalanger gymnotis, assembly GCA_028646595.1. Taxonomy (NCBI): domain Eukaryota; kingdom Metazoa; phylum Chordata; class Mammalia; order Diprotodontia; family Phalangeridae; genus Phalanger; species Phalanger gymnotis. The sequence goes on from CM053623.1 coordinate 381,478,250, forward strand.
AGTGGTGGTAGCAGCAGCAGGAAGCTCCTGAGGTTGCTACCAGAGCTCCAGTGTCAGCTGCTTCCCAAGTCCCTGGCTCCTACAGTGGGAGGAATCTAGCAGCAGATCAGAGCTGGAGTACAAGGAGTACTTTGCAGGCACAAAGGCAGATTGCCTTGCTGTACCCCGCTCGGATCTGTATTGTGGTCCCGGTTAGTGGATCTTGGGGGAGGAGGAGCACTGCTGTGACAGAGCCTAGGATGATGGTGGAGTAGAAGTAGCTCTGAAAATGGCAGGACCTGGACCCTAAAGCTTGGGAGAAAGTACTCTCTACTCGACAAGCAGTAACATCCTGACAAAAAGTTCAAGGGTCAAGTAATAGGCTGGCAACATGAACAGGCAGTGTAAACAAACTTAGACTCAAACGAAGACTCAAACTCAAACTCTAGATTCCTTTTCTGGTGACAAAAAAGACAAAATAATACAGCCAGAAAAAGTCAACGAAGTCAAAGAGCCTACATCAAAAGCCTCCAAGAAAAATGTGAATTGGACTCAGGCCACGGAAGAGCTCAAAAAGGATTTTGAAAAGCAAGAAAGAGAAGTAGAGGAAAAATTGGAATAAGAAATGAAGGTGATTCAAGAAAACAATGAAAAACAAGTCAACAACTTGCTAAAGGAGACCCAAAAAAATACTGAAGAAAATAAACCTTTAAAGAATAGACTAACCCAAATGTTAAGGGAGCTCCAAAAAGGCAATGAGGACAATGCCTTGAAAGGCAGAATTAGCCAAATGGAAAAGGAGGTCCAAAAGACCACTGAGAAAATACCACCTAAAAAAGTAGATTGGAGCAAGTGGAAGCTAGTGACTTTGTGAGAAACCAAGATATTATAAAACAACCAAATGAATGAAAAAATGGAAGACAATGTGAAATACCTCATTGGAAAAACCACTAACCTGGAGAACAGATCCAGGAGAGAAAATTTTAAAATTACTGGACAACCTGAAAGCCATGATCAAAAAAGACCCTAGCCATCATCTTTAAAGAAATTGTCAAGGAAAACTACCCTGACATTCCAGAAGTAGAGAGAAAACAGGAATTGAAAGAATCCACCAATCGCCTCTTGAAAAAGATGCCAAAAAGAACATTCCTAGGAATATTTTTTAATCATTATTTGTTTATTTAATATTTTTAGTTTTCAGCATTGATTTTCACAAGAGTTTGAATTACAAATTTTCTCCCCGTTTCTAGCCTCCCCCCACTCCAAGAGGGAATATATTCTGAATGTCCCATTCCCCAGTCAGCCCTCGCTTCTGTCACTCTGCTCCCCCTCATCTCCTTTTCCCTTACTTTCTTGTAGGGCAGGATAGATTTCTATGCCTCATTCTCTGTATACCTTATTTCCTAGTTGCATGCAAAACCTTTTTCTTGAACATCTGCTTTTAAAACTTTGAGCTGCAAATTCTCTCTCCTCTTCTCTCCCAACAAACCCTCCCTAAGAAAGCAAGCAATTCAACATAGGCCACATATGTATCTTCCGCAATACTCATGTTGTGAAAAACAAACTACGTTATGTTCCTTCCTATCCTATCCCACTTTATTCAATTTTCTCCCTTGGCCCTGTCCCTTTTTGAAAGCATTTGCTTTTGATTACCTCCCCCGCATCTGCCCTCCCTTCTGTTGTCCACTCTTTTTTATCTCCTTCCCCCTTTTTTCCTGTGGGATAAGCTACTCAATTGAGCATGTATGTTATTCCCTCCTCAGGTCAAATCTGATGAGAGCAAGATTCACTCATTCTCCCTCACCTGCCCCCTCTTCCCTTCCTACAGAACTGCTTTTTCTTGCCACCTTTATGTGAGATAACTTACCCCATTCTATCTCTCCCTTTCTCCCTCTCTCAATTTATTCCTCTCTCATCCCTTAATTTGATTTTATTTTTTTTAGATATCATCCCTTCATATTCAACTCACCACATGCCCTCTGTCTATAGAGAGATAGACACATAGATAGATAGGTAGATAGATAGATAGATAGATAGATAGATAGATAGATAGATAGATAGATATATTAATGTATATTCACTTCAGCTACCCTAATGCTGAGGTTTCATGAATTATACACATCATGTTTTCATGTAGGAATGTAAACAAAACAGTTCAACTTTAGTAAGTCCCTTATGATTTCTTGTTTACCTTTTCATGCTTCTCTTGATTCTTGTGTTTGAAAGTCAAATTTTCTATTCAGCTCCAGTCTTTTCACTAAGAAAGCTTGAAAGTCCTCTATTTTATTGAAAATCTATATTTTGCCTTGGAGCATGATACTCAGGTTTGCTGGGTAGGTGATTCTTGGTTTTAATCATAGCTACATTGACCTCTGGAATATCACATTCCAAGCCCTTCGGTCCCTTATGTAGAAGCTGTTAGATCTTGTGTTATTCTGATTGTGCTTCCACAAAACTTAAATTGTTTCTTTCTGGCTGCTTGCAGTATTTTCTCCTTGATTTGGGAACTCTGGAATTTAGTGACAATATTCCTAGAAGTTTTCTTTTTGGGATCTTTTTCAGGATGCAATTGGTGGATTCTTTCAATTTCTACTTTACCCTCTTGTCCTAGAATACGAGGGTTCTCCTTGATAATTTCTTCAAAAGTCATATCTAGGCTCGTTTTTTGATCACGGCTTTCAGGTAGTCCAATAATTTTTAAATTCTCTCTCCTGGATCTATTTTCCAGGTCAGTGGGTTTTCCAATCAGATATTTCACATTGTCTTCCATTTCTACATTCCTTTGGTTCTGTTTTATAATATCTTGATTTCTCATAAAGTCACTAGCTTCCACTTGCTCCAATATACTTTTTAAGGTAGTATTTTCTTCAATGGTCTTTTGGACCTCCTTTTCCATTTGGCTAATTCTGTCTTTCAAGGCATTCTTCTCCTCATTGGCTTTGTGGACCTCTTTTGACATTTGTGTTAGTCTATTTTTTTAAGGTGTTATTTTCTTCAGTATTTTTTGGGTCTTCTTTATCAAGTCATTGACTTGTTTTTCATGGTATTCTTGCATCACTCTCAGTTCTCTTCCCAATTTTCCTCTCCTTCTCTAACTTGTTTTTCCAAATCTTTTTTGAAGTCTTCTATGGCCTGAGACCAGTTCATGTTTTTCTTGGAGGCTTTTGATGCAGGCTCTTTGACTTTGTTGACTTCTTCTGGCTGTATGTTTTGGTCTTCTTTGTCACCAAAGAAAGATTCCAAAGTCAGAGTTTGAATCTGAGTCCATTTTCGCTGCCTTTTCACATTCCCAGCCAACTACTTGACCTGTGAGTCTTTCATCAGTATGACTGCTTGTAGAGTATAGAGTACTTTCTTCCAAGCTCGAGGGGCTGTGCTGTTGTTTTCAGAGCTATTTCTCACAGCAAGCTCTGCCACACCAGTGCTCCTGCTCTCCCAAGAACCACCAACCAAGACCACGTCTCAGATCTAAGCAGGATCTGCACTCCCACTCTGATCTGCCACTTAATTCCTCCCACCAGGTTAGCGTGGGACCAGAAGCAACTGGAGCTGTAGTTTGGTAGCTGCATTTCCTCCAGCATCCCTGGGGCGCTGGCCAAACCACAAACTCTTTTCACTCTGTCCCATGCAGTTTTTTTCCCACTAACCTTCTCTGTCGTCTTTGGTGTTCGTGTGTTGAGAAGTCTGGGATCTGTCATAGTTCACTGATTCAGGGCGCTACAGCCTGTTCTGCCCAGCTGCTGGAATGGTTGGTCCAGGTGCAGCCCACGCTGGGCTCTACTCTGCTCTGTTGCCAGCTCTGTGTGATAGACCTTACCCAGGCACCATCCAGGCTGTCCTCTTCTGGAATCCTGATTCCCTCCACTATTACATGGGTTCTACAGTTGTAGAAGTTGTTCAGAGCCATTTTTATGAATGTTTGGAGGGTCCTGGGGGAGAGCCCTAGGGAAGTCCCTGCTTTCCAGGCACCATCTTGGCTCCACTACACTCCTAGGAATACTGTTGGCAAATTCCAGAGCTCCCAGATCAAGGAGAAAATGCTGCAAGCAGCCAGAAAGAAATAATTTGAATATTGTGGAAACACAATCAGAATAACACAACATCTAGCAGCTTCTACATTAAGGGAAAGAAGGGCTTGGAATATGATATTCTGGAGGTCAAAGGAAGGATTAAAACCAAGAATCACCTACCCAGCAAAACTGAGTATCATGCTCCAAGGCAAAATATGGGCTTTAAATAAAATAGAGGTCTTTCAAGCTTTCTCAGTGAAAAGACCAGAGCTGAATAGAAAATTTGACTTTCAAATACGAGAAACAAGAGAAGCATGAAAAGGTAAACAAGAGAGAGAATTCATAAGGGACTTACTAAAGTTGAACTGTTAATTTTACATTCCTATATGGAAAGATGACGTGTGTAATTCATGAGACCTTTCTCAGTATTAGGGGAGTTTAAGGGAACATAGAGGGCAAAGGATGAGTTGAATGTGTATCTAAAAACATTAAATAAATTTAAGGGGTGAGAGAGGAATATATTGAGAGAGGGAGAAAGGGAGAGATAGAATAGGGTGAATTATCTCACATAAAAGTGGCAAGAAAATGCAGTTTTGTTGGAAGGGAAGAAGGGGCAGATGAGGGGGAATGTGTGAATCTTACTCAATGGATTCAACTTGAGGAGGGAAGAACATACACACTCAATTGGGTAACATACTCCACAGGAAAGTAAGGGCAAGGGGATAAAAAGGCAGGATGATAGAAGGTAGGGCAGATAGGGGGATGAGGTAATAAAAAGCAAACACCTTTGAAAAGACACAGGGTTAAGGGAGAAAATTGAATAAAGGGGGACGAGATAGGATGGAAGGAAATATAGTTAGCCTTTCACAACATGAGCATTGTGGAAGTATTTTGCCTAATGATACACATGTGGCCTATGTTGAATTGCTTGCCTTCTTAGGGAGGGTGGGTGGGAAGGGAAGAGGGGAGAGAATTTGGAACTCAAAGTTTTAAAAGCAGATGCTTAAAAAAAGGATTTTTTGCATGCAGCTGGGAAACAAGTTATATAGGGAATGGGGCATAGAAATCTATCTTGCCCTCTAAGAAAGTAAGGGAAAAGGGGATGGGTGGGTGGGAGTTGGGTGAAAGAGAGAACGAGGCAACCAGAATATATGCCATCTTGGAATGGGGTGGAGGGTAGAAATGGGGAGAAATTTGCAACTCAAAATTTTGTGGAAATCAATGCTGAAAACTAAAATATTAAATAAAATGACACCTTAAAAAAGATTAGAAAAGGATTATGACAAGCCTGTATATTGTCACCTTACTTATTTAACTTATATGCAGAGGACATCTGTGTTGGTAAGCAAAATGGTCTCTTAGAACTTAGTGGGCTTTTGTTTCATTTGAGTAATTCAGTGTATTTCATTGAGCCTTACTAGGTGCTAAGCCCCAGGCCCAAACCCCTATTAGGTATAAAACCTATGTGGGTGTGACTTGGTAACCAAGGTGGGGCCCCAGGTGGGGCTAACTAAGGGAGGGCCTAGTTTACACATGAGATTGAGTGATAGGTTTGGGACATCAGAGGCTCTTAGACCACCTGGGTTTAAGTCACCTCTTTGTGATGATTTTAGGTCACATGGGTGAGTCACATGTGTAACTCACCCCTAACACTGAAAAAGATGTAAAACCAGGGGTTGGCTTTCTCCTCTTTGGAGCTCTTTCCCACAGCAGTGGTGGCATGAGTGACTCTGGGCCAGCCCTCCTTATGAGCTCCTGGGCTGAACCTAGATGTTGGTAACTATGAATCTGTATTTGATCTGTCTGTAGATGTTTGTAATTTGTTTAAGGGCTCTCACTTGTACTGGTGTGCTGATGTGGAGACTCTGGGCAGCTGTAGCTAAGGGCCCTCCAGCTTGTAACCCAGATGCTGGGACTTTGTTAAATTCTGGTAACTATGTATTGGTATTTGAATCAAACAAGGTCTGTCTGTTGATGTTTGTACTTTGTTTGTATTTTGCTCTGAAGTTCTGGGTGCTGGTCTTTCCCCCTGAACTAAGTGAATGATATTCGTATGCTGAATTAAGGTAAGCTTGTCAACCCCTTAACCTTGCTTTCCTTAGTTAAGCAGATCAAAAGAATATGTGCTTTTGCAGCGTGCTGGTAGCATTCTTGTTGTTGGGCTTGTGTTGGTCTTTCACCCCCACAACAGCTGCTAGCTGAATTATTGAAACAACATCACACAAAATTCTAGGCTGTACGAATCAAAAGCCAGAATTAAGGTTGTCAGGAGAAACATCAACAATCTCATATATACCGATGAAAACAATCTGATGGCAGAATGAAGAATTAAGAAGTGTCTTGGTGAGAGTGAAAGTAGAGAGTGTAATAGCTGGCTTGAAGCTTAACAACAATAACAGCTAGAGAATATCTAGGAAGTTGGAACACTAATTCATTGTTGGTGGATCTGTGAGCTGATCCAACCATTCTAGAGAGCAATTTGGAACTATACTCAAAGGGTTATAAAAATTTTCATACCCTTTGACCCAGAATTAGTGCTTCTATCCCAAAGAGATCCTAAAAATGGGAAAAGGACCCACACATACAAAAACATAGCAGCTGTTTTTGTGGTGTCCAAGAACTAGAAATTGAAAGGATGCCCAATCAATTGGGGAATGACTGAACAAGTTGTGGTATATGAATGTAATAGAATACTATTGTACTATAGGAAATAATGAACATGCGGATTTCAGAAAAACCTGGAAAGACTTATATGAACTGATGCTGAGTGAAGGGAGTAGTATCAGGAAAACATTGTACACAATTGTCAGCCACAGCATGTGATGATTGATTTGGACAGACTTAGCCCTTCTCAGCAATGCAAGGACCTAAAATAGTTCCAAAGGACTCATGATGAAAAATGCCATCCACATCCAGAGAAAGAACTATGGAGCCAGAATGCAGAGTGAAGCAGACTATTTTCTTTTTGTTTTGTTTTCTTTTTCCCTTTCATGTTTTCTCCAATTCATTACAATTCTCCTATGCAACATGACTAATGTGAAAATGTGTTTAATAGGAATGTATGTGTAGGACCCATATCAAATTCCATGTCATCTTAGGAAAGAAGAGAGGCAGAAGTGGAGAAAATTTAAAACTTGTGGAAGTAAATGTTGAAAACTAAAAATGAATTAATTATTTTTTAAAAATAAAAACATAAACAACAATAACAGCAACAAAATGAGTATTAAGATCTTAGCAACTGGTCCTATCATTTCCTGAGAAACAGAGGGAAAAGAAATAGTTTCAGATTTTATATTCTTGAACTCAAAGATAGGATAGCAACTGCAGTCATGAAATTAAATGACACTTGTTCTTGGAAGAAAAGCTATGACGAATCCAGACAGCACACTAAAAAATGAAGATATCACCTTTCCAACAAAGATCCATATAGTCAAACTATGTTTTTTTCCCCAGTAGCACTGAACGGCTATGAGAGTTGGACCATACAAAAACAAACAAACAAAAACACACGAACAAAAAACCCTAAACACCACAGAATTGATGCTTTTGAATTGTGGTGCTAGAGAAGACTTTTGGGAGTCCTTTGGACAGCAATGGTGTCAAATCAGTCAGTACTTAAAGAAATCAACTCACTGGAAGGTCAAATACTGAAAATGAGCCTTAAATACTTTGGCCACAAAATGAGAAGACAGGACGAGGTAGAAAAGACTTTGCTTTGGGGAAAGATTGAAGGCAAAAGGAGAAGCAGTCATCAGAGGATCAAATGGATAGATAGTACTATGGAAGGAATGACTATGAGCTTGAATAAATTTTTTGAGTTGGTATACAAGAGAAAAGCCAGACTTGCTACATTCCATGGGGTCATAAATAGTTGGACGTGACTGAATAACAACAATCATCATCAGGGACAGAGCAAAACAAGAAAGTCTTTATCTCCTACTCATATCAGCACATTTTAAAGATAAACATTTGCAAGTCTCAAAAAACTTGAATCTGGGTTAGTGATTTTTAAGCTTTATCATTAGGAATTTGCGTATGAAAGTGAAATAACAAATTTTTTATGCCTATTCGACTTTAGTATTCTTTTTTAAGAGACAATTTAACTCAATCATGCTCTTCAGATCAATGGATAAAACAGTCAAATGAAAATGACATGAATTAATTCTTCAAAATCTTCTATGGGTGCATGGGCAGCAACTCTCCATTTCTCATAACAGGCAGAAGAATATTTGGGAAAAATATATTTTCCAATACATTTCAAGTGTGAGGAAGCAAAGTATCACCTGCGGCTACTGTGTGTGTGTGTGTACATACGTATATCTGGCCCTGAATATATAATACCAATTACGAAGCTTAAAAAAAATGTTGAAACAATCAAGGCAAGATGGCAGAATATAGAAAGCACTCATGTGAATTCTTCTAACATTCCCCTCTAACTTCACAATAATACTGTCAAATATAATTCTAGAGGAGTAGAGTTGACAAAAGGTCATAATGATATTTTTTCCAGCCCAAGAAAATATATGAGGTTAGAAAGTGTGATCTGTGACACAGGGGAGAAGGTTAGCTCAGAGTCTGTGTGGAATTTCTAGGGGGTAGAGAGAGAGAAGGAGCAGCGACTTAATGAGCTCTCAAGCCAGAAATGGTAAAGAGATGTGGTGAACCAGTTAGAAATAGCTTATAGTATATGCTGCGCTCGCAATGAACATAAGACCAGACATTATTTTGGTACTCCATTAACTATACTCTCTTCTGAGTCATAATTTAAGGGCAAAAAGTAACACTTTTGGTCAAGAAGGAGTGGAAGCTGTAAGAAGTAGTATCATTTCCAGCCCCAAGGGATCAGGGACCTTGAGAAGCAGTATCACTTCCGATCCCAAGGGAGGAGGGGCCCTGAGGAGTAGTATCAAATGAAATTTCAATGGATTTGGTCCCTTCTTGAGTAAAGAACAGAATGCAGACCAAGAGAGCAGTGGCCACATCTCTCCCCAAATCACAACACCTTAGAAATACTGAAAATTTCCAAACCCCAGAATTAGCTCTGAAAATATCAGTTCAAAAATTTGGAAATGTAAAATATAACCCTTCCTTCCCTTCCACCACCATGCTGAGAACAAAACCCAACTTCAACAGAAAGTTCCAAATCAAGAAATAGGATGTGAAAATGAAGAAACAAACAAACAAAAAAGAACCTGACCATGAAAAGCTACTATGGTGACAGGGAAGAGCAAGAAATAACCTCAGAAAAGGACACTGAAGTCAAACTAGCTACAAGTAAAGAATCAAAGAAAAATGTGAATTGGACAGAAGCCAAACAAGAGTTACTGGAAGAGTTAAAATTATTTTCAAAGTCAAACAGGAGGGGTAGAGGAAAAAATAGGCAAGAAAATGAGAGCAAAGGAAAAAAGTTATGAAAAAGCAAATAACATATTATTAAGAGGCAAAAATAGAGAAGAAAATAACACCTTAAAAATAAGTGGCAAAATGGGAAAAAAGAGGTACAAAAATTAACAAAATTAACTCCTTAAAAAGCAGAACTGGCTAAAAGGGGGAAAAAAGTACAAATGTTTATTGAAGAAAATAATTCCTTTAAAATCAGAACTGTCCAAGCGGAAGCTAAAGATTCCTTGAGACATCAAGAAAGAAACAAAGTCAAGAGAATGAAAAACTAGACTAAAATATGAAATATTTCATAGGAAAATCAACTGACTTAGAAAATAAATAAGGGAGAGAATTAAGAATTACTGAACTATCTAAAATTAATGATCAAAGAAAGAGTGTAGAACAAATTATCAAAAACTGCCATAATATCCTAGAATGAGAGAGGGAAATAGAAATTGAAAGAATCCACTGATCACCAGCTGAAAAGACACACCAAAGTAAAAACCAACAAGAATATCATCCAAAAGCTAGAATTCCCAGGTCAAAGAGAAAATGTTTCAAGTAGCCAGAAAGGGACCATTCAGATAGCATGGAACCACAATCAGGATCACACAATTTCCCTCTTAAAGGAATGGAGGGTATAGAATATGATATTTTAGAAGGCAAAAGAGCTGGAATTACAGCTAACAGAATAACCCATCTAGAAAAGCTAAATATGATACTTCAAGGAAAAAATAGGTATTTACTGAAATAGATGACTTTTAAGGACTCCTGATGGAAAGACCAGAGTTGAATTGAAATTGGGATTTTCAAATATGAAACTTAAGAGAACATAAAAAAGGTAAGTATGAAAGAGAAATAATAAGGCACTTAACATGGTTAAACTACCTTTTTATATCAGAGGATGACACGTGTATCTTCTAAACACATTATCATTATTAGGGCAGTTCAAAGTATTCTACAAAGAAAGTGGATGTGGGAGTGAATTGGTTATGTTGTAATGGTGTAAAAAATGGATAGTAATGAAAAAGGTATTTTCTGGGAGAAGAGAGAAAGGAGAGGAAGAATGGGAAAAAATCATCTCACAAAAAAGAAAGAAGAGATTTTTGCAGTGGAGGAGAAAAAATTGGGGTATGAAAGCAACGCTTGAACCTCACTCACATCCAAACTGGTTCAAAGAGGGAAAATATACCTATGTATTCAATTGGTAATAGAAATCTTTCTTACCTAATAGTGAGGTAGGAAGGGAAGAGAATAAAAGAAAGGATGGGGTGATAAAAGGGAGGGCAAGTAAAAGAAGGCAGTGGTCAGAAACAAAAATGACTTCAGAGGAGTGACAAGATAAAAAAGGAGAGAAATATAAATAGAAGAAAATGGGATGGAGGGAAAGGAACAGTTGGAAATCAGAACTGTGAATGTGATAAAATCACCCATATATCAGAAGCAGATAGCAGAATAGATTAGAAACCAGAATCCAACAACATGTTTTTTGCAAGAAATATATTTGAAGCAGAGATATCCACAATATTAAAATAAGAGTCTGGAATAGATTCAATTTTACTTCATCTAAAGTAAAAATGGTAGGCTTAGCAATTATGATCTCAAACAAACCAAAAGCAAGAGTAAACCCATTTAAATGGGATAAGAAGGGAAACTACATCTTGCTAAAAGGAATCATAGACAGGGAAATAACATCAATGATAAACATATACACTAAATGGTATAGCATCCAAATTCTTAAAGAAAAATCTTAAATGAACTACAAGAAGAAACAAAGTAAAATTATACTAGTGGGCAAGCTCGACTTTCTGCTCTCTAAGCTAGATTAATATGACCATAAAATAAATCAGAAAGAAATGAAGGAGATGAATAGAATCTTTTTTAAGAAGTTAGATATGATAGACATCTGGAGAAGACTGTATGGAAATAGCAAAGTTCATGCCTTTTTCTCAGCTACACATGGAACCTTCACAAAAACTTACTCTGTGTTAGAACATAAAAACCTCACAACCAAATGTTAAAAAAAGATTAAATGCATCCTTTTCAGAACATAATGTAACAAAAATTACATTTAATAAAAAGTTGTCAGATGACAGGCTAAAAATTAGTTGATAACTAAATGATCGAATCATAAAGAATGAGAGGGAGTAAAAGAACACAGCATAGAAACAATTCATTAAAGAGAATGACAAAAACAAGATATTCCAAAACCTGTGGGGAGCAGCCAAAAAAGTACTAAAGTGAAATTTCATACCTCTAAATGTGTACATCGACAAAAGAGAGAAAGAATAGATCAATGAATCAGGCAGGCATCTAAAATTAAACTAGAAAAAAAAACAAATTAAAAGTCCTCATTTAAATATCAAAATGAAAATCCTGAAATTCAAAGGAGATATTAATAAAATTGAAATTAAAAACAAACATTGAAGTACCCATTGAAGTAATAAAAAAACTACAAGCTTGTTTTATGAAAAATGCAATAAAATAAATAAATATTGGTCAATTTGATTTAAAAGAAAGAAGAAAAAACTAATTATGTATTTCAAAAGTGAAAAATGGGTAAATGAACCACCAATGAAGATGAAATTAAAGCAATATTAGAATATTTTGCCCAATTACACACCAGTAAACTTCCAATCTAAGTGAAGGGGATAAATATCATACACACACACATACAACACACACAAACACACATACTCACATACATGCACACTACCCGGATAAATAGAAAGGAAAATAGAATACTTAAATAGCTCTGTCTTGCTGGGGTGGGAGAGAAACTGAACAAATATCCATGAACTCTCTAAGGAAAAAATGCCCAAGACCAGATGGATTTACAAGGAAATCTTACCAAAAAAAGCAAGGATCGACTAATACCAATACCTTATAAACTATTAAAAAAGAAACATGCAAAGGAGTCCTATGACATTCCTTTTATGGACCAAATACAGTGCTGATACTTAACCAGGGAAAGCAAAAACAGAGGAAAAACTAGACCAATTTTCATGAAAATCAATTCAAAGATTTTAAATAAATTACTAGCAAAGGGATTATAGCAATATATCACAAATATCATATACCACGACCAAGTAGGATTTATACAAGTAATGCAGTGCTGGTTCAATACTGGGAAAACTATCAGCATAATATACCATATCACTATCAAAAAGAAAAGAAAAATTTATAATTATATCAATAGATGCAGAAAAAACCTTTGACAAAATACAACCATTCCCACTAAAAACATTAGAAAGCCTAAGAATTGATAGAGCCTTTCTCTAAATGGTAAGTAATATCTATCTAAAACCAAGAACATGCATTATCTGACATGGGGATAAACTTGAAGCCTTCCCAATACGATCAGGAGTGAAGTAAGGATATACATTATCATCACTATTATTCAATGTTGTACTAGAAATGTTAGCTATAGCAATATAAAAGAAAAAATAGTAATAAAAATCAACGAGGAAATAAATCTATCACTTTGCAGATGATATGATTGTATACTAAAAAAACACAGAAAATCAACTAAAAAGTATATGAAACTATTAACAACTTCAGCAAAGTTGCAGGATAAAAGACAAACCCATATAAAAAAATCAGCATTTTTATATAGTAGCTACAAACCCAGCAGCAACAGATGGAAAGAAAAATTCTACTTAAAATAAGTACAGATAATACAAAATACTTGGGAGTCTACTTGCCAAGATAAACTCATGTGTTACATGAGAATAATTATAAAAAAAAAAAACCTTTTCACACAAATAAAGACTGTTCTATACAACTGGAGAAATATTAATTGTTCAGCGGCAGGCCAAGCCAATACAATAAAAATGACTATCCTACTCAAGTTTATTTACTTATCCTGTGCCATTCTAATCAAACTGCCAAGTAATTATTTTATAGGGTCAAACAAAATGGCAATAAAATTAATCTGGAAAAATTAAAGGTCAAGAATATCAAGGAAATCAGTGAAAAAATATGAAGGAAGGTGAGATATTACCTCATACTTATCAGATTGGCAGTATCAAATTCAAACTGTGTTGCTTTATTATAGAGTTTTTTTTTTTAATTTTAAAACTTAAATACAAAATGAGAAAAGAAAAAAGAAACATTGTCATGTATATGCACAGCAGACCATAAGAGGGAATAGAATATAAAATAATAAATTTCCATTTCAAGAAAACCTACATAATAAATAATACACATTTTTTTTTCAAAGCTGCCCAGCTTTTCTTTGCTTCTTTCTTGGATTTCTTTTGTTTTCTGTTGTGACTTTTTACTTTATTCTTCTCTCCCTCCCTCCCCCTCCCCAAAGAATTTCCGAATTTAACCCATTCCTGATGAGAGTAAGGTTTAAGCACTACCTGCCTCTCCCCTACTAGCTTCTTCTGTTTCAATTTTACCTTTTATGCATCATTTGTGTGAAATTATAACTCCTTTCAGGAGGAAAAGGGAAAGTAGGGAAAGCCCTACACAGTTTTATTTTTTTAGAATCACCCCATCATACTCAGCTTAGCCCATACTTTTCTTTCAAACTATCCAAATAGTGATTACAATAATAAGAATACTGCTAATATTTTCTTACTTATGAAGTTAATAATTTGTCCTTATTGAGTTCCTTATGATTGGTCTTTAATGTTTATCTGATATTTCTCCTGGATGTTGTATGTCGAGTTTTCTCTTAAGTTCGGGAGTTCTGGGTTGGGGTTTTTTTTTTTTGTTCTGTTTTTTCACAAAAAAACTTGAAAGATTATGGAGTTTGTTAAATATCCTTTTTTGCCATTCAAGATAATACTTAGCTTTGCTGGGTAGGTTGCCCATGGTCTTAACTCTAGCTCTTTTTCTCTACAAAATGTACTATCTCAAGCCCTATGGTCTTTCAGCACAGTCACTACTAGTTCTTGTGTAATCCCTATTGTAGCTAATGAAATTTAAATTTTTTTTCTTGTTTCTTCCAATATTTTCTCCCTAATTTGGGAGCTTTGAGATGTGGCTGTGATATTCCTGTAAGTTTTCTTCCTGGGATCTCTTTGAGTTTGTGATTGGTGGATTTTTCTTCTCTTTCAACTTGCCTTCTTGCTCTTTAACTTCAGGGCAATTTTCCTTGATAATTTCTTATAATATTATATTGAGATTCTTTTTTAGATAGTCCAACACTTCTTATATTAGTTCTCCTCAATTTGTTTTCCAGATCAGTCGTTTTTCTGATGAGATGTTTCATTTTCTCCACTTTTGAATTCTTTCTTTTGTCTTTTATTATTGTTATCGTTATCATTATCATCATCATTATTATTATTATTATAGTTGTATTTTCTACTCCATCCTCCCCCATCCCCACTGCCTTGTAGACCACTTCTGTCTACTATAGAAACGTGAAACAATGCCTGGCTGAGCTGCATCCCAGGAAAGTGAGCAACAATCACAAAATGCTAGGCCATTCAGTGCTGTTAGTTGGGAAAATCAACAAGACCGACAGCCACTTCACATTATTGATGGCTGCTTGGTCTATTTGGCAGTGACCTTTCTCTGCAGATGCTGACATTCCTTTAGATTGAGGAAGTTGATATTGATGAAGCCAGTGGCATAGGAGGCCTCATAGTCTCCCTGAACATTCATGCTCACCAGCTCTTAACTGTACACTGATTGGGGCGATACTTGGCCAAGGATGTAGACCTGGCCCTTGAAAACCAACACCTGGACCTTGCCCCCAAAGCCTTCCTGGGACTTGGCAATGCAATGGCAGATAAACTCACACTCTGGACTGTGCCAGAAACCATTGCACACCAATTTAGAGAATTTCAAGCCTTGGCCCTGTTTGATTTTATGGACTTCTCTATCCATGGTGAGAGCCTCAATGTCTAATGAGCAAGGTAGAGAATCATTCCCACTGAGGTATTATAAATACTTCATCCCAATGAAGGAGTTCTCCATCATGTCAATTTGGCTGACCCCATGTTTCCCCACAATTTCATTCAAGTAGAGAAAGAGCTCCAAGGATGTACAGTGGGGTGTGTCATGTTTGACATTTGTCACTTGTGCTATTTGTCACAGGAATACCTTTATTGAACTGAATCTCTAAGACATCTTGGTTGTTGGGAGCCTTTGTAGGGCCTTGGGTCTTTGTGTAGAAGCCAGGAGTCACTTGGTTCTTGGGTTCTTCAGAATTCCGGCCTCATAGTTGAGGTGCATAAGGTTCTCCATGCTCCATAGGTTCTTGGGGGTGACTGAAACTGGGATTCCATGTTGCTTGGCATACTCCATCAGGTCATTGCATCCTTTAAAACTAGTGTAGAATTCAGGCATCCTCCAGGGAAATATGACCTTAATCTGAGAGGTCAAGGAGTAGCAAGTGGGCTCAAACCAGACCTGGTCATTTTCATTTCCTGTAGCTCCATGACACATACACTTAGCCCCTTCACACAGGGCAATTTCCATCTGTTTGTGAGGCATGCAAGGTCTGGCAAGGGAGGTGGCCAGAGGTAATGATCTTCATACAAGGCGCTCAACTGGACAGCTGGCCAGATGAACTTCTCTACAAATTCTGAACTGACATCCTCGATGAAAACCTTTATGACTCCAAGTTTCAATGCCTTCTTCCTGGCTTCTTCAAAGTCCTCCTTCTTTCAATGTTGGCCAGGTAGGCAATAACATCATAGCCTTGCTCCATCAGCCACACCAGGATACAGGATATACCCAGGCCTCCTCTGTAGGCAAAAACCATAGTGTCTTTGCTTGACATCTTATAGGTGCTTGGTGAGGCTGGAGGAGTCCAACCTGCTGCAGAGATAAGGGAGCTGGAGTACTTTTGCATACTTTTGATTTTCTTTTATGATTTCCTGTTGTCTTGGCATCCCTTTGCCCAATTCTAGTTTTCAAGGAACTATATTCTTCCTTAAGTTTTTGATTCTCTTTTTCCAGTTGGTTGACCTTTTCATAAATTTCTTGGATTGCTCTTATTTTTTTCTAATTTTACATCCATCTCTCTTATTTGATTTTTGAAGTCCTTTTTAAGTTCTTCTAAGAACTCTTTTTGTGTTTGGGGACCATTTGACATTTCTCATTGAAAAAGGAGTAGCTTTTTTTAAGCTCCATTATCATCCTCTGATTATGAATCCAGATCTTCTCTAGCCCCATAATAACTATCTATGGTTGGGTTCTTTCTCCTATGCTTACCCATTTTTCTTTATTTTTGGTTCTGCTTTTTTTTTAGCAACTAGTAGGGTAATCAAGTGGTAGTCACTAGATATGGGGAAAGATGCCCCAAGTCTAAGATCTTTGTTATTGTTATTTTCTGAGGTTTGTCTTGGGACCCAACTTTGGGCACTCCTCTCCACTCCAAAGCCACAGCTAGGGCCCCCAGTCACACTGTCCCACAAATGATCCTTGTTCCCTGTGATCTCCCTAGTAGCTGCAAACTACAATATCCTGGAACTAAACAAGAGACTCTGCTGTTCTGCAAATTTCCATAGTCAACAAGGTCCCTGGCCCTCACTATTGCACTTACCAGGTGTGTGTTAGCTCCTTCTCCTTGCAATCACAGCCCTGGATATGTCTAGTCAGCACAGCTATGCTTGGAGTCCTTCAACAATGGAAGGTCCTTCAATCTTTTCCTACTCTGCTGTCAGAACCTCACACTATGAGATGAGTGTTTCTAAAGCTAAGGCTGCCTCTCAACCTAACTACCCTCAGGGCTTACTGTTTGTTGATGCTGCAGAGTTGGCCTGGAGGTATTTGCATTTCAGTCAGACCAATCTCTGCCCCTGAAAATCAGGTCTTTCCTGACTTCTTCTCAAATAGCCTTAAGAAGACAAATGTCTTAGCTTATTTTATTTCTGTTTCTCTGTGGTGATGTTCTGTCTTTTTATGTGGAGAAAGTTTGGAGGGCAGAAAGTTCTCTGACCTACTCCACCATCTTCCCAGAATTCTCTCCTCAACCTTTATTACAAAGTGGTAGTTACCAAAACAATGTGGAACTGGCTAAGAAAGAGAGTGACTGATGAATAGAATAAATTATGTATACAAGAGTAAAAGAACATAGAAATGTAGTATCTCATAAATCCAAAAATCTAAACCTTTAGTATAAGAACTCAATATTTTGGGAAAAAAAAATTGATGGGTAGCAAGAGATAGAGAAATTCTATTTAAAGTAACTGTAGACAACAAAAATTTGGAAGTCTACCTACCAAGATGTGTTGTTAAGCAAAATTGTCTCATTAGCATGGCTTTTGTTTCTTTTGAGTGGAAGTACTTTCAGCTGTGAAGTGCTAAGCCCCAGGCCCAGGGCCCTGTCAGGTGTGAAACCTGTGTGGGTGTGGATTGGTGACTTAGGAGGGGCCAGCTCGGGAACCAATGGTCTCTGGTCGTTGAGGCGGGGCTTGAGAACGCCGGAAGCTCGGCTGCGAGGAGGGGTGAGCAGGGAGACAACTTCAGCGGCGGCGGCGGCGGAGGCGGAAGGTGTGGAAGCCAGAAGCCAGAAGCTGCGGAAGCGGGGCTTACCCGAGTGCGAGCAGGAACGTGAGGCCAGTGAACATGATTTGGCTAAATACTCTCTTGCTTTTCTTTGGCCTCCTAGTTGCCCTTGTGAAATGGGCTTTCTGGGCCTGGAGTCTTTTTGTCAAGATGTTGGAATGGGGAGGCTGGTTCAAGTTTTTGCTGCGGTGGGG
>CM053623.1:381506119-381542035 GCA_028646595.1 Phalanger gymnotis
GGAGGGAAGGGCAGACTGGGGAACAGGGCAACCAGAATGTACGCCATCTTGGAGTGGGGCGGGGAGGAAATGGGGAGAAAATTTGTAATTCAAACGCCTGTGAAAATCAATGCTGAAAACCAAACATGTCAAAAATAAATTAAAAAAAAAATAATAATAAAAAAAAATAAAATAAAATAAAAAAAAAAGAAAAGAAAAGATAGATATGATAGACTTCTGGAGAAAACTGAATTGGGATGGAAAGGAATATGCCATTTTCCCAATGGTAAATGGCACAAACACAAAAATTGACCATGTACTAGGGCATAAAACCTACAATTCAGTGCAGAATGGCAGAAATCATCTATGCATCCTTTTCAGAACATTATACAATAAAATTTATTTGTAACAAAGACCATGGAAATATAGACTAAAAATTAATTGGAGACTAAATAATTCAATCCTAAAGAATGAGTGGGTCAAAGAACAAATCATAGAAACAATAACTTCATTCAAAAGAATGGCAATAATGAGACAACATAGCAAAACTTCTATCATGTAGCAAAAGCAGTTCTTAGGGGAAGTTTTGTATCTCTAAATGCTTACATGAATAAAATAGAGAAAAAGGTGATCAATGATTTGGACATACAACTGAAAATGCTAGAAAAAAGAACAAATTGAAAATCCCTGATTAAATAGCATATTAGAAATACTGAAAATCAAAGCAGAGATTAATAAAATTGAAATCAAGAAAACTATGGAACTAATAAATGAAACTAAGAGCTGGTTTTATGAAAAAAAAAGAACAAAATTGATAAACTTTTGGTCAATTTGATTAAGAAAAAGGAAGAGAAAAACCAAGTTTTCAGTATCAAAAATGAAAAGGGTGAATTCACCTCCAATGAAGAGGAAATTAAAAAAAAATTAGGAATTATTTTCCCCAGTTGTATGCCCATAAATTTGACAATCTTAGGGAAATCAGTGAATATTTACAAAAGTATAAATTGCCCAGGTAACAGAAAAGGAAGTAAAATACCTAAATAACCCCATCTCAGAAAAACAAACTGAGCAAGCCATCAATGAACTCCCTAGGAAAAAAATCTACAGGGTCAGAATTCTATCAAACATTTAAAGAACAATTAATTCCCCTACTTTATAGACTATTTAGGAAAATAGGTGAAGAAGGAGTCCTACCAAATTCTTTTTATGATGCAAATATGATACTAATACCCAAACCAGGAAGAGTCAAAACAGAGAAAGAAAATTATAGACTAATCTCCCTAATGTATATTGATCCAAAAATTTTAAATAAAATATTAAGCAAAAAGGTTCCAGCAACTTATCATGAGAATAATATCCTATGAGCAGGTAGGATTTATTCCAGGAATTTAAAGCTGGTTCAATATTAGGAAAACTATCAGCATAATTGATCATTTCAACAGAAAAACTAGCAGAAGTCATATGATTTTCTCAACAGACACAGAAAAAGCTTTTGACAAATACAACACCTATTCCTATTAAAAAACACTAGAGAACATAAGAAAAATTGGAACTTTCCTTAAAATGACAAATAGCATCTACCTAAAACCACCAGCAAGCATTATATGTAATGAAGATAAGCTAGATGCATTCCCAGTAAGATTAGCAGGGAAACAAAGATGTCCATTATCATCTCTATTATTCAATTTGGTACTAGAAATGTTAGATTTAGCAAAAAAAGAAGAAAAAGAAATTGAAGGAATTAGAATAGGCAAAGAAGGAATTAAGTTATCATTCTTTGCAGATGACATGATGATACACTTAGAGAATTCTAGAAGATCTAGTAAAAACCTACTTGAAATAATAAATAACTTTAGTAAAGTTGAAGGATATAAAATAAACCCATATAAATCCTTGGCATTCCTATATATTACTAACAAAGCCCATGGCAAGAAACAGAAAGAGAAATTCCATTTAAAGTTGCTGTAGTCACCATAAAATATCTTGGAGTCTATCTGCCAAGAAAAATCTAGGACGTGTATGAATACAATTAGAAAATACTTTTCACACAAACAAAGTCAGATCAAAATAAATGGAAAAACATCAGTTGTTCACGGTTAGGTCAAGCTAATATAATAAAAATGATAATTTTACCAAAATTATTTTACATATTCAATGCCGTACCAATGAAACTACCAAAAAATATTTTACAGAGCTAGATAAAATTATAACAAAATTGATCTGGAACAACAAAATGTCCAGAATATAAAGGGAATTAATGAAAAGAAATGCTAGGGAAGGTTCCCTAGCTATTCCACATATTAAACTGTATTATAAAGCAGCAGTCATCAAAACTACTTTGTACTGACTAAGAAATAGAGTGGTGTATCAGTGGAATAGGTTAGGTACACAAGACACACTAGTCAATGACTATAGCATTCCACTCTTTGATAAACACAAAGAATCCAGCTTCTGGGTTAAGAACTCAGTATTTCACAAAAACTGCTGGGAAAATAGGATTGCAGAAACTGAGCATGGACCAATATCTTACACCATATACTAAAATAAATGAACCAAAATGGGTTCATTGTCCCGGGCTCTCGCTGGACACACCTCCAGAACCCTCCTCGGTGAGCAACCGCCTCCCTATCCGGGCTTCTGACGTCTCCGGTCCCCTCGGGGGGCCAAGGGGCAATAACCAGACAGCGACCACAGCTGAATATGCAAGGTTGCTTTATTGGAGTCTCCAAAGATGTCTGACCTCCTCTTTCTTTGTCACTCATATATATATGTACATATGTATGGGAAA
Source organism: Phalanger gymnotis (assembly GCA_028646595.1). NCBI lineage: Eukaryota > Metazoa > Chordata > Mammalia > Diprotodontia > Phalangeridae > Phalanger > Phalanger gymnotis. Next base: position 381,508,887 of record CM053623.1, read on the forward strand.
GCCAGGGTCCTCCCCAGCACCTCCTTCGGGGGCGGAGCATCAGCCCTTGAAGTCACTCCCGCCAGAGGCGGTGACTCCAGGCGTTCTCACTGTCCTCCCAGGAGACCCAGTTCTAGACCCCCGACAGTTCATAATTTAAGAATAAAGGCTGACACAATAAGCAATTTGGGAGAGCAAGGAATAGTTTGCCTATCAGATCTATAGAGAAGTGAAGAATTCATGACCAAACAAGAGATAGAGAATGTTACAAAATGCGAAATGGATAATTTTGATTATGTTAAATTGAAAAGTTTTTGTACAAACAAAACCAATGCAACAAAGATTAGGAGGGAAACAAAAAATTGGGAAAGAATCTTTACAACTGTGTCTCTGATAAAGGCCTCATATCTAAAATATACAGGGAACTAATCCAAATTTATTGGAATACAGTCATTACCCAAATGAGAAATGGTCAAATGATATGAACAGGCAGTTTTCAGAAGAAGAAATTAAAGATACCTATAGGCATATGAAAAAATGCTCTAAATCACTATTGATTAGAGAATGCAAATAAAAACAACTCTTAGGTACCACATATCTCCTGTCAGATTGGCTAAAATGACAAAACAGGAAAATGGTAAATGCTGGAGAGGATGTGGGAAAATTGGAACGCTGTTATACTGCTGGTGGAGTTGTTAACTGATCCAGCCATTCTGGAGAGCTATTTGGAACTATGCCCAAAGGGCTATAAAAATGTGCATACCCTTTGACCCAGCAATACCACTTCTATGGCTGTATCCCAAAGAGACCTCATAAGTGGGAAATGGACCAGTATGTAGAAAAATATTTATAGCAGCTTTTTTGTGGTAGCAAAGAATTAGAAATAGATGGGATGGCCAAAAATTAGGGAATGGCTAAACAAATTGTGGTATAGCAATGTAATGGAATACTATTGGACTGTAAGAAATGAGGAGCAGACAGACTTCATTACAAACTCTAAAGAATTGTATGAACTGATGAGGGGAGCAGAAGCAAGAGAACATTATGTATGATTACAGGCACACAGTATCTGTAAGGGCTATCTTTGATAGACTTGGCTCTTCTCATCATAACAAGGTTCAAAGACAGTTCCAAAAGAATCACGATGGAAAAACCTATGCATACCCAGAGAAAGAACTGTGGAATTTGAATGCAGATTGAGGCAAACTATTTGCTTTCTCTTTTTTTCTTTCTTTTTTGGTTTTGTTTCTTCTTTCTCATGATTCATTCCATTAGTTATAATTCTTCTTTACAGCTGGACTATTATGTAAATAAGTTCAATGTGAAGGTATATGTAGAACCTATATCAGATTACATGCCATCTTGTGGTTAAGGGAGGAGAAAAGGGAGGGAAAGAAAAGTTGGAACTCAAAAGCCTGTGGAATTGAGTGTTGTAAACTAAAAATAAAAAATAAATAAATTAAAAAATAAATAGTGCTGGGTTTAATTTTAAAATGGGAAAATTTGAATATACTTTTTTTTGTATTCAAGATTCTTTGAAAATTTCTCTCCTTCTGGAATATTTTCCCATTATGCTGAGAGGAAGATTTTCTAGGCATTCTTTTTTGAGATGTTATGACTATTACCAGACGAAAATGTAGTTTTGGTACTGCTGAAAGAGATACCAGATTTAGAGTCAGAGAAGCTGAATTTAAATTTTGGCTTTGCTACTATATCCTATGAGACACTGAACAAGTCCTCTAATCTCTGTAGTTCTCAATGTCTTCAACTCATAAATAAGAAAGTTGGATGAAACAACTTATAATGTCTATTCCAAGCCTAAATATATAATTTTATGAAAAATATATGAACACTTTCGTTGTCATAAAGACTAGGTCTGAAACAACTGTGTAGTCTTCCCAGACAGATGTCCATAACTCTGCTACACTTTAACTTGGTCGTTGTTGTTATTTGTCCTTAGTCCTTGAAGAGGAGGTGATGCCATGGCATGCAAGTGAATTGGATTTAAGTGAAGGAGGGCTGTGCAAAGTCACCAGCTTCACTTTCTCCTCCAGAGCAATTAGGAAGACTAAAGATGGCCCAGGTGTGGTGGAAGACCTTGGACTTTTAAAGCTGAGGTCTTTAGCAGGTCTCAGTTTGACTGAGGCAATGCCCATTCAGTGATTAAGCTCAGGTAAAAAAAAAGTGAGGCAAAGAATGGCCTCTTTAACCTAGTCCAAAAAACAAATAAACAAACAAACAAACTGGGAGGGAAAAACCTGGTCCCAGGTTAAACACCACTTGGTCATTGTTTGGGCCCTGATTGACTCAGAATGATCTTTCTCTCCCTACTTATTCACAATATTTTGTTTAGGTCATTATGGTCTACTTATAAAATTTATATCAGATACTTTTTCTGGATCATATAAAGCTCTCTATATTATTTCATATTATTCTGCTTCATTTACTCCATATTCCTGTCACAGTAGACTAAACATTGTTTTCTAATATTATCTTGCTCTCTCATACCTCTATGCATTCATGAAGCCTAGCCTCCATGTCTATAAGGACATCCTTCCTTATTCCTCCATCTAGGAATTCTCTTGCTTTGAGACTCAATTCAGGTGCTGACACTTACATGAAACCTTTATTGATCATTCCTCTACCCTTAACATTGATGAAACTGATCATACTTCCCTAGACTTTTTTATATAAAGTTCTCCCTTACTCTATCACATCCTACAAGGCATCATATTTCTGCAGTGTATATCCATTTTGCATTGTTACAGTACATGATTTTTAAGGATAGAGTTTTTATAATTGTTTAAGCTGCAGTTAAACTGCAGTTTTTATAATTGTTTAAGCCATACCAGGCACAGTGCTGAGCTCATAGAAAGCACCTAAATGTTGCATTTTATCAAATTGTACATAGTCATCTCTTTTCTAAGTTTTAAACTTCTTGTAGGGGTAGAACTATGTCTTATTTCAACTTCGTGTACACACGATAAATCTATAATGGCATGCAAATGGTCAGGCAGCCCTTGGAATTATATTATTCATTAATATATTCACTTGTGGTTGGGTTTATATATTCCAATTCCATTCTATATCTGACACCATCCCAAGAGCATGTCATACCTGGGATTTTCTTTGACAGTATGGGTCAAAAGATGATTTCTTAAGATCATTACATCTACATAGTCAGAAAAGAGAAAATATGACTTAAGTGGTTCCCACAGCTTATAAACTGATGCCTTAAGGAATGGGATTGTGCAGAGTCAGACTTTGTTAGCCAGAAGTTAAGAAAACTACTCCATGGCACGAATGGCAGTCCCACAAAGTAAGATATATGTGGTCTCACTTTCTGTCTAGGATCCTATGCACTTAAGTCACCTCTTGCTCTTTCTCCTGACCTCACATCTGGTTCTTTAGACTGTCCCCTCTTCACTTCTAACCCAGCTTACTTGATCCCTATGACCCAACTTGGATATCCTGAACATCTGTTCCAGTGACCCTAAGTTGAGAATTTTTAAACACACTCAACTCATACCACGTCAATACAGCAATATCCTTGGTATATGCTTAATGGCAGTGTCCTGGGCCTCCGGTGTCCCAAATTTATCCCTAACTCCTAACTCATCTGTCAAATTTCAAACATAATTGCAGTCCTCATATTAAAGTAGGACCAATTATCTCTTGTTTATCTGCCACCTAGTCATTGACATGAAAATTCTAGTTTTTTTAAGCTGAATTGAGTGTTAGCAATAATTACTCCAAGAGGAGTATAGAATTTTAAAATCAGATCTAGAAGGGTATTTAGAAGCTATTTAGTCTAACATCCTTATTTTGCAGATGAGAAAAACTGAAGCTAAGAAACTTGAGGTTAGGTAATTTGGCAAAGTTTACAAAGGTATATTTTTATTGGCAACTGAAAAAGGTAAGTCTTCTATATGCAAATTTATCATTTTTATATCACTATGATATTTGAACAGAATTTCCTTCACAATAATGTAGTGAGGTTGTAATTGCATATATAATTATCATTTTTGCAGATGAAGAAATTGAGGTTCAGAGAGAGTTGAAATAACTTGCATGATGTCACACAGCTTGGACTTACTGATTCCTGGACTCAAACACAGATATTCTGGCTTGAGATCCACTATCATTTCCACCACCTTTCTGTGCCCTATAACATCTACTATATATGAATTACAGTGTAGAGAATGGGTATCCATGGGTGAAATTGTCATAGTACCTGCTTTCTTGGAGTTTACAGTCTAATATAGAAGCTTACAATTTGAATACTATCAGTTCATTTTGATCAATTCCATTCTTATATAATATGCTAGTATTGGATTAAATAGATACCCAATGATTCAGTCAAGCAACAGAGTTCTCTTGGTCTAAAACTACGTAGGAGAGTTCAATAACATACCAGTCGTGATTTTTATTCTTGTGTGTAAAAATTTGTCCAATAATTTTCTCATACAAAATGGTTCTGGAATTTGAGCTTCTCATTCATTAGGATATTATGTTCTCCTAAGTTTAAAGGAAAAACAACATTTTTCCCTATAAAAACATCATGAAAAAATTCCTTCTAAATTTTAATTAGTCATGTTCATAGTTTGCTGACACTTAAACTGTCTAGTGCTAACATTTTCAAGGCTTTAATTAACAAGTACGACAGGGTTTGTTTAATGCTATAATGTGGCCGAACATGATTTCATGTATCTATTTTAATACACAAATATTAGCTTAGAGCTATATATTTATATAAAAGTTAAATATCTCTTCTACTCAAATAATGTCATTGTGACTTCATTAGTTTTCAGTAGTCCCATATGAGAAAAAGTGATACTTTGCAACAACCAAAACAGTGATTCTGTATTGAAAAAATATTATTAGCTTATACTTTTCAAGTTACAGAAAAATAGTCACCAAGGTTTTCTTTTTACATATTGATAATATATAGGGCATAAATGGTCTGAGGAAAAAGCATAAAGATACATTGGTATGTGTCAAATGCTAATAAGCAAGCCTGATCTAGTAAACAAATTCTTAAAACAGATGGCTTACAAAAAGCCAGTCAATAAGCATTTATTAAGTGTTACTTTGTGCCAGGCACTATATTAAGTGCTAGAGATATAAAGAAAGAAAAAGGACAGTCCCTGCCCTCAAGGAGCTCACAATCTATTAAGTAAGAAAATATAAAGAACTAAGTACAAAAAAGATTTTTATAAGATAAATGGAAAACAATCAACAGAAACAAAGTTATCAAAAGTCAAAATCCATAATGATGATGGGATTCTGCAAGTGTTCCTATTCACAAACAATTTGCTGAAGACTGGCTGTGTTCTGGAAGTTGTGCTAGGTTTTGAAATACAAGCCAAAGATAGTTCCTGCCCTTAAAGAGTTCTGGGATACTACCAAACCTTGTTAGTGATATCCAAAATAACACAATATTAGCTTGTTTATTGGTTAGACACTAAAAAACAAAACTGGGTGAAAAATGCATATTTCTTAAACAAAGACATATAGCCAGATGAACAGTAGTCAAAGCAATCTAGCAAATCTACAAGAATGCCTAAGGCAATTGCTATAGATTTACAATGATCAGAGTCCAAAATTGAAAAAAAAAGGAAGTAAAATTGGATCAGTAAAGGGAAATTTTGTGATGTTTAAAATGTTCCCTAATTTACTGAGTAACCAATAAGATATGGTGTTGCTATATGACTGCAGATGAAGCACTTTGATGATCTTGGAAGAAGTGACAATATAAATAACGCAAAGGAAAATGGACAAATGCATGGTGGATTTAAGGGATAGCATGCAATCAGCAAAATGGTATAAAAGAAACAAAGAAAGATAATCATGACTATCAAAGGAGGTGAGTTGGTTATTTAGCACAAATTCAGCATTGATAAACCAAACTGTCTACTATGAATTCCATTTTTCAGAGAGATTCCTTTACACACTAAGTAGATCCTCTATGTAGAATTTAAAAAAAAAAAAAGAATTGAATCAAATGTCAAGGCAGGAAGAGAAGGTGAAAGCAGGAAGAAGAGGTAGCATGGGGAGGTATCTGGTTTACATCAGCAAGGAGAATACTCATTCTGTTGTTGAAAGTACAGATTTGCCAAAATAAATTTATTCAATCCAAATGACTTCTCTGGGAATAAAAGGTTTAAATGCTTTTTTTGGTACCAAGAAAAAAAAAAATATGAGTTCATTCTAACAGCAGAGGAATAGTGAAAGAGTTTTTTAAAATAATTTTAGGATTGGCAAGTAGAGCCTTAATTTGGATGCAAATGTTAGCTTTGAATTAATTATTAGGCTTGGTCTAAATTCTATTTTACTTAAAACCTGTGCGACCTTAAGGAAAACATTTTAATTTCTCCAAACCATATCATCATCATTTGTAAAATGAGAAGTTGGGTTAGATTACGTTTAAGGTCCCTTCTACCACCAAATTCATGATCCCATGATCCCTCCATCTCAAAACATCTTTTGGTTACTATTTGCAGTTATAGAATAGTAAAATATTTTCAACTTACCAATCTCACAGAAAAAAATTGAGTGCCCCCTCACTCTCAACTTCTCCAGCACAATTTGTAAATCTCTTATGGGACTAAGTTTAAATTATATTGCATTAAAGTTAGGTTTTATTTTTTGTTTGTTTGTTTCTACTAAGTTATTTTCTTTACTCGACTATAAGTTCTTGAAGGCAGGTAAAATGCCTCATTCATCTATGACTTTCATAAAGCCTACCAAAGTGTTTTGTTCACAGTACACACTTACTAGATATCTGGTTGACCTAATGACAGAACATGAACACAAATTGAGGGGAATCAGACATATCTTCAAAGGGTTATAAGTTTCTATGATTATTTGAATCATCTACATATAAGCATATTAACTTAATATTGCCCCAAACAACATCATTCATACACCGTAGCCAAACCTTATTCTAAAGTTCACTATACTATAATATTTTGCAGTTCCTTACTGTGCCAGTGCAATTGAGACCATCACTGCCATCATTGTGAGCTGGGCATAGTTAGAATTATGTCTTGAATTTTCTTGATAGATTTTTTAAAAAGGTTCTCTGTCCTCATGATAATAGTGCCATCTACTATATAGTGCTGCTGCCATTGTCAGACATAGCCACATTTAAATCTTTAGCAGCCGATTCTGAGACTACCTCTACACTAGGCATATAACTCATTCCTAGGCTGCTGGTGTCACTTGTTTGGCAGATGCTCTGAGTCACTTAACCTCTCCAGACATTAGTTCTTCCAAGTGTAAAATGAGGATAATAAGGTTACCTGCTGTAGAACGATGTTGTGAGAAATAATGAGGTACTTAGAAGTCCATGGATGAAAGATATCCTAGAAGCACTGAATCTTTATTGCTACCCTCTGTTTGTTTTTCTTTAAACTTGAACATCTTTCTAACTGTTCTATAAAAATGTTTTCTCCCCCCTCCTTCTCCTCCAGTTTACATAATCACTACTAGAAGCTACATGTTAAAAGAATGTTGCTTAATTGTCTGTCTCTTTTCGTGACTGATTTACAAAAAAAAAAATATTTCCTTATATTTATTACATTAGTGAAATGTAATCCAATGCAATTTTGTTAAGGACTAGAAATTGAATTGTGCTTTGATTGAATGATTGATTTACTGGATATATTTATTGAATGACTGTATTGAGCTAAGCACTCTATAGAATATGAAATCAGCTACAGTATTCCAAGTCAGTCACTAGGTACTCACTCATACATAGTTGATGACATTTTAGAAGAAGGATTCAAAAATCCATGTGTAATTTTACTTGATGGAAAAAAATCAAAGGAAACTATGAGGAATAGAATGCTATGAGAAAAGAAAAAGTTAGCTCTAGCTTACTTAATGTTTGCTGAATCAGCTACAACATTATTTTGGCAAAAAAGCTAGTAGACAGGATATGTGTATAAATGTGTGTATATATGCATATAAATTGGTTTTATATATTTATACAGGTTTTTGTAAATGTATATATGCATGCATGTGTATACACATCTGTGTATACAAACATTATGTAAATGTGTGTACATGTACATGCATGTATGTGAATATATGTAAATGTTTGAATTGTGTTGTGTATATGTGTGTGTGTGTTTTCCAACACACACACACATATACATATACCCCTACATACACACATACAAATATATATATATATATATATATATATATATGTATGTATATATATTCCACAAACATTAAGTGAGGCAACTAGGTGATAAAGCAGATGGAGCAATGGACACAGAATTAAGGCCTGATTTTGAATCTAGACTCATGGTGTTAATAGCTGTATGATTGCTTGTGAAATTGTAAGATGATCCAATCATTTTGGAAAACAATCTGAAATTATGGCCAAAGAGTTACTAAACTACTCATACTCTTTGGGCATGATGAGCAAACATTGTATAAAATAACAGCAATATTGTTTTAAGAACTGCTTTGAGCAAATAAGTCATTTTATCTATTACAAATACTCAAATTAACTATAAAGGCCATATTAAGAAAGATGCTGTCCGTCTACAGAGAAAGAAATGATAAATCAAAGTATGTATAGAATAATCATGCCTATATATTACATAAATACACGTGTATATAAATATATGTATACATGTGTTTATATGCATGTATGTGTATGTGTTTACACAAATATGTATAAATGTACAAATATGTTTGTGTGTATACCTAATTATCTCTAATGGTAGCCATATCTAGAGTAGGGGGAGAGAAAACAAAGAAAAAAACACATTATAATTGTGTAGCATATATGAAAGGAATAGCAAATTGTGCATATTGGATTTTCATTTTGTGTATAATTGTCTTTTTTCTTGTACCCTGTTATAGAAATGATTTTTATTCCATAAATTAAAAATAAAATAAAAAACATAAGAATAAAATGAAAATTTTAAAAGAAAAAAAATTGCCTACATGACAAACAGTATGCTAGAATCTGAAGATAAAATGTCAAAAAATGAAAAAAAATCCTCCTATAAATAATACATTAATTTCAATTGAAATCTTAATTAGTTTGTTAAAAACTTTGTAGAATATAATGGGGTCGATGCTTCTCTATATCTATATTTGTATTGTTCAGCTTAATATTTAATTAGCTTGATGACACCCATATCTAAATGTTGCCTCATACTTGCAGTTTACTCAAGCCCTAGTATTCTTTTTGTTCCCCCACCTACACACACACACACACACACACACACACACACACACTTCTTGTTAGCCAACTCTTTTATATCCTATAATTGTACTGCTAATTTTTGATCATATGATAACAATAAAGGACCCTCTTATATTAAATTTTTAAATAAAAGACCCCCCTGCACTCTTTATTTGTTGGCATAGAAAAAAGTTTTCGACTTGGTAGAGCAAATGTGGCCTTGAAGGTTCCTCTTCAACAATACCTCTCCAATGTATTGTTAAAAACATGTAAGACATCTTTTTATATGTAGTAACAGAAACTAAAGCTCTTTTTATAATAAGAACTGAGGTATGAAAAAGAGAGACACTTCTCCTCATTCTCTTCCTACCTCCCTAGTGGTTCCTTCTCATTCACATTTGTTAATTAATCACTCATATTATGCCCACTGTGTATGTATACAAAACTTCTCAACTACTCTTTTTAATTTTTTTTTTCTCTATACTCTTAGTCATCTCATAAACTATCATTGGTTCAATTACCAAAGCCATGTAGATAACTCTCTCAGTTTTATAAATCTGGCATTGTTTCTCTCCCAAGCTCCAAACCCTTTATCACCAATCACCTATTGGTCATTTCAAATCAAATGTCCCATAAGCATCTCAAATTCAAAATGTATAACAGGCTATTCAATTTTTTTACTACTGTCATCCTTCTAAACACCTAGGAGCCCAATCTCAGGGTTATCCTTGGCTCCTAACTCTCAAATCTTATATTCAATCAACTTCTAAATCTTTCCATTTCTGCCTCTACAACATCTCTCACACACAAATTTATGTCTCTGCTCACATAGTCGGCAACATCATACAGGCCATCATTACCTCTTACCTAGATAACTACAATAGCCTTTTATTTGGACTCCATATTTCAATTCTCTTACAACTTCAATCCGTCTTTCAAACAGATATGTGTGTATATATATATATATATATATATATATATATATATATATTGCTAAAGGGCATATCTGATCATTTCAAGCCCCCACTCCCCCTTTAATAAACTCGTGATTCCTTACTGTCCTTGGGATCAGATTGAAACTCTACTGTTTAGCATTTGAATCTTTTGACGACATGAAACTTTCATGCCTTTTCAGTTTTCTAATGGATTACTTCCATTCACACACTGATCTAGCAATATGTATATATATATGTATATGTATATATATATGTATATATATATGTATGTGTATATATATATGTATGTATATTTATATATATGAAGGAATATGAAACAAAGCATACTGGAACAGGATAATCCTTTCAAATAACTTTGCCTTGAGATTTTTGCCTTTTTTGATTGATTCCATTGATTTTAAATCATTTGAATATGTTATGAAAAATAAGGCTGGTATTAAGGAAAAACTGGCAGTTTATGGGTAGGACATGAATCCAGAAGGCCTTTGGCAGTTTACCGAAAGGGTAATCCCCTGAATTGATTCTGAAGGGGTACAGGTGAGGATCTGAATTTAAATTTTCTTAATATCTGTCATAGTATTGGAGGAAAAGTCCCTGTTCCTGTGTGGAGGGACAAGAAAGTAAAAATATAAACTCTATGACTCTATGTACTACTTAGCTGCCTAGCTAGTCAGTGTTCCAAAATATCTTTGTTCCTAAATATAAAGATTTTCTAAGAGAAGAAAAGCCTTTCATAAACAAAGTTCTGAAGTGTACATCTCCTCATGGGATAAAAAGTAACTAAGTTATTTTTTCTATCTTTGGTACTCATCCCCCCCCAGTCTGATAGTAGATGTGTTAAGGAGCTTTCACCATAGAAGATCTCAAGCTCAAGCCTCTTGTCTCTGTGTTGAAAGAGAGATGGTATATCCAATTCATTTAACTATTATCTCTTTGCAGACCATTCTTTCTCTCTCTCTCTCTCTCTCTCTCTCTCTCTCTCTCTCTCTCTCTCTCTTTCTCTTCCTCTATCCCCCCTCTCTTCATACATATATGTATATGTATATTTACACATATATCACATCGAACATACACATATCACATATACACATTAAAAACAGGATTCATTCTATTTGACCCTCAACTCTCTTCTCTTTTAAATTTCCCTATTTCTCCCAACTACCTCAATCCTTCCAGTAACCTGAGTTAACTTTAGAATCATCTTTCCCTCCTCACTCTTCCTCATCTCAACATCTAATCACTTGCAAAATCCTGTCCTTTCTACTTCCACAGCATTTTTTTTTCTCTCCACTCACATATTTATTAACTTTTCTTTCTTCCTATTTTGGAGTCATTGATATCCCATAATCTTCATTTGCACATATTGTCTTAGTCATGTTCTATTCTCAACATAAAGAGATAGAAAAGTATTCTTCATTTCACCTACTTTCCTCTCCATTCCATCAGCCTTATATCCTCTAGAAATCCAGAAATTTCATTCTGACCTCTCTCTAGTTCCATATCTAGGCTGGCCTTTTCTAGATTATCTTATATTCAGACTTTTCCAAGTTCCCTCCCTTAAAACTTAACTGTCACATCATGATAGCTAGCTAATATCACCAAAATTGCTGGACACAGTAATATCACAAAAATTACAAAAATAATGGGCACCACCTCACCATTCCCTAGCCATCACATATAATAATATTCCATCAAATGACGTAATATTTGCACAGGATTTAGCTCAGTTCTTGACACATGCTTAATATATGTTTATTTCCTTCCTTTTATTTAAAATAAAATACCTTATTTTGTCCCTCTATATTTATTTGCTTTGGAGTATGGGCTTTTTTATTTCACTCTTTAGAAATACTTATCAGCTATTTTTTGTTTAACCTTATCATAAGCTTCATCCTAATCACAAGATCATATTCTTCTTTTACTTAGCATTAAAGTAGCCACAGGAAGGACTCATGCGTAGCTCTGTTAAAAACATACTGAAAAGCATTGTTCTGCTTTCTTACTTTTTTCCCTCTGACATTTGCCAGTCAGTAGATACATTTGGTCAATGGTCATTAGAAGCATGAGGATGGGAGTGAAAGCAGAAATACAAGCCATCTGCATATCTACACCATATGAAATAATGTTTTTGTTGTGTTGTTTTTTTTCCCCTCAGAGGAGGCAAATTCTGCTCTCCTAATTCAGTTGATTCCCTTCCCTAATCTCCCATACTTTTCTTCAAAAAAAGTTTTAAACTTAAAAAAAAAACTAAAATAAAACAAAAAACCTATAACTACTGCACTGAAACACTAATTTAAGTCTTTAAGTCATTATGAGGAGGGTGGGAAGGAAGAGCAGTTCAGTTAAATTAAAATTAATTATTTCATTCATGCCCTATCTGTAAGAGAAATGCCTCATGCCTAAGTCTATACCAATACAATTGAACTTTATTTTGATTTTTTCTGAAGAGGTAAAAGACAGGCTATCTAACATTTATGTAGTTGTTTATGTTTATTTAGCAGTTTCTTGTTTACACATTTCATATGCATTGTCCTATCTGATGGTGTCCCAAGACAAATGGATATATTACTGGACAGCAAAGGGACATTTATGTAATGAGAGCAAGAATTAACCGAAGGGTAGCTTAAATTCTTTAACATCCTGAAAATTTGATTCTAGACAAATCTCTTAGCTTATCCAAGAGAATAAGCTTCCAAATAGCTTCCAATCTGCATTGGTAAAAGGAATTCCCTCACAGGAGTACCATATGAGAGGAACATCTCTGGTCCTGACTGAAACCAAAGGCAACCATGAATCCATAAGCCCTTAGCATTAGATAATGAGGTTCCTTCCTGACGACATAATATCAAGAGACTAAAATAAAAGTCCCAAGCATTTTGAAATTTGCAGGGATACATGACTAGGAGTTACACAAAGTAACAAATTATAGATGAGTTAAAATCTATACCTTAATAAGGTAGTTACAGCATTAATGAGATTATAGAAGCATTCAACTATTATATAATTGTGGTCATTAATTTAGATCTGGAAGATACTATGAATTCATTCCATCCTATGATTTCAGTTTACACATGAGTTAACTGAAGGTTACAAAAATTAATTGACTGGTCCTTATATCAACCCGCTGAGGTCAGTAGTCCAAGTATCAATGTTTCTAAATTAAAGATGAGGCTGAAAGGTTACATTACTTTCTCAAAGTCACAGAACTAGCAATTGATGCACCTGAAAAGTCTGAAGAACTTCCCTATACATCGTTGTAGCCTCTGTGAATGTGTGTATGTCTGTGTAGAAATTATGTATATTACCCAAGAAGTAAAGCTTTACTAATAACAGCAACAGATTTCAGCAGTTTTGTTATTCCATGGTTTCATATACATAGCATACTCAACTAAGGAGGAGAAAAATAGCAGAGCTAAAAACAAAGAACAACCAGCTCAGAATAAAGCGTGAGACATTTTTCTATGTGACATATATGCCCTCACAAGGAGATCTATTTTGACAGGCTGAAGGGGGCCCCCCACATTTGGCTCAGAGGTACATGTGAGTAAAAAAGCAATCTTGTCTGGCTTTAGTCTGCCTGTTTTAATCACCAGCTGGCTAAAACCACTAAACTATACATTTTCCTAGCAAAGATTATAGAGTAAAGAGCCCTAATCCCCTAACCACAGCCAGATTCTCATGAATTAATTCATTAGTTCATAAATAAATTACATCCTCAAACCTCTGCCTAAACTAATGTGCAGTCATTCATTTGCATCCCTTTGGGCATCTGAGTGTTAGTTCAGATTTCTTTAATTACTAATCAGCAACATCAACAAAGAACACATGACATTATATGCACGAGGAGGTGGAGATTAAAGGAACTCTAAGTACTTGATGGGCCTGTCATTTTTATTGTAATCTCTTGGGATGGGGGTAAAAGAGCAACATTTTCCCCCTCTTTTTTTACATTCTAAGTCATGCCACAAAATGTTCAGTCAGGCAACGTGAAGATGAGGGAAACCACCTAAGACAAAAAGCAGGTGGTAAAGAAAATCTGTTTTTGTTATGTTTTTAATAAATCTACATATTATGAATTCTGAGTGTCTTTAGAGATGATTTGTATAGATATTTAAAGCTCTGACCTTAAGGTAGGTTAATCATGTAGGACTGAAAAGAAAAGGAAATCTGGATTGACCAGCTGTGTGTGACAGTTACCAAGAAATATTTCCTGCCTACTTGTCACAGAGTTTTGAACTGACCTCAGTGAAATACACACCTCAAACGTTTTGTGCTGCCCTAGGAGCCTGGTCCTTTTAGAATCACACCTCAGTTTTTCTTCTTGTGTCGTATAAGACTATGTGGGTATAATCACAAAATAGACATGTAATTTTATTCATGAAGGGAGGCCTAGGTGAGAAAACTGTCCTGCTAACGAAAATTAGCACCTAGTTTACAATTTATTGTCCCAAAGGGTTGCCTTGAAGCACTAAGTACTCAAGTGGTCAGCCTGACATCAAGAGGAGTATAAATAAGATGACTAAACCTGAGCCTTCCTGACTCCAAGGCCAAACCTCTAGCCACCTTAGAGTATACCATACTGTATATGCATGCATATAGATAAAACAATAGATATCTATATCTATCTGTAACTAGCTAGCTAGCTATGGTGTATTTTATATAGTAATTCATGCATATTGCTTTGGACACCTTAGTGTTGGTTAGGATTTCTTTAATAACAGGCAACACAGATGTTTTGGCTGCTGTGCTGAACTCCTGGTGTAGAAATTCTCTCCACTGATACAAATCAGCAACTTGTGTTTGACTTATAATCTAAGAGAGAATGACTTGCTCATGGCTCCACAGTCAGTCAACTAGATTCACTAAGCACTTATTATGTATCAAGTACTATGCGAAGGGCTAGTAGAAAAGAAATATGAAAATATATACAAAGAAAGACAAAAGACTGCCTTGTCCTCAAGGGAATAACAGTTTAATTGATGGGGATACAACATACAAACAGTTATATAAATAAGATACATACAGGATAAATTGGAAATGTTCAACAGAAAGAAGGCACTAAGAATAAGGAAGACAGGAAAAGCTTCTAGTAGCAGGATGGAGAAAGCCAGGGAATCCATGAGGAAGAGATGAGCATGGACGACACTCTAGGAATGGAGGACAGTATTTGAAATTGATCATATTAGGAGATGGAGTATTTTGTGTGAAGAAAAGAATGAGACCAGTGTCATTGGATCACCAAGTGTGTGGAGAGGAGTAATTGGTAAAAAGATTAGAATTAGGAAAGAGTTGAGTTATGAAGGGCTTTGAAAGCCAAAAATGATTTTACATTTGATCTTATAGGTAACAAATAGCCATGAGTTTGTTGATTAGAGGGTCATAGTCAGATTTGCATTTTATGAAGATCAGTTGGACAGCTGAATCCATTGTCGATTGGAGTAGGGAGATACTTAAAGCAAGGAGACCAGCCAATAGGAGCTTTCAATGCCTAAGCATGGTAATGTCTTGCATCATTTAAGTGGCAGTATCAGAATAGAGAAAGGGATGACTACAAGACATATTATGAAGACAAAATTGAAAGGATTTGGCAACAGATTAGATATGGGGAGGCATGAAAACGAGTGAGGATTGGAGGAGGACACCTATATTGTAATCCTAGGTTCCTGAGAGGATGGCGATACCTCAAAAGTAATAGAGAAATTAGTAAGAGGAGAGGATTTAAGAAGGGGGAGATAGTGAGTTTAGTTGTGGACATGTTGAATTTAAGATGTCTATAAGGACAACCATTTAAAGTGTCCATAAGGAAGTTGGAGATATGATTCAAGGGCTGAACAAGTAGATCTGAGAGTCATCTGCACAAATATGGTATTTGAAACCACGGGAACTGATGAGACAATGAAAATATTATAGAGGGTGAAGAGAAGAGGACCCAGGACAGAGTCTTGGAGGGCTTCTGCTGTTAGTGGTCATGAAATTCTGGCAATGGAGACAGATGAGTAATTAGGTAGGAGGAAAACAAGCAGAGAGCAACCTTATAGAAACCAAGGAGAAGAAGGTTACAGTGTCAAAGACTGCAGAGAGGTCAAGAAGGATGAAGATTTAGAAATGGTTACTGGATTTAGCCATTAAATGATTTATATTTTTTGAGAAAGAACTCTCAGCTGAGTGATAAGGACAGAATCTAGAATGAAAAGAGTTAAGATGAAAGTGAGAGGAAAGGAAGTGGAGACATATATTATATTTGTTTAACCACAAAACAGCACATAGATTTAGGATGACAGCTCGTAGGGATGGACAATTCAGATGAGGGGTTTTGTGGGAGAGCATGTTTGTAGGTATAGAGAAATGACCAGTAGACACATAGCAATTGAAGATTCTTGATAAAGTAGGGATGATAGAAGGCTCAAACTACTGTAAAGACAAGACAGAATAAGATCACTTGAGCATATAGTTTGCCTTGGCAAGAAGACAAGCCACCTCTTTGTGTGATACAGGGATGAACGGGATAAAGAACGAAGGCATATGAGTGATGTGAGATAAGAATAGTGGTGAAGAGGGAGGTATCTGCAAATGGCCTCTTTTTTCAGTAAAGTGTGAGTCAAGGTTCTCAGTTGAAAGAGTTTAGTTGAAGAGTGTTTATTCAAATTTTGAAGAGCGATGAAAAGGTTTGAAAAAATGGCTGTGGTAAAAGACGTACTGAATGGAGAAGCATAAAACAATTACCTTGCTGAAGTTAGGGTCCACTTGAGATTTGACTTGAAACATGCTTGGCCTGAGATAAATCTTCTGTCCACTGACACAGTCTTTCTCTCCATCTCTATCTCTGTTTCTTGTCTCTCTCTGTCTCTGTCTTTGTTTCTTCTTCTTCTTCTTGTCTCTCTCTGTCTCTTCTTGTTGTCTCTCTTCTTCTTCTTCTTCTTCTTCTTCTTCTTCTTCTTCTTCTTCTTCTCCTCCTCCTCCTCCTCCTCCTCCTCCTTCTCCTCCTCCTTCTCCTCCTCCTTTCCTCACCCTCTCCCTACCTCTACACAAAGATATATACATATATAAGTTCATTCGCATCCATTTAAAATATATAGTCAATTTCTGGTTTGCATGTTTTAAATATGAAGTAAATTAGTTCAGTTTGTTAGAATATAATAATAATGAGACTGAGGTTATGTATTTTTCCACATTTTAAAGGTTAACCTTAATTTAGTTTCACAGTCATAGTTATCAAGCCAATCTAAGCCAGCTGTCTTGTAAATATATCGTTGGTCATAAGAGGATGAGAAAGTACAGATGTAAGAGCTAAGACATACTAACAGAACTGGAAAGAAAATAAATCAGAGTACATTGCCTACCGATAGCGGGCAAGTAATTTCATCCTCATATATGAAGGATATAAAGATGTAAGCACTTGGGACCATTCTTAACCAATGTTTCTTAAGGCATGAAAAAAGATGTTGGAGACCTTCCAGCCTGCCCCAACTCCTACCTAACGATAGAACAATAATCAAACTAGGATTGTGAGAATTAGTGAGAACATCAGCCAAACATTAATTAAATACTTAGAACATTAACATTCATCTTTACTTTGCACACGTACATTTAAGATATATAATATAGTTAAGGAATTATACAAAACTTCTCTGAAGAGTTTCTTTGATGGAACGATTACAAACGGAGGAATGAATGAATAAATACATAAATAAATGAATAAATAAGTGCTTGTTCTGTGCTAGGCACTCTTCTAAGTCCCTAGACTTATACACGGGGGAGGGGGAGTTTTCTCTCAAGAAACATATGTTCTAATGGAGGAGAAGAGTACAAATAGATCATGTTTTAGTTTCAAATCTGACAGAAAACTATTGGTCCTAAGGGTACAGAGTAAACCAGATAGCACATCTTCTTTTATGTCATTACTATGGATAAAATCATATTAGTCTTTGATGTTCAATTATTTAGCAATGACTTTGGTGTTGAAGCCCTTTTTTCTGGGTCTTCAATAGCTGTTTGCTTTGGGGTTTACTGGCTAGATTTCTTTCTCAAAGACCAAGACTTAAACCCAATTCACCCTGGATCTCACAGATTGGACAACAATATATCCCTGCCCAAGCACTATTTAACGGTTATTTTGGGGGCCCTTCTGTCTTAGAATGAATGTAACTATTAACTGTTTCTCTTTTGGCCAGCAACTCTGAGGATCTTCCACTCCCAGTTTGACTTTTTTTTATTAAAGTGGCCATCCTTTGATTAATTTCTTTGTTTTTGGAGGGAGAGGGAAGGCAAGGCAATTGCAGTTAAGTGACTTGCCCCAGGTCACACAGCTAGGAAGAGTCAAGTGTCTGAGGCCAGATTTGAACTCAGGTCCTCCTGACTCCAGGGACAGTGTTCTATTCACTGCACCACCTAGCTGCTCTCCTTGATTCACTTCTTTAAGAGGCCTATTCACTGAATAGGCTTTGCCTCATTCAAAGCGAGAACCTGAAAATACCTTAGCTTCAAAGGGCTTAGGTCTCCCACTGTGTCCTGGGCCATCTCCAGTCACCCTCATCCATATCTGGCTACTGCACCCAGATGGATATGGAAGAGAAAGTGAGGCTGGTGACTGCACAGCTGTCCCTCACTTAAATCAAAGTCAATTGCAAGCCAGGTCACCATCTCTCTGATGCCATAGCCCTCTTTGAGAACAAAGGACAAGCCACAAAAAAAATATTATGAGAAGGAAGGGAATGCAGGAGGGACAGTTACCAGGATGCATCTCCACAAGGAATGCTTCCCTTCACAATGGCTATTGAAGTTGTGGTAGAAGTGCAGGACACTGCAATTTCTGGGGCTACTTGGCTCTGAGTTCTGGGTTATCCTCCCTGAGTCTTAAATGTGGGGGTGGCAGTGGTTTTGCACTTGGTTCTAGAAGAATATCCTAATAGAGAATTTACTTAATTGAGAAACTTAGGTTCCTACCATGCTGAGCAACTTTCAGTTAGGACCCTGGAGATGATATTTTGCCTCTTCATTGTGGACTAGCCTTCTTAAATTCAGAGACTCATTGTCAGAGGGCCTACCAAGTGATAAATTTCAGCAATTCAAACACCATTTTGAAGGCACAAAGGACTTGGGATTTGCTTGGGTGGAAAAGGACACATTTGGATAAAATCAGAGATTCTATAATACTGAAGAAATATATTGGTTTTTCACAATTATTCGTGGGGAAAATCATTGTATAATTTTATAGATGGAGAGTAATGATAGACTGGGGATTGGGAGAGACCCTTTCTTATAAAGGCCAAAGTCTCTCACTGTATATGGTGCCATCACCAGTCATCCTGACCTGTGTCTTCCCACTGAATTCTGATGGCTCTACAAGAGAGAGTGGGGCTGATGACTTTGCATAGCTCTGCTTCACTTAAATCCAATTCACTTGCAAGTCAAGTGTTTACCCTCCTGATGCCATTTGTCCTTTCTGAGAATTAAGAATGAACAACAAACAATGGTTGGATCATCCTTTGAATTTATAATCTCAAGAAACATCACAGTTCCTGGAATTGTCAATGGACAACAAACATATTAAGTGTTTGTGCCAATGTACAAGCACTGTGATGAACCTTGGGAATAAAATTAAAGTAGAAAGTCTCTGCCTTCAAGGAGCTTTCATGCCAATGGGAAAACAATACATAAAGGGAACTAAGGGGGCTAGTAGTGAAATTCCACGGTTCATCCTGGAAAGGAATGAGACATGGCTGGGCTGACCTACCTCCTTACATAGAGGTTCTGGGAGAAGTCATCTAATCTATATACATAAACTGTATGTATGCATGTATATACATATACATACATACACACACACACACACACACACACACACACACATATATATATATATATATATATATATATGTTTTAGAAAAGATAATGGATCTAAGGATAAAAACTCATAGTATTTTGCTTCCAATGAGGAAACTCTATCTACAAATGAATATCAACTACTTTCTACAATTTATACTCTCAGACCATTGAAGGGTTTAATTGCTTGTTCAGGATTAAACAGCAAGTATCTGGCAGAGGCAAGACCTGAGAACTTGATCCCAGGTCTAACTGATATCAGAGTTGGCTCTCTCTCAATTTTGATATTGTTCCATACACAAAACTACAGAATAGTATCATAGCAGAAGTTGGAAGGAAACTTTAGAAGTCATCTAATTTCTCCCTCATGTTATAGATGAAAAAATTGTAATCCAGAGAGATAAATTGACTTGTCTAAATTCACACACATAGTAAATTCAAATCTGGGTCTTCTCACCATAAATCCAGGGTGTCCCCTCCCCCTTAAGTCTAAAGTTTATTATATGCTCAAGTTACCTTTCCCTCCCCTATGGAAGCACTTTTCTAGTTATAATGTAAATCAATCATCAAATATATGCATTGTGTTTTCTATATACATTTTTCAGAAATCTCATTACCAACTTATTGTCACTCACATGTGACAAGAAATTAGAGATTTGTTAAAGGAATTTGATTTAAATCCCAGTTCTTACTATGTGACTTTGGGCAAGTCATTTCACTTCTCTAGACCTTGATTTCCTCGTATGTTTAATGTGGGGGTTGGAATATCTGACCTCTAAACTGTAGTTTCAAGCCCAAAGTCCTATCAAATATTCTCTACTAATGATTAAGTAGTATAAAATTGTTGGATTTTCCATTTAGTTCTTATGTTATCCCAAAATGTCTATACTCATACATTTCTTTTTTTTCAGAAAAGAAACAAAACTCGTTTTTTTTTCAAAAGAAAGCATATCTTATTTCCGCTGGCCTAATCCAAGTGGAAACATCATGATTTACACCTTCCTAATAAAACTTATATGTTCACTTCTAGTACTAGATAAAATAATTACAAAAAAAAATCATTAACAAGCACATAATTGTAAAGCAATTTTTTAAAGAAACCATTTTTAATCATGTTTTTTACCTTCAAGGCTTTTAAAAGGTATTGGTCTTATGCAACCTGTCATTAAAAAAATGACTATCAATCTATAGGTATAATTAAGGAATGGCTTCCATAGAACTAAAATCTCAAGGAAGAGAATCGATCTGAAGTCTGAACTATGGACATTGGAACACCGAACAATTATCTTCCAAAGGCTCACTGATGGCAAGGAGCATCAAACTCATGAGGATTGGTACTTTTCTGAGATGATTCTTAGTTTATAACTGAAAAATAGAAAAGGCAATAATACATGGAAGAAGTAGTATGAGGTTGGACAACTATCTGAATAAATAAGAAATGATCTGAAGTGGTAGATTAGTATTATGTATTTAGAATAAGCATGGATTGCATGGGTAATTTAGTCTAAACACCTCAATTTACAGTAAATCCATTGAGGTGCAGGAAAACGAAGTGACTTCTGCCAGGTTACACATGCCATGCAAAATGACCAATTTTCCTCTAATTCAAACACTCTTTCCATCATTACATACTACCTTAAATAAAGATGCATTTGGATAAATCTGGATTTAAAGTTAGTTTTGACTCAACTATGGAGGTGGGAAGTGGTTCCATTTTGGCTGAATGAAGCAGGTAATTGAACTTGCTTCAAAAGAGAAACAAAGTAGATGTTCATTAACTTAGAAAAGGCTAAGCAAGTTATGGTACATGAATATAATAGAATATTAT
Organism: Phalanger gymnotis; assembly: GCA_028646595.1. Classification (NCBI taxonomy): domain Eukaryota; kingdom Metazoa; phylum Chordata; class Mammalia; order Diprotodontia; family Phalangeridae; genus Phalanger; species Phalanger gymnotis. The sequence continues at coordinate 381,530,683 of CM053623.1, forward strand.
TTGCTGTAGGGAACAATTAATATGATGAATCCAGATAAATATGAGAGGGCTTATATGAACTGATGCTGAGTGAATTAAGCAAAACCAGTAATATAGTATTATATTGTATCATATCATATAGTATTGTATAGTATAGCACAGCACAGCACAACATAACATATCATATACATACATTTGTTTGTATATATATATACATATGCATATATATACATATATATACACATGCATATACACACGTGTGTGGAGATCAGTAAAAACACAAATAATTGAAACATATTTAATTATAATGGCCAATTTTGGTCCCAAGATAAGAAAATATACTATTCATATGAATATTGTACACATTGGCTGAATAATTAATTCTTTGATTAGTTTTACTGAACTATTTTTTTCTTTTTCATTACTTCTTACAATGTAAATAGGGAGAAATAAGCATGCATATAGCACTTACTATGTGACAGGTTTTGTGCCAAGTCTTTTACAAATATTATGTTATTTCATCCCCACAATAACCCCACAAGGTAGTTGCTATTGTTACAGTCATTTTTTTATAATTATCAAAACTAAGGAAAATAAAAGTGAAGTGAATTGGTATGGTCACACAGTCAGAGTCTGAGACTTGATTTCAACTCAGGTCTTCCTGATTCCAAATCCAGCACTCTACCTCTTGAACTGCCTATCTGTACCAAAGGACAGCTAAATCATTAAAGAGGTCAAACATTCCAAAATGAGCATGCATTTCTCAAAACAAAAGGTGTCAATGCCTTGAAAAAATAGCATGTCATATATAAAAGGAAAATAGATATTCTGTTGAATTAATCAGGCTAAGGGAAATTAAATTCTGAAAAAAAATACTCATTTTATTCTTTCTTTCATTGTGGATTAAATTTAAATTTGGCTTAGCACATCAGGATCAAGGTTTTCACTTGTTTCTTCATTTCAAATTCAATAGTCACTATTTAACCGTAAAAATCCAATGAAAGCTAGTTTGATAATTTAAAATCACATAATACCATCATAAGGGGGAATACATGTATATGTGCACATATGTATGTGTTAATCGCATGTACAGATATAATCTCCTGCTGGTCATTCTGCCTGCCTGAATCATGGTTTGTACAACATTTCTAATCGATTGAAGACCACACTGTACAGTTGCTTCCCAAAAGGATTTTCTGGTCTTTGGGAAATATTTGCAACTTTCTTTTCACTGCCTGTGCTTTCTAAGCCAAAGGTGCCAAGTGGGAGCCATGTTTGGTGTCCTGGGCTACCACTTTGACTTCTCTCTTTCAGGGTTTTATAAAATGGATTATGAATTCGTTTTCTCTAACAATAAGAAGTGTACTTCTTAAAGAAATCTGGTATATTAGACTTCAGAATGCTTTTTTGACGTACAAAATCTCTTGATAGAGGACATAATTACATTGTATATTATATTCTTATTGATATATATATATATAAATTATTAGATATGTATATGTATACCCTTTTGTTCTTGTATTATGTAAATGTGTTCATACAAATATGCATATAAACGTACTCATAAACGTATATATATGTGTGTATACACCTCACAATTCTTCCTGCCCCTAGGTCAATCCTTTCATAATTCCAACTAACAGTCTTTCAATTCACCAGATGGAGCTTGGCAAGATGGACACAGTAGCTGCAATATCCTGAGGAATCCACTCAATCTCCTACTATATCCCAACCTGAGTGAAAAGGTATTAATGATTTTCTGGGAGGCTTTTTGCCACTAAATCCTTATCAAAAACCTCCTGAAAACTGGGGAATTCGTGTAAAAGAAATTATACACACATACACACACATATACACACAAACATGCACACATATGGGGGGTTGTATATAACAATGTAAACATTTTTTTCCTAAAAGAGTAAAACAATGAAGTCAAGAACAATCTTCTAAAATAAAATTATTTTAGAGGCAGGAGCCTCTAAAGGGTTAGGTCTACCAGATGGTATATCCAGCATTATCTCTTATCTCCATCACAGGTCTAGACAATCTGAAATAAAACAATTAAACAGTGATAGGCCTCTTCCGTTCAGTCTTACCTGGGGCCTAAACTGATAACTAGACTCATCTTGTACTGTCACGACTCTGTTTCCTAGCCAGTACCAGGTAGTTTTGATGACTGCTGCTTTACAGTACGGTTTAATATCTGGTACAGCTAGGCCACCTTCCCTAGCATTTCTTTTCATTATTACCCTAGATATTCTAGACCTCTTGTTCTTCTAGATGCATTTTGTTATTATTTTATCCAGCTCCGTAAAATAATTTTTAGTAGTTCGATTGGTGTGGCACTGAATAGAAAGATTAATTTAGGTAAAATTGTCATTTTTATTATATTAGCTTGGCCTAACCATGAGCAACTGATATTTTCCCATTTATTTAGGTCTGACTTCAATTGCATGAAAAGTGTTTCATAATTATGTTCATATAGGCCCTGAGTTTGTTTTGGCAGATAGAGTCCCAAATATTTTATAATGTCTACAGTAACTTTGAATGGAATTTTTCTTTCTATCTCTTGCTGTTGGGCTTTGTTAGTAATATATAGGAATGCCAAGGATTTATGTGGGTTTATTTTATATCCTGCAACTTTGCTAAAGTTGTTTATTATTTCAAGTAGTTTTTTACTTGATTCTCTAGGATTCTCTAAGTAAATCATCATATCCTCTGCAAAAAGTGATAATTTAGCTTCTTCTTTGCCTATTCTAATTCCTTCAATTTCTTTTTCTTCTCTTATTGCTACAGCTAATCTTTCTAGTACCAAATTGAATAATAGGGGTGATGATGGACATCCTTGTTTCAACCCTGATCTCATTGGGAATGCATCTAACTTATCCCCATCACAAATAATGCTTGTTGATGGTTTTAGGTAGGTGCTATTTATAATTTTAAGGAAGGCTTCATTTATTCCTATGTTTTCTAGTGTTTTTAGTAGGAATGGGTGTTGTATTTTGTCAAAGGCTTTTTCTGCATCTATTGAGATGATCATGTGGTTTCTGCTAGTTTTGTTGTTGATATGATCAATTATACTGATAGTTTTCCTAATATTGAACCAGCCTTGCATTCCTGCAATAAATCCTACCTGGTCATAGTGTATTATTCTCATGATAAGTTGCTGCATTCTTTTTGCTAATATTGTATTTAAAATTTTTGCATCAATGTTCATTAGGGAAATTAGTCTATAATTTTCTTTCTCTGCTTGTCTCTACCTGGTGTGGGTGTTAGTACCATATTTATGTCATAAAAAGTATTTGGAAGGACTCCTTCCTCACCTATTTTCCCAAATAGTCTATAAAGTATAGGAATTAATTGTTCTATAAATGTTTGATAAAATTCACATGTAAATCCACCTGTCCCTGGAGATTTTTTCCTAGGGAGTTCATTCATTGCTTGTTCGATTTCTTTTTTGGAGATGGGGAGATTTGGAAATTTTAATTCCTCTTCTGTTAACCTGGGCAATTTATGTCCTTGTAGATATCCATCCATATCCCTAAGGTTGTCAAATTTATGGGCATAGAATTGGGGAAAATAATTCCTAATTTTTGTTTTGATTTCCTTTTCATTGGAGGTGAATTCACCCTTTTCATTTTTCGTACTGGTAATTTGGTTTTTGTCTTTTTTTTTAATCAAATTGACCAAAGGTTTATCAGTTTTATTGGTTTTTTCATAAAACCAGCTCTTTGTTTTATTTATTAATTCAATAGTTTCCTTGGTTTCAATTTTACTGATCTCTCCTTTGATTTTCAGTATTTCTATTTTGGTATTTAATTGGGGATTTTCCATTTGTTCTTTTTCTAGCTTTTTTGGTTATATGCCCAATTCATTGATGTCCTTTTTCTCTATTTTATTCATATAAGCATTTAGAGATATGAATCTTCCCCCAAGAATTGCTTTTTCTGCATCCCATAAGTTTTGGTATGTTGTCTTATTTTTGTCATTTTCTTGAATGAAGTTATTAATTGTTTCTCTGATTTGCTCTTTGGCCCATTCATTCTTTAGGATTAGATTATTTAGTTTCCAATTAATTTTTAGCTTATTTTTATGTGGTTCTTTATTACAAATAATTTTTATTGCATCATGATCTGAAAAGTATGCTTTGACTACTTTTGCCTTTCTGCACTGGATTGTGAGGTTTTTATACCCTAGCGCATGGTCAATTTTTGAGTATGTGTCATGTACCACTGAGAAAAAGTATATTCCTTTTTAACCCCATTCAGTTTTTTCCAGAGGTCTATCATATCAGCCTTTTCTAAAATTCTGTTCACCTCCTTAACGTCTTTCTTATTTATTTTGAGGTTAGATTTATCAAGTTCAGACAGGGTGAGGTTGAGGTTTTCCATTATTATGGTTTTGCTGTCTACTTCTTCCTGTAACTCCCTTAACCTCTCCTCTAAGAATTTGCATTCCATATCATTTGGTGCATATATGTTAAACAATGGTATTGCTTCATTGGTTATGGTGCCTTTCAGCAGGATGTAGTGTCCTTTCTTACCTCTTTTAATTAAATCTGTCTTTACTTTTGCTTTGTCTGAGATTAGGATTGCTACACCTGCTTTTTTTACTTTTGCTGAAGCACAATATATTTTACTCCAGCCTTTTACCTTTACCCTGTGTGTATCCCCCTGTTTCAAATGTGTTTCCTGTAAATGGCATATTGTTGCATTATGGTTTTTAATCCATTCTGCTGTTTCCATTTCATGGGAGAGTTCATCCCATTCATATTCACAGTTATGATTTTTTTCTGTGTCTTTTTCTCCATGCCATTTCCCCCCCTGTTTATGCTTTTATTTCTCCCTTTCCCCTTCCACTCCTCAACAGAGTTTTGCTTTTGACTGCTGCCTTCCTTAGTTTACCCTCCCTCTTGATTCCCCTCTTTTGTCTTTACCGTTTTCCACTTGCTACTTCTTCCCACCCTTCTGACCAACTCCCTCCCTTTTTTCTCCCTTTCCCTTCCTACTGCCTGTAGGACAAGTTAGATTTCTATATTTATCAGGGTATTTTATTCTCTTCTTGAACCAGAACCGATGAGAGTAAAGCTTAAATATTGCTCTTCTCCCTCCCTTCTTTCCCTCTACTATAATGTGTTTTTGTGCCTCCTCATTTGATGTAATTTACCCTTTTCTACTACCTACTTACTTCTTCTCCCATAACCCTCCCTTTATATCTCTTAATTATGTTTTTTTATCCTTATATCAGTTATTTTATACAGACTTCCACAGTCTATGTGTATTCCTTTCAATTGTCATGATAGCTGTACTATTCTCAAGATTGACATATATATATATATATGTCCTTATTGATGGGGTTTTTCCCCTGTTTATCTTTTTATTTATCTCTTGGGTTTTGTATTTGAAGATTAAATTTTCCATTGAGTTCTGGCCTTTATATCAGGAAGGTCTGGAATTTCCTTATTTCGCTGAATATACATCTCCTTGCCTGAAAAATTATGCTTAATTTTGCTGGGTAGTTGATCCTTGGTTGTAGTCCCAGCTCCTTTGCCCTTTGGAATATCATATTCCAATTTCTCCTGTCATTTAATGTACAAGATGAAAGATCCCACGTGATCCTTCTTATAATTCCACGATATTTGAATTGTTTCTTTTTGGCTGCTTGCAGTATTTTCTCCTTTACTTGGTAATTCTGAAATTTGGCTATAATATTTCTTGGGGTTTTCAATTTGGGATCTCTTTTAGGGGGTGATCAGTGGATTCTTTCAATGACTCTTTTACCCTCTGGTTCTCGGCCCTCTGGTCAGTTATCTTTGATAATTTCTTCTAGATACTGTCAAGGCTCCTTTTTTTTTTCATCATGGATTTCCGGTAGACCAATAATTCTTAAATTGTCTCTCCTGGATCTATTTTCCAAGTCAGTTGTTTTTCCAATCAGATATTTCACATTTTTTTCTATTTTTTCATTCTTTACATTTTGTTTTACTACTTTTTGATACCTCATGGAGTCATTAGCTTCCACTTGCTCAATTCTAATTTTTAATGAGTTGCTGTCTTCATTTTACTTTTGAGTCTCCTTTTCCACCTGGTTGATTTTACCTCCCAGGGTGTCATTTTCTCTATTTAGATTCTGAATCTCAGTAACCATTTCGCCAATCTTATTCTTTCAGGACTTGATTTCACCAGTGGATTTTTTTTTCCTTTTGTCCATTTTTTCTTTTGTCTCCCTAATTTGGTTTTTAAAATCCTCCTTTAGCTCTTCCAGTAATGCTTTTTGCGCTTGAGACCAGTTCCCATTCCCTTTTGAGGTGTCAGATGTGGGTATAGTGTCGTTGCAATCCTCTCCCAGATTGGTATTTTGATCATGCCTGTCTCCACAAAAAGAATCAGCAGTCCTCGTTTTTTTTTCTTTTTTTCGTGTGTGTGTGTGTGTGTGTGTGTGTGTGTGTGTGTTTTCCTTCCTGTTGCTTAGCTTTTTCCTGGCTTTACAGTGAATTTCTGCTTTTGGGTCTCAGAGGTCTCTGTCCCAGGTTTCTTCTTCTGGGGATTGTGAGTCTAGTTACTGGCTTTGTGTATTATAGCCTTAAGTTTCCTGAGGTGTAGGGGAGGGGTCTGGCTTCCTGAAGTCTCCATTTCCCCTGCTCTCCAGCACTGTTGCTCTTCAGCAATGGTCTCAGCTGTTTGTTGTTCATGCTATTGTCTGCCACTACCCCTGGGGGTGCAAGAATATGTCTGGGCTCCTGCTGTTGACCCCTGCTGGCTCTGCCCTCTGGGACTCAGGAACTCCCACTGCTCATCCACTGAAGCCCCACTTCTGTCTTCTCTATTGCAGCATTTTTTTCCTGAGGAATTCTGTGGGGCGGGGGTTGGGAGGAGGGATTAGAGCCATTTACCTGGCCATTATGTCTCCCAGAAGTTCAAGAAGACGTGTTTCATACCTTTGGGCTTCAAGCCTCAGGAGTGGATGTCTCACGGCCGGTAGTGCTGCGCTGCTTCCACTTGTCCCTTCCACAGACTCCTGTCAGGCGGCCTGGGGATCTCTGCCAGTTTCAGGCACTCACCCAGCTTTACTTTCAAGCATTCTTAGTGAAAAGACCAGAGCTGAATAGAACATTGGGGTTCCAAATACAGGAATCAAGAGAAGCATGGAGAAGTAAACAGGAAAGAGAACTCATAAGGGACTTATTAAATTTGAACTATTTACATTCTTTCATGGACACATGATATTTGTAACTTATAAGACCTTTCTCAGTATTAGGGTAGTTGAAGGTAATACACACACACACACACACACACACACATTTATGTATACGTGTGTGTGTGTATATATATGTATATATATACATATATGTATGTGTATAAAATATGAAGTGATGATATAACAAAATTAAGGAGTGAGAGATGAATATGTGGGGAGAAGGAGAAAGGGAGAGATAGAATGAGGTAAATTATCTCACATGAAAGAGGCAAGAAAAAGCTGTATAGGGAAGATAGGGGAGGTGAAAGGGAATGAGTGAACCTTACTCTCATTGGATTTGACTTAAGGAAGGAATAACATACACACTCAGTTGGATATCTTACCATAAAGGAAAGTAGGGGGGAAGTGGATACCAGGGGAGATGATAGGAGAGGACAGATTGGAGGAGGGGGTAGTCAGGAGCAAACACTTTTGAAAAGGAACAGGGTGAAAGGAGAAAAATGAATAAATGGAGGATGGGATAGGATAGAAAGAAATATAGTTAGTCTTTCACAACATTACTATGGCGGAAGTGTTTTGCATAATGATATCTATATAACCTATATTGAATTGCTTGCCTTCTCAAGAGTGGGGAGGGAAGAAGAGAGAGAATTTGGAACTCAAAGTTCTAAAAACAAATGTTAAAAATTGTTTTTAAATGCAACTGGGAAATACGATATACAGGCAATGAGGTAGAGAAATCTTTCTTTCTCTACAAGAAAGTAAGGGGAAAAGGGATGGAGGAGTGATAGAATGGAAGGCAAACTGGAAAATGGAGTAATCAGAATACATGCCATCTTGGGGTGGGGGAGAGGGGAGATATGGCGAGAAAATTTGTAACTCAAAATCTTCTGGAAATGAATGGTGAAAACTAAAAATATATAAATTAATATAAAAAAGTACTTTGAGTTCCAAACTCTCTCCATTCTTCCCTCCCCACCTCCCTTTTTGAGAAGACAAGCAATTCAATGTAAGTCATACATATATGGGATGATATTCAAAAGCAATCCATCCTAGGCAGCAAAGTTTTCCCGACAGGTGGTTCCAAGAAACATCTGGAATGAAGAGATCTTTCTCTTCTTTGGATGCCACTGATTTATCAAAAACAAAACTTCTAGAAGATTATATACCAAACTTGAATAATCAGGGGCATGATGATATTTTTTAAAGTCCATTCCGCTGTTCCACAATATCAACTGCTTAGGAAGAGTAGGTACAATGGAAAATTCAATTAATATGCTGATGATGGCCCATACCATCCATAACGTGCTTCACAGTAAAAATACATACCTTCATAGACAGTAGTAAAGAGTGGATGATATGGGAAAAGAGTGCATTCTTGTAGATGACTTAATGATGAGCAAACAACTGGAACTATAATCCTGAAGATGTGAGAACCAATTTCTTTCCCTTGGAAGATGGCCAATATAATCAATTTTTCCAGTCAAGGGCAGGCTGAAATCATAATGATAACATATCTGTACTTCAATGTCAATATTTTGAATACGATAAAAAGCTCCATTAGAAAGAAACATATTATCCTTAATTAAAGGGGAGGAATAATCATTCATATAGTTCCTAGTATGTGTCAGGCACCATGCAAACAATTTTAAAAAATATTATCTCATTTGGTCTACAAACCCTCATTACGTGTCATTAAAAACATCATTTTGTTCTTCAGAAAACTGAAGAAAACAGAGGTAAAGTGACTTGTCCAGGGTCACATACCTATTTAGTGTTTGAAAGTGGATTTGAACTCAGGTCTTCTTGAGTCCAGGCCACCATTCTATTCATTGCATCACCAGCTGCCTCTTCAATAAGAGGATGAAATGGTTATATGTGCATTCCATATTCGTTGGAACAAGCAGTCTGGGTAGGGTATGGAAGATGGAAAGCTCAGTGAATATGGTGAACAGGCCCAATCCCAAACCTTCTTCGAAATAAATTGGGTACCTTGATCAAAGGTAATAATTTGTCCAAGGGTGTCTATAAAAAGGAGGTATTTTCTTAGAAGATTCTAGTCATAAAACATTTTTCTTTGCAGACTGAAAAACTAATTAAATGTATATGGTAGATGAAAGTGTATGCATTTATTTTCTCTTGGCAAAGAAAGAAAAGAATATTTATCTTTATGCATTTATTTTTACAAAGCAAGACCTATCATCTTCCATTAGTGTTGTATGGCTCTATTGTTTCAACAGTTGTTTCCTGTAATTGGAATCTTCAAAAACATGACCTTTGGCATTGATATACTTGTAAAGTTACTTCCTGCTTTTCTAAAAATTACCCTTGTGAAAATGGGTTAATAAGAGTGTCCAAGTATTCAAGGAAGGATTTTTATTGTTGTTTTTGTGATTTTTTTTTTGGAGGGATCATGTTGCCTCATGTTAAACAGATTCCTCTTCATTCTAGTACATGACAGCAATTAACTAGCTAAAATGCTAGGTTTCTTGTTATTTTGTAATTGAAAGAGAATTGGTGACAGTACCTTTTCTTTTCTGTGCCAGTCTATAATTGGGAGAAAAAAACAACAACTGTTCTTTAGTATTTCTCTACAGAATATAATGCAATTGTAATTTCTTATTAGCTCTTAACATTTTTCTATTATTTATAATTCCTTTGAGGAACAAAGCTCAGTATTTCTAATTAATCCTGTAACATGGCTTCATTTCATGTTTGGTACAAGGCTCTTTATTCTAAAGCAACACAATTTTGTATTCTTTCCATATTGTAAGTTATAGTTTTAAGGTTCAGTATGATTGGACTTGTATATTGATTATGCTAACTTTTTATGTGCAGCTGATAGGTGGTATATTATGGAAGAATAGAATCTCTGAGTGGAAAGGTTTCTTCCTTAAAAGCCATCTTATTTAACCAATACCTAAACAAGGATCTATCTGCTCTGCAAAGCTGACTAGTGGCTTTGGTGACATCTCATGAGGTGTACTCCACTATCTCCCAAGTCAGTTTCTCCTATTATCAACTACCTCAAAATGATAGTATTTTCCCTATAATTAAACCTAAATGTGCTTCTCTGAAATTTTCATATATTGCTTTTGCTTCTGCTTTCTAAGGACAAAAAGAACAAGTCAATGCCCTTCTGGCTATGAAAGTTCTTCAAACACTTGTAGATAGGTATCATGCCATACCACCTAACCCAATCAAATTTGCATTTCTTCAGGCTAAAACATACTTAATTCCTTGATTGTCATATGATGACATGTTCTTGAAACCCCTCACCACCATCTACATCCCTTTCTTTAGATACTTGCTAGTTTGTCAATGGCTTTCTTAAAATGCAATGTCAATAAGATACAACTTCATTTATGTTCAGACCATAGGACTTGTATAATTTTTGATTTAATATAAGTCTTTCATATCTGGAATATTGTGATTTGCTTTCCCTTTAGCTAATTGGCAAACAGAAGCTAGGAGAGAAACGAAGATTTTCTTCCCTTGATGTACTACAGAAAATTGGAGCTTGTCGCTTTTTGATCAAATAATAAGAATTTAGCCTCCTAACATTTCACATTTGATTAAGTTGCACATAATGATAACTTACATAAACATAGGATTATATTCTAATATGAACCTCTAGTTAACCTCTTAATGTATCCAAGCCAATTGTGATTGGCCCACTACCCCTCAGCTGCATATGAGCTATTAAATAAGTCACTAAAGAATAACAGAAAAAAAGTCTATGGGACTAAAATTATTTTTTTTTTATTCTGAGACCAGAAATTCTATTTTCTTTTGTTCTTTTCCCCCCTTTATTCTTTTTTTTATTTTTAATATTTTTAGTTTTCAGCAATGATTTTCACAGGAGTTTGAATTACAAATTTTCTCCCCATTTCCACCGCCCCCCCCACTGCAAGATGGCGTACACTCTGGTTGCCCTGTTCCCCAGTCTGCCCTCCCCTCCGTCCCCCCATTCCCCTTCCATCCCCCTTTCCCTTATTTTCTTGTAGGGCAAGATAAATCTCTATGCCCCATTGCCTGTGCATCTTATTTTCTAGTTGCATGAAAAAAAAAAACTTTTTTACTTTTGAACATTTATTTTTTTTAAAACCTTGAGTTAGAAATTCTCTCCCCTCTTCCCTTCCCATCCACCCTCCCTAAGAAGTCGAGCAATTCAACA
>CM053623.1:381542535-381576408 GCA_028646595.1 Phalanger gymnotis
AGTTTTTCAACGGGGTATGGCTGCTTATAGACTAAAGAGTTCTATGTTCCACACTTGGGTGGATGCGCTGCCTCACCAGCACTCCTCCTTCCCCAAGAACCCCCTACCAGCACTGGGCTTAAATCTTCAGCAGGCTTTTCACTCCTGCTCTGATCAGCCACTTAATTCCTCCCACCAGGTGAGCCTGGGGCCAGAAGCAACTGCAGCAGTATTTCTAAAGCTGCCCCACCTCTGCTGCCCCAGGGGTGGTGGCTGAACCGCAAACTCAGTCCCGCAGCTTTTCCCGCTAACCTTCTCTATTGTTTTTGCTGTTTGTGGGTTGTGAGGTCTGGTAAATGCCACAGCTCAGTAATTCAAGATTCTAAGGCACTCTCCGCTTAGCTCGTGGTCTCGGCTCAGCTTGGGGTCTGGTCGGTCCGCGGTCCATGCTGCATGCACTGGGCTCTGCTTGGCTCAGCTCCGCTCCCCTCAGCTGGGAGGTGGGAGCTCCGTGCGGGACAGACCTTACCCAGAGACCATCCAGGCTATCCTAGGCTGGAGCCCTGCTTTCCTCTGCCACTTTGTGGGTTCCGCAGCTCTAGAATTGGTTCAGAGCCATTTTTTATAGGTTTTTGGAGGGACTTCGTGGGGAGCTCATGCCTGTCACTGCTTTCCAGCTGCCATTTTGGCTCCGCCCCCTTCCCCCTTTATTCTAAGGATAAGAACTTCAGGAAATCCTTTGTTAATTGTCCAGATAGCTCCAAGAAAAGAGTAGAATTCTGATCAGGACAGTACCAGAGTTATTCCAGCAGTTACACATTACCCCTAGTGTTATACAAGTTTATTTAAAGGCCTGAGGAACAGACTAATTCACCTTAAGAATAGGTGATTGCTAAGAACAATAAATCAGGCACTAGAGAGTAAGAAAAGAAGTTTATTGGGGAGAGCTTTGATAAAACTTGTGGATAGTGCTTCTTACTTCTTATACACAAGTGCTTACCAAGATATTGGAATTCTCCCTCCATAGGAGCTTTCATATTCATGGTCTCTTCTCTGCTCCCACTGTCAACATCTTAGTCCAGCCTCTTGTTACCGTACTTCTGGACTACTGCAAAAATTCCATTTCATGTCTTTCAGTCCCTACTCCTCTATCTAATCCAATCCATCCTTTATATGTCTACCCGAGTAATTTTTCTTACACATACCTATACTCATATCGCTTTTCTGTACAAAAGTCATGAAAGATTTCCCGTCATTGCAGAGCATTCAGCTTTCACAGCCTCACTATATACCCTTGTAAAACCTTATATTTTATACTCCAGCCAGAGTTTTACTTATTGCCCCAACCTAATGGGCATTCTCATTTTTTTAAACAGTCAACTCCAATACTACCATCCTACATGAAACATTCTCTGCTCTCCCTAAGTTTATGATAGTATTCTTCTCCTCCCTTCTTTGGATTTCAAGTATTGTCTTGTTTTGCAGCTATTGAAAATATATATATTTTATTTTTAATTGATGGAATAAAACAAGCATTTCTATAACAGTATAAAAATAAAAAAGGTGATTGTGCATGAAACTGAAAATTAATTATATACTACTTGCTATTCTTTTTAAATATAAGTTAAATAACAAAGTTATCCGGCACATTTATTTTTTCCCTTTTTTCTTCTCTCCCCCTGTCTTAGAGATGGCTACTTTCAGGCACGTACATACAGATAGACAGAGAGATATGTAAAATCATTCTACGTACTTCTATTTATCAGTTTTTTCTCTGGATGCAGATAGTTTCTTCCTTCATATGGCCTTTGTAGTTAATTTGGGTATTTATAATACTCAAAATGACTTAGTCGCTCCAGGTTATTCTTAAAACAATATTGCTGTTACTATATATAACATTCTCTTAGTTCTGCTCATTTCATTCTTCATTGTTTTGGGCAAGTCTATCCATGTCTCTCTATGATCATCAAGCTCATCATTTTTTGGGGGGTGGGGCATGATTTTTTGGGGGGGCAGCAGGATGGTAGGACAAATGGGGTTAAATGACAAGTGACTTGCCTAAGGTCACACAGCTAGTAAGTGTCAAGTGTCTGAGGTCGGATTTGAACTCAGATGCTCTGGACTCCAGGGCTGGTGCTCTACTCATTGCTCCACCTACCTGTCCCTCATCGTTTCTTATAGCACAGTAGTATGCCATCACGATCATACATCACAACTTGTTCAGTCATTCCCCAATTCATGGGCACCTCCACAATTTCCAGTTCTTTCTTCACCACAAAATCTATTTTGAATTTCTATGGGCATGGGATCCATTATGTTAAAAGTTCAATAGTTCATCTTTATTGAATATTGTAATGGAGAGAGTACTGCATTCAGAGTCATAGGATCAGGGTTCAAATCAGAGCTTTAGCTCTTGGAGTTTATGTGGTACCAAGTAACCCATTTCCATCAGTATAAAATGAAAAGAATGAAACAAGTAAGAGACCTCTAAGCCTTCTAGTTAAACTTTCCATTATTCTAATACTCATAAAGGGAAGCTATGGCTCCTTTTTAATGGTAATATGTGCTGACCATGTCCTCTCTTGCCTATTAAAAGAACTCACATGTCAAGAATCAGAAACTGTTATTTGCAATAATTGGGAACTAGAACAGATAATGAGGATTCACATTATTTTCAAAATAAGAATTCCAATTACGAGCCGATCACTCTTATAAAAAGTGTGGTGGGAGGAGATGGTAAGAAATAGCAAAGGGAATTTCTTGTTACAATTTATGCTTGCATTGTATAGATTTCAATCACACAAGTTGTTTGCTATCATTTAGATATTAAAAAAAGCAGTTTTACTACCCTTGCTCTATTTGAAGAGTGCTTTTAAAGTGTTACATAAATATGAGCTATTAATATCATTAGTTAACAGGATCTTCTCGCCATCCCTGAAATTTCAAGAGCTAATTGGCAACCTATTTTACATATGTATAAAGATAGCCTGACCAAAAGACTTCCCAGGACAGGGACAAAATCTTAAGTGCCACATGTTCACAAAAGAAATGTTAGCTCTCATCGAAAACTTTTCCTATTTTTAAAGTTTTATTGATAGCTTTTTAATTTTTTAGGGCCTAACCACTTCCTCCGTAGTGTTCTTTCCTGTGTTTAGCACAGTGCCTGAAACATAGGAGGCATTTAGCAAATGCTTTTTGACTTGACTTCCCTCTTACAGAGCCCTCTCTTTTACAGAGAGAAGTAAACCAATTCACATTAATTGAACCTCTCATTGTATATGATATTGAGTTTCCCTAATCCTCTCCTCTCTACTTCCTATAGTGCCCCTTTCCTGAAGTATGTATACAACACACACACTTCTTTACTGAGATTCACATATCTTCTAGAGGAGATATGGCACACTGTATACAAAGTGCAACTATTTGTCTTTTACTAGATTTCTACATGGCTAACTAAAAATAGTTCAGAAACACAAACATACATAGTTTGTTCGAAGAGGTAACTTGTTTTGAAAACATTTCAAAATATAAAGAAATTATTCTATTCTGCATTGCTTTCAACTAGTGGTGAGTATTTTAAAGAGTAAGTGGAACGAAGAACAAGGAAGGATCATCAATGTAGGGAGGGAGATGGATTGGCCAAGGCATTTGCCTAGTCAGTAAACAGATTCAAGGTCTTTTTTTTTTTAAAATGTGATAACTCCTACCTGAGAGTTAGGAACTAGGAACAAAAAATATTTTCAGCATGGTTATTAAGGTAAAGGGGAAGGAAGTTTTTATTAGTTGCATTATATTTAAGCATACTCCCTCTCAGTCTATCCTTTTATACCTCAATAAATATAGCCTGAAAAGGGACAGTAAATGTTCACAAAACAGCCTACAAGCATATTAAAATGGGCAAGACCTGGAGAAAACAATTTAAATAATAGCTTATTCATTCTAATTTTCTTTTGTTACTATGTCAAAACAGAAATACTGCAGAAAATGATAGACCAGATGTTATCACAAGGGAAAAAAAAAGTGTATAGGTTGAGATCAGAACCTGAATGGCCCATGAGGCTTTATGTTTACAATCACAAAGCACTTCCAAGTTCTTGTAAAGAAAGGACTTGTTTACAGACAAGCAAAGCAGTTCCTGAACTTTTCACAACTAAGCTACAAGATTTCAATGTGTATAAATGATGAAGGGAAATTGTAACAAGGTATTACATTCACCTAATCATTTTATTTACAAATCAGTTGTCATATTAGGTTTGTATCTGTATTGCCATATAATTTTTTGAAAAATCATTTATATAACACCTAGTAGCTGCTGTTTAAATCTTTTTGATTTTTTGTGGCTCTTCATGACCCTATTTGGGATTTTCCTGGAAAAGATACTGGAGTGGTTTGCAATTTCTTTCTCCAGATCATCTTGCAGATGAGGAACTGAGGCAAGCAGTATTAAGTAACTTGCTCAGGGTCACACACCTTCTAAGTTTTTGAGGCCAGATTTGAACTCAGGAAGATGAGTCATCATCACTTCACATCTAGCATTCTATCCACTGAGCCTCCTTGCTGCACACTTATCATGTGCTAAACATTATGCCCCCAATTCAATATCTTGGCAACAACATTCCAAAACCAATAGGCCCACTTCACTATGGTAAGGAGGAGGTTACAGCAAAATATCATAAGAGCAAGCCATACCATACTTGTGCCTCCCTCAATGCTAGGGCCCTCCTATAAGAAGATAGCTCACAAGTCCTAAGTCCTTGCTCAGCAATTTCTCTTGTGGCTCTGCTGACTCCAAGTTCTGAAGCTCCTTCTTGTGTTCAGCACTCTCTGGAACCTGGCCCTCAGCTCCTGAATCCTATGCTCTCAGTCCTCAGTTTCTCAGCTTCTGGCTTCTAGTCCTCTGTTTCTTGGTTCCTGCAGCTTCTGCTTCGGCTCCTCTGTTTCTCGGCTTCTTCAGCTTCTGCCCTTTCCAAGCTCTGGTTTCTCTGTTTATGCAGTCCTTCCTTGTCATTTGATTGACTAGAGCTCAGGCACATACCATTGGCTCTGGTCTTAGCAACTCCCCTGAGAGCTTCACGCCTCTCTCAAACTAGCTAACTAGTTTGCTAATGGGCCTGGGGCCTCACATTTAATCTAATCAGACCTCCCTTTTCAGGCCCCACCTAAAGCCCCACCTGAAGCCTATTCAATGGGCAGGAAAGATCTTTTTACTTACTGATTGTCTTTACACTAAGGCAAAAAGAGGTTAAGTAACTTGACCAGGGTCACAGTAACTAAGTAAACAGTTAAAAGTAAATTTAAGGCTAAATTTGAACTTAGATTTTTCTATATGAAATAAACCATCAGTTGTTTTACATCTGTCAATTAACTCCAATTGTGAGTAGCAGGCCATATGTATGGGAGCCTAACCTGGTGGTGATTGAAGTCCTCTTTTTACTGCCAGGGAAATTGGTGGAAGAGGAGGATGAAATCAATGATATGGTCATTTGCATTGCTATTGTGTGTGTTTATTTTTTTTTCCCTATGCTGTTGCAATTGTTCAACCTTTTCTCTTTTTTTGTTTAGTTTTTATATTTATTTTAAACTTAAATACAAAATGAGGGGGGAAAAGTGGCCATGTATATAGCAGAACATAAGAGAGGATTCAAATTAAAGCTATAAATTTCCTTTTCAAGAAAAACTATATAAAACATACTGTACATTATTTTCAAAGCTGTCCAGATTTATTTGCATTCCTTGTAGGTTTTCTTTTGTTCTCTGCTGTGCACTTTTTATTTTTTTTTCACCTGCCAAAAGAAGGCTACAATTAAGCATGGATACATATACATACTTATGCATATATATATGCATATATGTATATATAATATTGTTCCCTTTTTAATCTAATCTTGTTAATCTACACCCACCTTACTCTATTCCCTCACTCTTTTATTTCTTTGTAAATTTATAAGAATTTTATACCCTTGCAAATGTGTATGTTGTTCTCTCTTTAACCCAGATCTGATGTGAGTATGGTTCCAGTACTACCAACCCTCTTCCTCCATCTCCTTTCTCTGAATCAAGATTATTATTTTTTTAATCATAGCTTTCAGGTAGCCCGATTATTCTTATGTTTTGTCTTCTTGATCTATTCTACAGATAAAAATGAGATGTTTCATATTCTCTCTTTTAAAAGTTTTTTTTTTTCATTCTTTTGTTTTATTATTACTTGGTTTCTTATAACACCATTGGTTTCCCCTTGCTCAATTCTAGTTTTCAAGGAGTTGTTTTTTCTTAACATTCTGGATCATCTTTTCTAGTTGGTTGACTTTCTTTTCATAATCTTTGTTTTCTTATTTTTTAAATTTTTCCTCAATCTCTCTTATTTGATTTTTAAAGGTTTTTTTTTTTTGAGGTCTTCTAAGAATTTTTGGGGGCAAGTAACCATTTGATGTTACTTTTTGGATAGGAGAGGCTTTTTTTTTTTTTCTTCAATATCATCCTCTGAAGATGAAGATGAACCCTGATCTTCTCTATTCCCATAGTACCTGTGTATGTTTGGGTTCTTTCTCCTTTGCTTGCTCATTTTTATTCTATTTTTGTTTTTCTTCTTTTTTTATCAGCTTGTTATTATAATCACCTCTAGTCCTGGGCTGTGGGGGATGATGCCTCAGGTCCTTCTTACTGTTATTTTTTGACCTTTGTACTGGACCCAATCTCTGCACTCCTTTCCTCCTTCAAGTCACAGCAACCACTTACCCCCGCCCCATTCACTATGTTGGAAATGCTCTTGTTCCTCGAAGACCCTTCAGTAGCTATATTTTTCATTCCTCTCCTCTGGCCTGGAACCAAACCAAAAACTCAGCTCTGTTGTGAGTGCCCACAGACAGCAGTGTTCCTGCCCCACTGCTTCTGTACTCACCAGTCATGTGCTGGTGCGGGTCTTCAGGAGGACTTCATCTTGCAGGGGGACTGCATCTCAGCAGCACAGCTGGCCTTGACAATCCTCAGCAACAGAAGTTCCTTTAATCTTCCCCGAGCTCAAATGTCTGACTCCACAAACTATGAGGTGAGAATTCTTGTGGCTGAGGCTGAGGCTACCTCCCAAACCAGCTGGGAGCTTGTTGTTTGTTATTTTAGTGGAGATAGACTGGAGATGTTTATATTTCACTCTAATTAAACCTCTGTCCTGGGGTCTTTCTTTGGATCTTCTCCAGCAGGACGACCACTGTTCTGCTCCAACTCATTTATTTTTGCTGATCTATTTTCATCCAGAGGCACTATTTTGTCTTATTTGTTGAGGAAATCTGGAGAATTTGGAATTTTCTGACCTACTCTGCCATCTTCCCAGAATCTTCTCTCATCTTTCATTTTTGAAGAGAACCAATGACATCATGACGTGATGGGTGATATCTTGATTTGTCCATGAATTGTATTTAAGTAAGGCAGAGTTGCGCAGTCATTGGACTCACTCTCTCTTCCAGAGTCATCAAAGTTCAGTGTCAAGATAAAAGGCAATACAATGGGCAATGGCCCAGGATGCAGTGGATGACCTTGGCATCTTCAATGTCTGACCAAACTCTAAGCAAGCCACAGTGTCTATTTCAGTTTCCTTTGTGGCCATGGTATAAATTATTCTCACCCATTCACTCCAAGGAGGGTGGGAGGTGGGGGTTAGTCTTCACATGCTTAGAGTAGATACCCACCTAACTCACCAATGGATTTGAGGCCTGCCAGTTACCTCAACCTAGTGTAGCCTGTATCTCAAGATGGTTTTACTGTGGTATAGCCACTGCAAATGTTACAGCTTCTTGTGCTAGGCCTCTCTGAACACCGCATAACTTTTTCCTCATACATAGATAGTACACTCTACAAGATTAAAGATCTATCAACTTGATTAAGCATAATAAAAGAGTAAAATCATTTCTAAATGAAGCCACATTTTTAGCTTTTACTTATTTTTTTTAAATTACTACAAACGACAATGATAATTTAAGACATATCCATGAGTAACAGGGATACAAAATTATTTGAGGGGAGGGACTGAGACCAATCATGTTCATTGTTGTGCAGTAGAAAATATATAGCATTAGTTCTCAAAAGTTTTGTTGGGGTACACTTAGTTTCGTTACCTGTTCTATGAGTTACCTGTGATTTACATGTGTAGTCACATGTATGAATTGCTCAACTTTCCTGTAGCATTGCCAGTTTAAACATGCAGTGAGCCATGATTCCTTAAAACAAAAATTGATACTCCATCTTGAAACAGAATTAGAAGACTCCTGAATTTCTTTCCTGGGTAAGGCTACTGACTGAGTTTTGAAAATCTGCTTAGCTTCTATGTCCCTCAGATTCCTTATTTGTAAAATAAGGGGATTGTATTTGATCACCTACATCTATTCTATGATGGTTTGGGTTCAATGCTCATAGGATAGAATGCTCACATAATATTTTATTGGAGAATTTGGCTAAAACGGATTGTCATTAGTCAAAATAGCAATCATCGAGTTAATGCAGTTGGAATTTCATGAAAAAGACAAGGGGATGATAACATATTACAGTAATAGAAATGTAGAAATAAATGAGAAAAACAAGCTTCACAGGAAGTCTGAATTTATTTTTAGTACTGTTTAAAGATGCTAAGTTTAAAAAAATACTAGATGCTTCGGTAAAGTTAACTTGATAAGGAATTCTTTGTGATGATTTGGGAGGGGAAGCTTTTTCATCTAATAGAAGCTTTTGTGTTTACAAATGTTTAAGAACCTCTAGAAGTTTGGAGATTTTCAGGTTGACTAGGATTAGGAAAGTCTGAATACACAAGTCTGTTTGCTAAAACTTATCTGATTTAGTAATTCTGTATCAAATGTTTCCAAATACAAAATATTAATTTTCCAAATTTCATGTGTATCCAATTTCCTTTATATTTTCTCTTTTTCTACAACCCGTGAACTTCTCTCAGAATACTTTATTACTCTTCAACACTCATGAGGATCATAAAACATTATTTAAAGTTAGTCTAATAACGGATACTCATTTAGTATTTTTTTTTCATAGCATGTAAACTCTTTAGGGAAATAAAGTATTCTATTTTGTCTTTGTATCTTCAGTCCCTGGCACATAGTAGGCTCTTAATACACATTTCTTGAATTGAATTAAATTAAACTTCTGTGTCAACAAGACTCAAACACCTAGATGTATTTTCTTATCCAAGCTCAACAGCTCTTTCAAGCTTTCCTTATATGATATTAATTCAGTGCCCTTAACCATCCTGTTTGCCCTCTGCTGGATACTCTCCAGCTTATCAACAACTTTTGTAAACTGTAGCACTCAGGAATCTGCACAATAATCCAAATGAGGGCTCAGAAGGACAGAATACAGTAGGACTATCACCTTCCTATTTCTGGAAACTATGTTCCTCTTAATGTAGCCCAAGATTGCATTAGGTCTTTTAGCTGTCACATCACAATGCTGACTCATTGAGATTGCAGTCCTTGACATAATACAATATTGTATAGATAGCTATAACCTAGCTCTCAAGGCCTCTTAGAATTGACTATTGCAAAGGAAGGAAGAGGCTCTGTCAAGCTGAGAAATATGCTAGTGGGCATTTATTCCCTAGTCTTCAACTTTTTTCTCTGTCCTTCTACTACAAGCTTCTAACTAGACTTTTGTAGGCTTAAAGCAGGGATATTCTAGTAATTAATAACTATTCTCTGAAAAAAAAGGTGCATTACAACTTTTAAAATATTGAATTTTCATCGTGAATATTTTCCCATCACTTTCTTAAGTCTATGCAATTAACAAAACAATAAAACAAACACTGATTTGTAGGCTTTTGCCTATTTCAAAGGTATTAATGCTCACAGTGAAAATTTATCATTTTTGGAGCTAGCTCCAGCACATTCCTGTCTTGGGCCATCAGATAGAGACCCCTATAGCAAACTCCATATTAGGTCACCTTCTGAGCAGGTAGTAGCAAAAAAAAAAAAAAAACCCTTCTGAATCATTGTCACCATGATAGCAGTTTGGGGTGAGGTGGAGTGGAGTGGCTAGAAGTGAGCACTCTGGGAAACTGTACATTATGCTAGAGTAGCTGGAGAGAAGCAGAGGCTGATCGAGCTGCAGGAAAGAGAGGATATGGGTATTGCAGAGACCAAGAACAGATAATCTCCAAGTTTCGGATATAGGTAATACTGAGGTGATATAAACTCTTAGGTCAAAACTCTTCTCAATGAGATCAAGTCAAACTCAATCCACCTTTTTTTTTTCCTTCTCCTGTTTGCTCAGAGCACTGACTTAAAGAACGACCCATTTTTTTCTTTTCCATTTCCTATTAGAATAGGCCAGGAGGACAGTTTGGAGTAAAGGGGAGCTGATCCAAGCTGCCAAAGTCTTGGAGCTCACTATTTGAAAATTTTCTTTAGAGACTACTATGTTCCCTGGGTATTTTAAGGAAATACATGACCATTAATGATGAATCATAAAATGGTATACATTAGATGCCATGAGAGGAAGTTTAGTGAATAATCAAAGAGGGATTTCATGTTACTAGTAACTTTGGGTCATATCCCAGAAGACATTGTTAGACCTTTATTAAAACTGAACACTAGCTGAGTCACATGTAGGCTCAAATAAGAATAGTAGAGGCACTGGGGGTGGGAGGGAGGTGTAAATCACAATATCAGCCATTGGCCAAAAATATAGTACACTTCTTTCAGCTGGATAAATAATTGATTGATTATGTGAGAGTTTGATTTCTCTCTTATGCTAAATAGTTCATTACCTAGACTAATTATTATATAGCCTAAGAAGATATGGTCCTTGCAGAGTTTGTTTATATGAAATAATTAAGAATCGAGTCTTCTGGGTTCTCATCAAGTTTTTTTTAACCTACTGTTATATTTAATTATGTATCATTTATAACTACATATCATATCTAAAGGTCAATATTATATAGATAATATTGGTTACTAAAAATCAAAGGCTGGCTCTGTTTAATTTGTTTCCCCAAAATGTGAACCTAATCCAATGCATATTGGAACATCCAACAAATAATATGATAATTATTATGATGAAGATATTACATATCAATAGACAAACTCTGTTATACCTTTCATAATTTTTTTCAATATCATTTGGATTTTTCTAAAGGATAAGACTTATTATGAGAAAGACAGAGTGTTTCATTTTATTGTCATAACGATGGGTAGGAGATTCTCTTGAGATCACACAAAAGACATAGCTTTTGGAAGTTGTCTATCTAAAGTAACCAAGGAAGTCAGGCCCAAATCCATGAAATCTTTTGTCACTCAGGTCATACAAGAGATTACAGAGTAAAATAACTATTTTACTTTGCAAAATACAAAAGTTCACCTTTCATTTTCTATACCTTTTGTTTAGGTTTGATGGGATTTGTAGTACAAATGTCCTACAGTGAATGATAGAAAGAATCCTATGTCATACATTTGCTCAAAGAAAAGCTCAGTGGTGAATAAAAATATTATGGCAGTGAACATAAGGTAGAAATAAGTAAATCCATCAAAGAGAACATGTAAAACAAGTTAAGTCCTTGATGAGATGATATATTATTACAAAGAGGGATCTGAATAGGAGTGACTTACTCTGCATCTTCCAATATTTTATTTTATTCAAAAATTTGAATTCATGGTAACATCTGTCTTGAAAATGGCAAAAGAGAGAGCTGATTGGAAATCCAAAGATTGTGAAGTAAAGGAAAATCTGGAAGGAAAAACACTAAACAATAATGTTAAAAGAATGCATGATTGGGGTGAAGACAATATGGCGGCTGAAAAGCAGGGACCTGCCTAAAGCTCTCCCCCAGAACCCTCCAAACACCTATAAAAAATGGCTCTGAACAAATTCTAGAACTGCAGAAACCATGAAATAACAGAGGAAAGCAGGGCTCCAGCTGAGGGCAGCCTGGATGGTCTCTGGGTAAGGTCTATCTCACTGTGCTGGGAGCAGAGTGGAGGCAAGCATGGGCCACACCTGGATCAACCAGACTGGGAATTGGGAGGAACAGGCCTTAGCACCCTGAATCAGTGAGCCGTGGCAGTTCCCAGCCTTCTCAACCCACAAACACCAAAGACAACAGAGAAGGTTAGTGGGAATAAACTGAGGGGACAGAGTGAAAGGAGTTCACAGTCAGCCACCACCAGGGGGCAGCAGAGGTGGTGCAGCTCTGAGGCTGCTAACAAAGCTACAGCTGCAGTTTCTTCTGGCCCCTGGCCCACTTGGTGGGAGGGATTAAGTGGCTGATCAGATCGAGAGTGCAGAGCCTGCTTAGATCTGAGTCATGGTCTAGGCTGGTGGTTTTTGGGGAGGAAGAGAGCTGGTATGGCAGAGCTTGCTGTGCAAAAATAACTCTAAAAACAACAGCACAGTGCCTCAAGCTTGGGACAAAGTACTCACTACTCTACAAGCAGTCATGCCCAATGAAAAGTTCCAGGGTCAAGTAGTTGTCTGGGAACATGGCCAGGCAGTGAAAATGCACCCTGATTCAGTCTCTGACTTTGTAATCTTTCTTTGGTGGCAAAGAAGATCAAAACATACAGCCAAAAGAAGTCAACAAAGATAAATAGTCTACATTAAAACCCTCCAAGGAAAACATGAACTGGTCTCAGGCCACGGAAGAGCTCAAAAAGGATTTGGAAAAAGCAAGTTAGAGAAGTAGAGGAAAAATTGGGAAAAGAAATGAGAATGATGCCAGAAAACCATGAAAAACAAGTCAATGACTTGCTAAAGGACACCCAAAAAATACTGAAGAAAATAACACCTTAAAAAGTAGACTAACTCAAATGGCAAAAGAGCTTTTTGGAAAGCCAGTGAGGAGAAGAATGCCTTGAAAGGCATAATTAGCCAAATGAAAAGGAGGTGCAAAAGACCACTGAAGAAAATAATACCTTAAAAATTAGATTGAAGCAAGTAGAAGCTAGTGACTTGATGAGAAATCAGGATATTACAAAAAACCCAAAGGAATGAAAAAATGGAATACAATGTGAAATATGTCATTGGAAAAACCACTGACCTAGAAAGTAGATGCAGGAGAGATAACATAAAAATTATTGGGTTACCTGAAAGCCATGATAAAAAAAAAAAAGAGCCTAGATATCATCTTTCAAGAAATTATCCAGGAAAACTGCCCTGATATTCTAAAGCCAGAGGATGAGATAGAAATTGAAAGAATCCACTGATTGCCTCCTGAAAAAGATCCCAAAAAGAAAACTCCTAGGAATATTGTCAACAAGTTCCAGAGTTCCCAGATCAAGGAGAAAATACTGCAAGCAGCCAGAAAGAAACAATTTGAGTATTGTGGAAACACAATCAGGATAACACAAGATCTGGCAGCTTCTATGTTAAGGGATCAAAAGGCTTGGAATATAATATTCTGGAGGTCAATGGAGCTAGTATTAAAGCTAAGAATCACCTACCCAGGAAACCTGAGGACAGTGCTCCAAGGCGAAATATGGTTTTTCAATAAAATAGAGGACTTTCAAGCTTTCTCAGTGAAAAGACTAGAGCTGAATAGAAAATTTGACTTTCAAACACAAAAATTAAGAGAAGCATGAAAAGGTAAACAAGAAAGAGAAATCATATAGGACCCACTAAAGTTGAACTGTTTTGTTTACATTCCTACATGGAAAGATGATGTGTATGATTCATGAGACCTCAGTATTAGGGTAGCCGAAGGGAATATATATACATACGCACATACATACATACACACATACATACATACATATATATATGCAGGCAATAGTGCATAGAAATCTTTCTTGTCCTACAAGAAAGTAAGGGAAAAGGGGATGGGGGGGGAGTGGGGTTACAGAAGGGAGGGCTGAGTGGGGAATGGGGAAATCAGAATATATGCCATCTTGGAATGGGGGCATAGAAATGGGGAGAAGTTTTGTAATTCAAACTCTTGTGAAAAAAATGCTGAAAACTAAAAATATTACATAAATAAATAACAAAAAAGAATGCATGATATTTATTCAAGCCAAGCATATTGATCTCAAAGACAGCATATATAGAGACAATGTATGGATCATAAGGCTTCCAAGAAAAATGTAACAAGGTTAAGAAACTTGAACACCGTAAAAAAAAAAAAAAAGAAAAAAAAAGAAAAAAATTGCTCAGAAATTCTTACTACAGAAAACAAAGCACCAGACTCCATAGGAGGTTAATTTCTGGAAGTGATCTGCATAAAGAATACGTAGATAACCTACAAAAAATTCTATGCGATAAACTCTAAAATACTTACTAATAGTTAAATTTAGGAATTCCTATGGCAAACAAATTCTTCAAGGAAAGAAGAAGTAAAATAATTAATTACCCCACTTCTAGATACAATTAAAAGACAATGAGTTTGACTGCCTTTCGGTGCTGACCATATTTTCCATTTACCTTAGTGTAGTCACATACATATCTTTCTCCTGTTCCTCTTCTGCTTTGTATCAATTAATACAGGTATCTCTAAAGAATAGTAGTGAAAATTTTGTCTGATGTGTAGCTCAACTGACTTTTTTATGAATCCAAGAAATCATGCTAGAGACAATGAATAGAAAAAAAGAGAACTTTTTTTTTAAAGTTGACTTCAGTAGGATGATATTCTGTTAACTTTCTCTTACAAATTTAGGAATGCATGTCTACATTTACTAAGTTAACAAATGCTTGATATCTCTAGGAACAGTGTAATGTAAATGTTTTCCCAGTGTTCTGATCCAAGGGCCACATTTTCTATTAACTCATTTATCTTAATTCAACATTTTAAATAAGGCAGGTAGATCATTTTATAACATTGTCCTCTCACTTTCTTTATTCCAAAGACTGCTTTGAAGAGTACATTAGCAAACTGTCATTTCTTCACAATTCATTAGCCACCATTGTTGGTTTAGTTCGGTTTTTATTTGAAAAAATAAACTATTGGTTTTAAGTAATTAAAGGAATATGAAGTGTATACAGAGTGTGCATAAGTAAAGCTTTCATTCTAAACATAATCTCTTTGAGACAAGGTAAACCTTTTAGAGTTATAGATTACTTAAGCCTTTTCTGAATGCCTCAACCATTCTGTTTTCTATGTAATTCTTCATTCCCAAAGATATTTGAAATGCTAGTAATTCTAATGAAGTTTCTACTCTTCAGAAGAACTGAGACAACTTTTCTGTCTGGAGAATAATTTTAAGCTATTATTAAAATAATTAATTAGTATAGGATCACCATCATTGTTATTTAGTATTCATTCAGACAATCAAAATTTGCAAAGTGTACTAGAATTACTTTTATTAGCTATGTTTAACAAAAATAGCAGCAATATTTTTAAGCCTCAAGGAACAGGGAAAGAAATTCAACTTTTTTGTTCCAATACAGTGTTAAGGAATATATTCTCTTTAGAATCCTGTACCCAGATTTTCTTCTAGGCAGTATATCAGGAAGTAAAAGAAGAGATTTGGGAAGCATTGATGATCACTCCTTCCCAACAAGTAATTTAAAATCCTTAAGAGCTATATATTTTCACAGTTCAACCCTACTCAATAAATACATAGTTATGGATAAGGAAAAAAAGGAGAGAACTACTTGGTTAGTTGATTGTTGTCTTTCTTTCTCAAAGAGGACCAAAATGACACCATTATGTTGATGTCAAGGTATAGTATGTCCAACTGTGGCTGTTGAGACCAAGACAAGCTCTGAAGTCTCTACCACAGGTCAGGCACAAATACTTTGTATGAACAATTTGGAGTGGAAATGTCTACATTTGCACCTCTCACACTGACTTTGAGCTAGTGAAATTTGGCTTTGCTCATACAACATAGTGCCTTCTTTAATGCAACCATGTCATGTTTGGCAATCCTTTGCCAGGGTCTCTCATGACAAGCAATTGATTCCAAAGTTATTCAGAGAGTCCTTGAGGCTATCCTTGTATTGCTTCTCTTGACTACCATGTGAGCACCTGCTTCATGTGAGTTCTATGTAAAGTAGTCTTGTAGGTAAATGTACATTTGTCATTCAAACAATGTGGCCAGCCCATTGGATTTGTGCTCTCTGAAGTAAAATTTGAATTCTTAGCATTTTAGTGTGAGAAATGACTTCAGTGTCCAGTACCTTATCTTCCCAGGTGATCTTCAGAATCTCCCTAAGACAATTCAAATGGAACCAATTCAGTTTCCTGGCATGGTGCTGGTAAACTGCCAAGGTTTCACAGACATACAACAATAAGGTCAGCACAACGGCTCTGTAAACCTTCCGTTTGGTAGGCAGTCTAATACCACTTTTCTCTCACATTTTCCTTCAGAGACCCTCAAAAACTAAACAAGCTCTGGCAATGTATGTTTCAACCTCATCATCTATTTGTACATACCTGGAAATTATTCTGAAAAGGTAAATTAACTTATCAACAGTATTAACTTATCAGTAGAAATTATTCTACAAAGGTAAATTAACTTATCAACTTATAACAGTATCAACAGCAAAATTTCTCCATTTGCTGTAATGTTGGTTCTGTATATGGATGGTATGGTGATGGCTGGTGGAAAACCTGTGTTTCCTTGGTGTTAATTATTAGGCCAAAATTAGCACAAGCAGCAGATAATTAATCCATACTTCATTTCATTTCAATTTCAGAGGCTGCATTGAGTGAACAGACCTGTGAACAAAATATCATGCACCAACTTTCCCTCTGCTCTGATTTTGGCTTGTAGCCTTTTCAAGTTGAACAACTTACTATCACTGTGATAGCTGACCTTGATGCCACATTCATCCTCCTTAATGTCATTTGACAACATTGCTGAAAACATTGTGCCAAAAAGCATGGGAGCAAACACACAGCCTTGCTTCGCTCCATTGTTGACTAGGAAAGCACAAGAGCATCATCCATTATCCAGAACCCAGGCAAGCATGCCATCATGAAATTTATGTAAACTCCAGGCAACCACATTTTTAAATAATTTTCCATAAGCCCTCACAACTGACAATATCAAAAGCATTGGTCAGATTGGGGAACATTTTGTACAGATTTCTATTCTGCTCCTGGCATTTCTTTTGGAGTAGTTGAGCAATAAACAACATACCTACTATTCTTCAGCTCTTACCTTAACCAAACTGGCCCTCAGCTAGATGACCAAAACCCAGGTGAAGGATCAGCCCATTATGGTAGGCTGGCAAAAACCTTACCAACAATGACTAAGAGTGAGACCACACTGTGCTTTTCATGAGATAATCTATTACCTTTACCTTTATAGAGATGGATAATTGAATGCATCCTTGAACTCCTGGGGGATAACCTCCTCCTCTCATATAACACAGAAAATTTCAGTAATCTTTTCTATGAGTAATGGACACCTTGATTTATAAATATTAGCTGGAATAGAATCAGCTCCAAGAATTTTGCCACACAAGAGGAACCTAATGGCATTCAAAAGCTTTATTTAAGTTGGAAATTCAGCTGAAGAGGGATTGACCTCAACCAGAGGAAAAGGATCAGTGGCTTCAGCAATGATTGATGTTAGTCTGTTGAGAACGCTATGGAACAGTTTAGCCCGTATCTCCAGGATCATGTCCCTATCACTAATCAGTGTGGCTCTATCAGCACTGAGTGACTGAAATGCATCATAGGTCTTTGGCCCATATATAGCCTTCAGGGTATCATAAGATCATGTCGAATTGTTACTATCAGTATAAAACTAAATTTCCGCTGCCTTCTTACTACTCTGCCTTACTTACTACTACTTACTTACAAAACTCTTGCATCTCTCTGAGCTTCACTTGCACTTTACTTTTGATGGAGTTAAAATGCTACCTTCTTAGAGATGAATAGCCCTCACACCAAAACTTTTCTGAACACACCCTGTACCCCAACTATGTAACAACTATGTGAAAGCATGTGGACTTTGGGGGAAAATTTTACCATTATTATTATCATTGTTAAAAGAAGCAAAAATGATCAAAAATTATGAAAATGATAAAAAATAAAAATGCTTCCTATATGAGCTTCATGTCAAGGTTTTTCACATAAAAATAAAAGGACAAGCCAGTTATACTTAAGGATACTTTACCTCCTTAGACTAACAACCTGAGAAATTTGCCATAAGACCACCTACTGTATTCCTCTGGTAAGCACACAGAAGACAAAATTTAAAGAAGAAAATTTTCAATGACAAAATGAAGAGCACAAAAGAATTCAAAACAGAGTTTACAGAAAGCAAAAACACCTTCCAAGGAGCAATAGTTCCCTTGGACATCTATATGGCTCCCAGTAAATATTGCTTCTGATGGATCCTCATCAGGTGGTTTCTCTTAAGGTTTTGTATAGCCCCCTGATAATGGCAGCAGCATTTCTACCCATTGTGGCTCCCACTGTAGTCTTTTGAGTTCTGAGTTGCTCTAACAGATAGCATTGGTGTCCCTCCTCATGATGATTCCTACAGATGCTCTATGCAACATAGTTTTACGCTCAGCACTAGCACACTTCCAGATGAAACTCTTTTTTACATAGAATAATTTTGAGCTTGCCTATTTTTATGAGGGAATCAGTTATCCTTGTCTCACAGAGACAAGTCAGGTAAGGGATTTCTGCTATAAATTTTCTCCCTTTTCTTAGATCATGAAAACATGAACCCTGTAAACAAATAGCTTTGAGTTACTGACAGAAATTACTGGCATTTTGTCTGCAGTCTGATGTCCACAATCAATGAGGTACCTAGGTACTAAGACTCTCGCCTATGTAAGCACCCTCTCCTATTTTAGTAGTTTAATAAGGTATCCCGATTACTCTCCAAATTTCTGCAAAGTTCTTGTTCACCTCCTTTGGGACACTTAGTTGGACTGATGAACCTGGAGATGAAGAAAAAATTTTAAATAATAGAATCAGTCACAATATTGAGAACATGTTTCTGCTGGGGTAAAGTGTTTTGGGGTAAGTGACATGAATTATAGGTTAGAAGAATCCTGAAATATCACTTCCTATTGCCAGACATTCTCCTGGTTCCACATTTGAAACTAGACCATTTTAAAAGCAGTTTGAATGGGACTAGGAGTATTTTGTTCAAAAGATAGGCATTGAAGAAATGGGAATTATTAGAATTCATTAAAGCATAAAGATACTTACAGTTACTTGTGCTGCTTAATTTCACAAAATTGGATCCAAACTGAGACCCAAAGATAGTCAAGTGGAAAGACATGGTCTCTTTACATCCACATGTCTTAGTGGTTGCTCTCCCAATAGTTTGTATACAGCTAAAAAACTATGTAGTTACTCAGATTTGAGGTGCATATGGCTGTTTTTTTTTTCTGTTTTTTTTTAAGACTCTGAATAGGATAAGCAGACTACAGATGTGGACATGGAATGAATGAAGTTGAGTAAAAAAATGTTGAAAGCTAGTAAATTTTGAAAGAAAAAAAAACTACCCACAGTAATTTAACATTTCCAAGCTAGTTTTTATATGGACAGACACATTTACAAAAAAAAAAAAATAATTAAATTATGATATCAATTTCCATTGGTGTAGGTATGTATATATATTTATATATGTATATACATATACTCCCTCATATACATATATATACATACCTACACCAATGGAAATTGATATCATAATTTAATTATTATTTTTTTTGTAAATGTATCTGTCCATATAAAAACTAGCTTGGAAATGTTAAATTACTGTGGGTAGTTTTTTTTTTCTTTCAAAATTCAATATATATATATATATGCATATATATATATATATATATTGCACAATTAGGAAGGATGTGGCATATGATTACAATACTTTAACTTTGCTCAAAAATTTCAGTAGCTCCCTATTGCTGTGAAGAGAAAATAAAAAATTCTCAGCCTATTCTTTAACATTCTTGAATTTCTGGCTCCAATCAAGCTTTCCCATTCACTACATATTGTAGCTGGAATGCATAGTTGATGAGTTGAACGCTATCTCTAAACTTCATGCATTCTTACAAGCCATAGTTAGTGCCTTGAAAGCTTTTCCTTGGCATCTCTTTTTTCTGATGACCTTTCTAGAAAAGTCAGTTTAGGCATATCTCTTCTATGAAGCTTCACTTGATTCCACCCTCATCCTAATTGTTATTACTCTCTCCCTCATCAAACTGCTTTGGACATGTGAGTGTGTGTGTGTGTGTGTGTGTGTGTGTGTGTGTGTGTGTGTGTGTGTGTGTGTTATCTCCTTTGAGAAGAATAGTGAAGTAAGTTACTTGAAACGTCATGCTTTCATTTCTCCTTTTGTATACCTACCACCTGTCACAGCATCTTGTCCATATTAAGCACCAAATAAATGTTTATTTTGGTGACTGACATAAACGCAAAGCATTTGTTCTTATTTTATATCTATATTTTTTCTTTTGCCTTTGATTTTTCCCCTTTTTTAATTGTACCCAAGAACCGTCTAGCACATCATAGGCCTTTTACAAATCCTATTTTTCTGCTGATGCTTTGTCAGCTTTCTTTGCCATAATTTCATCCTGTTTCTTAGATGAGATTTTTAAAAGGTTTTCCTTTTTATACTTAAACATCCAAAGCATATATATAAACTGTTAGCATGCACCATAACCAGTTTTTCACCAAACTAACTCAATCTAGTGATTGCCTTGACATAATAGCAAAGTTAAAATCCTACACATTCAACTCTATGATCAAGTCTCTGAAGCACTAAGGGATCTAAAACTTCCAAAAATGGACTCATAGAAGAAACCAACTTAATCATATTGTATATTAAAAACACAAGTTAGGTCACCCTCACTGTGAAGAAAGCAGAGATCAAAACGCCTATTGTCTATATTATGTTATGTAGTTAGATAAGACAGCCCATTGATTTTGTATATCAGCTCATTTGCCGTGAACAAGAAACACAGGTTAAGCAGACCAAATAGGAGAGCAAAATTGTTTTGAATCACTTCAAGAAAAAAACAAAACAAAACAAAACACTTGTTAACAGCTAAGTGAGAAAATGACCTGGAGTGGGGAGAAATTTGTGTGATGGAGACCAGCATGAGGCTATTCTAATAGTCCAGGCAAGTGACAATAAGGGCATGAACTACAGTTGTGGTTGTATGACTAGAGAGAAGGAGATGTAAGTGAGATGTATTGTCAAGGGTAGAAATGACAATTTGTTTTTTCAGTAGATTGGGTATGTATGGTGAGTGAGAGTGAGGAACTGGAGAATACAGTGAAGTTATACAGCTGAGTGATCAAGAAGATATTTGTGCCCTTGACAGCATTAGGGAAGTTGGAATAAGGGGAGTGTTTGGGGGAAAGACATTGAATTCTCCTTTTGACATGGTGAGTTTAAGATGCTAACTGGACATCCTATTTAAGATAGCTAAGAGGCAGTTAGTGAAATATGAGTAGGACTGTAAATATATATGTATATATGTGTGTGTATACATATATATATGCATATATATAATATCTATGTATGTAGGTACATATATTTGAAGTGATAACTGAAACAAGAGAGTTCATGAAATTAACAAATGCATAAAGAGTGAAAAGAGAAGATTGCCAGGAACATAACCTTGGGGAACACCCAAAATTAGTAGGCATGACATGAATAAAGAATCAGCAAAGAGAAGAAATGTTTGGATTAATTAGAAGGTAAACAAGAAGAAAATAATGGAATGGCACAATAACCTACAAAGGAGAGAATAGGCATTAGGAGAAGGAAATTACAGTAAAAGACATGGATAAGAATTCCAAAGAATAGTCTGATTTATGTCAGTAGAAAAAGCACACAGGTGAATAGTCTCATGGCTACATTGAAGCATGTAGGCACAATCTTATAATGGAGATTGAATTATTTTAGAAATCATTTAGTTCCACTGAAAAATCTTTATCCTTTGTTTTAAAGTAAGTTGAATAATTCAAGATACCAAAGTAATAACCTTTCATAATGGAAAATTTCTGGCTGACAGTTATTGGCTGGGTAATTTTAAGAACTCCATCACTAAGCTGAATGTCAGTGGCCCAGGTTTTCTGAAACAAGGAGACTTCTAATTGTCTATTATGCTCCATAGAAAACTTACATTTAGAGTACAGTACAATCTCTTAGACCAAGGGTATAAAAAATGCAGCCTAAAACACTCCTGAATCTGGCCAGAATCAGATTAAAATGTAGATCCTATCTGATTTTGATATACTGATGTTTCAATAAAAAGAAATACATAAACATGCCTCTTTATCTAAGTCAATATGTGACTGTAGGGATCCATATATTTGTTGTAATGCCTGTCCCCCAGTCCTACTTCTCCCAACCAGTTTGCTTTTGAGTTCTGCACTATTATTCTAGATCAGCACACTTATAACACCATTTTGTGTTATATGTGATCTGGGTGACTGCTACTCTTACCCTTGCTTTACAATTTTTTTTTTCCTTTTTATCCTTCACCAAGTTGACTTAGCCCACTTCAGTAATTCTCCAACTGAAGAGGATTTGGTAACATACAAAGTGGCAATTTAGGACAATAATATTGCCTCTAGGGAAACCATTGATTCTGAGATTCTCTAAGTCTGCTTATCTTTATCTTTATGGGTGAGAAAAATTCTTAGGCTACATAATGGCCAACATTCCTTCCAATCTATGATTTTGGTATTAAGATACTTAAGGGTCCCAGAGAGCTGCCCAAGAAGTCCAATCCATTCCGTAGTGGGAATTGTTGTTTGTCCTTAGTTCTTCAAGAGGATCAAGATATCAGGAAGATGATTCTGTGACTTGCAAGTGGATTGGATGTAAGTGAGGTGGGGCTGTGCAAAGTTAAAAGCCTCAATTTCTCCTCCAGTACCTTCTGGGTCCAGGGCCAAGATATAGACCAGGAGGACTGGAGATGGCTGCCAGTGCAGTGGGAAACCCTGGCCTTTTTAACGCTAAGGTCTTTCCCAGGTCTCAGTTTGACTGAGGTAACACCTGTTCAGTGATTAAAGCTACATAAAGAATGAGGCAAAGAATGGCTTCTTTTATCTAGTCCAAAAAAAAACCATCAAAGAGGGCAAGATCCTCAGGGTTTCTGGCCAAAACAGAAACAACTGCTATTTACATTTACTCTGAGACATCAGGACCCAAACAATGACCAAGTGGAGCTTGGAGGGTGACCTATTGTTGGCCAATCAATGAGAGTCAGAGTGATTTGGGTCTAAGGCCTAGTATTTAAGAAATCTAGCCTGCAAACCCAAGATCTTGCGAGGTTTTGGTGATCAAAATTGAAATTCCTTTTGGCAGAGCACCCGCAGGTAAGGGTATGATAAGGAAAGGAAGGGAAGGGAAAGGAAATGAAAAGGAAGGGAAAGAAAGAGGAAGGAAGAAGGAAAGATCTGCATTGCCAATCTGGAATTGACCATTTGGGTCTCCAGTGGGGCACCTGGTACTACTCACAGGTTGTTGTTTGTTCTTCATTCTTAAAGAGGACGATGACATCAGGAAGGTGATGCCATGACTTGGAAGTAAAATGGATTTAAGTGAGGGTAGGCTGTACAAAGTTACCAGCCTCACTTTTCCCTCTGGAGCCATCTGGCTCTAGTGGCAAGAGTAGATCAGGATGATTGGAAATGGAGATGTTTCACATTTTATGTGGAACACCCATTTCCAAGTCATTTCACTAACATCACATTGATCAACATTCATTAATTTTCTGAATTTCCTCTATTCCTTTTCCTGCTGTCTTTATGTTTCTAGCTTACTATCACTATGTGGTCAAAATAATGGGAAAAACAGAATTTATAAAGCCAATACTTTAGTATTTATAAAGATTATCTTTCATTGAGTCTAGAGTAATTATTGTCAACGTTGCCAGGAAAAAGAAAAAAAAAGCCTCTTTTATGACAAGCTATGTCATTTTTATCCTACAAAGGGGGAAAAAGCTATATACTGCCAACATTGAAACAATTTAACCACAGGAGGAGAAAAAACACATTTTTCATATTTTGTACTCTAAACATGAACTTGTAGTTTTTAATGACAGATGCTGGCTGAAAGGTAGCAGAGAATTAAGCATTTGGCACATGTCTCATTAACAAAAGTGTAGTTCATGTAAAGTCAAAACACATTATTGTTATTAGAGGCAAATGATGGCAGGTTTCATCTTTTTAAACATTGACCCTCTCACTTTTTGGCAGCCAATTTTTTTTTTATTTTTAAGTTTTTCGTTGATGTGTTTTGTTTCTGTATCACAAATGTGTGCTCCATCTCTCTGAATGGTCTTTGGTAACAAAGTAAAGCAGTTAAGCAAATCCAATAAAAGAGCGGCATCATCTGAAAGAGTATGCGGCAATGTCTTTTCTTATCAACTTTCTCTCTCTCTGCCACTGCTTCTGTCTCTGTGTCTCTCTGTTTCTACCTCGGTCTCTCTCTCTCTCTCTCTCTCTCTCTCTCTCTCTCTCTCTCTCTCTCTCTCTCTCTCTCTCTCTCTCTCTGTCTCTCTCTTTCTTTCTCTCCCTCTCTCTGTCTTTCTCTCGTTTTAACATAAATCTATTTTCTCACCTACCTATTTCACATACCTTGATGAGCAGGGACAGAATTTCTTGTACCAAATACGTTCAGTCAAACGTGACTTATCATTGTTTCTCTGCAACCATAAATGATTATTTTATTGATTATATGGCTTACAGCTTTTATTTTTTGTTTTTACATTATCGCTACTATGAATATTACCCTAATTCAGTTTGATTCTTTCATCAGTTTATAAAATTCCTCAAAATTGTCATTTTTATAATATTACCTTTATATTTTAAAATATCCCCACCTATTAAATGATCAAAGGATATGAACAGTTTTCCAATGAAGAAATTAAAAAAATTCTAGTCATATAAAAATGCTCTAAATCTTTATTGATTAGAGAAATGCAAATTAAAACAACCTTGAGATATCATTTTACACCTATCAAATTAGTTAAAATAATTGAAGGGGAAAGCAACAAATGTTGGAGGGGTTAGGTGTGGAAAAATTGGGACACTAATTCATTATTGGTGGAAGTATGAACTGATCTAACCATTTGCAGAGCAATCTGGAATTATGCTCAAAGAGTTATTAAGCTCCCCATACCTTTTGACCCAGCAATAACACTACTAGCACTATCTCCAAAGATGATTAGGGGAAAAGGAAAAGAACCTCTATTTCTTAAAACTTTTATAGCAGCATTCTTTGTGGTTAGAAAGAATTAGAAATTATGGGGATGCCTGTCAATTGCAGAATGGCTGAACAAGTTGTAGTAAATGATTGTAATGGAATGCTACTATAAGAACTGCTATAAGAAATCGTAAGCTCAATAATCTTAGAAAAACATGGCTAGACTTGCATGACATAAGGAAAAGCAAAATAATTAGAGCCAAAAGAACATTGTATATACACTACCAGCAATATTGTTTTAAGAACAACTTTGAGCTACCAAGTCATTTTGGCTAATAAATACCCAAATTAACTACAAAGGACATACAAAGGAAGACACTATCTGCATTCAGAGAAAGAAGTGATGAATAGAAGTATTATAGAATGATATATAATAGGAAAATTTATACGCAAATACATAAATTTACATGTTAAAATGTCTATATCTATCTATCTATAGTGCGTGTGTGTGTGTGTGTACAAACACAGACGTATCTAATGGCAGCCATCTCTAGGGTGGGGGAAGGGAAGAAAAAAGGAAAAAAATGTATGACAAATTTATTATATATTTTATAAAAAAGCAAGTTTCCAGAATAGATTTGGAGTTTCATGTGCAATCATTTTTTTTTAATTTATGCTATGTTATGGAAATGATTGTTTGATTCCACAAATTTAAAAGAAAATAAAAATTATATGTGTATATGTACATGTGTTGTATATATACACACATATATATACATTATATATACATGTATATATGTGTATATATGTGTGTGTATGTGTATGTGTGTGTATATAATTATATATATATATATATACACATATCTTCCAGCTTTGTTGACTTCACATCAAGAAAGAGAAAGGAATTATTGTCTGCTGTGTGACAAGCACTATGCGAAGTGTTTTTACAAATACTATCTCATTTGATCCTTACAATAACCTTACGTCCTAGGTCATATTATGATCTCCATTTTACAATTGAGGAAACTTGGGTACACCGAGATTAAGTGACTTATCCA
The DNA here is from genome assembly GCA_028646595.1 of Phalanger gymnotis. Lineage (NCBI taxonomy): Eukaryota > Metazoa > Chordata > Mammalia > Diprotodontia > Phalangeridae > Phalanger > Phalanger gymnotis. The sequence continues at coordinate 381,568,631 of CM053623.1, forward strand.
GTGTCATACAGGAAGTGTCTGAGGCTGGATTTGAATTCAAGTCTTCCAGAGTTCAGGAGCAGTACTCTATCCACTGTGGCAAATACCTGCTTAAGTCACATACTTTTTCACACTTCATCTCTACATAATGAGAGAAATATTTGCTGCTCCACTCTGAACGTGCTTCAATGACATTCAGTTGTTAAGAGTTAATATTTAACATTAATTTAATATGTTATTAGCTTATTAAAGTGACTGGGAAGTCTAAAGAAGCCAACAAAATATCTGTTCGATTGGGGTGTGGGTTGTAGGAAATAAGTAGAAGCTGGGAAATAATGGACTAAAAATCAGAAGACAAAGATTTTTATCTACTTCCAGTCACTATACAAATACATGTCTTTGCTTTGGCCACAATTTCCTCATTTGTAAAATAATAAGTTTGAACTTGTCTATGTCAAGGTATTTCTAGTGTTACATGAATGTCTATGAATTTTAAGCCCATGGTTTTAAGAGGTCACAGATTCTTAAAAAAATGAAGAGGGAAATAATCTTCCTGAATTTTGTAAATAGATAGATAATATTTACAATGCCTAACAATTAGCTACAAATACAGTGGATATTCAGTAGATATTGTCTGAAAATAATTATGAGACATCATCGTGCTAAGGCCTTATGGAATCATAAATATTCTGATTCTTGAAAATATCCACTTGGTAGGCCTAATTGATTTCATGACTCAAAATTCTACAACAGAAAATAAAGTTGAACAAAGACAAGCATCATTGAAACATTTCATTGGAGACAGAAAATAACTTGGAGAACATGCATTATGTCACACTGTCATTTTATAGATTAGTATTATGTATTACAGTATTATAGTATTAGTATTACAGATTAGGTAATTATGCACATAGCAGTTAAGTGACTTATCAAGGGTCACACATCTAATTTGTGACAAATTAAACGTTTGATATACTCATGTCAATAATAAGCAATAATATGATATTCTTGATCCCAGTGTGGTGGAGCAGGCAAACACCAACACTATGACCCACTACATACCTCAGCATGTCCAGCAGGATGGGCAGACTCTAATGCATTAGAATAGCCCTGGGCAAACAGGCAACCTCCTACAGCCAGACCTCCACATACTTCAGAATAGACCCATGGAAATGCAGAAACACCCCACCAGCCTCAGCACATGCCAGATACCACTACTAGGACCCCAGTTTAGCATTGCTAAGTTGCCAGACACATGAGGTCTCTAACAATGCCAGCCACCCTCCACCCTATCACCTGAGCACAGTCCCAGACATGAGGGTCCCTTGTAGACCTCAAGACAACATTAGTGTGGCACCAGGTAAGCAGTTAAGGCCTGCAGCCTCTGTGACAAGAAGCCAGAGACAGTAATTTTTCCACCTGGGAGAAGAGATCATATATAAAAGAAAGGAAAAAGGTCAAAAAAGACAAACAAAAAAAATTTGAAAAAGAATCACACCATATTATGATCATGGGGAAAATCAAGACATAAACTCAGAAGAGGACAAGAATGTTAAGACACCTATGGACAAAACTCCAAAGAAAAACAGGAAGTGATTTCAAGCCCATAAAGAACTCATGGAAGAGCACAAAAAGGAGCTTAAAAATCAAATAAAAGCAAATAGAAGCAAAATTGGGAAAAGAAATGAGAGTGATGCGAGAGAAATATGAAAAAAGAGTTAACAGCTTGGAAAAAGAATACAACCACTTAAAAAGTAGAATTGGCCAAATGGAAAAGTAGATGTTGTATTGGGAACCAAGATGGGCTCTTAGCACTTATTCAACCAAGTGCCCTTGAAGAGTTTGGCCTTTGTTTCCTTTATTAAATTAGGAGTCTTTGGTGACCTCCTTGACTCAAGGGAAAGCCTAGTTTACATGGGTTTGTGTGACACGTTTGTGACATCAGAGGCTTTTAGACCAAGTGGGTTTAAGTCGAATTTTTGTGATGATTTTAGGTCATGTGGGTGAGTTGCATGCGTGACTCACCTTTGACCCTGAACAAGATATATAAAACCAGGGCTTGGCTTTCTTTTTTCAGAGCTCTGAGGCGCAGCAGTAGTAACACGTGACTCTGAGTCAGCAGTTGTCGAGCTCCTGGCTGAACTCAGATGTTGGTAACTATGAATTGTATTTGGTCTGTTTGTAATTTGATTGTATTTGCTCTGAAGTTCAGGGTGCTGGCTTTTCCCCCTAACTAAGTGAATGATATTTGTACGCTGGATTAAAGTAAGACTGTTAACCCCTTAACGTGGCTTTCTTTAGTAAAGTGGATCAAAATGACCTGGGTTTTCAGCTTTCTGTGAGCTGGTTGTTGTTGGTTTTACACCCCCACAGAAGCTGTTAGCTGGATTGTTGAAACATGCACAATTTCATTGATGAAAACAACTCATTAAAAACTACAATTGGTCAAATAGAAAAGAAAGTACAAAAGCTAATTGAGGAAAACAACTATTTAAAAGTTAGAAGTGGGCAAGTAGAAGCTAAAAAGTCTACAAGACATCAAGAATCAATCAAACAAGTTTCAAAAAATGAAAAATGTCTCATAAAAAATAACTGATCTGGAAAATAGATCCAGGAGAGATAGTATCAGAATCATTGAACTACCTGAGAACTGTAATCAAAAGGAGAACCTGGACAGCGTCTTTCAAGAAATTATCAAGGAAAGCTGCCCTTATGTCCAGGAACCAGAGGGCAAAATAGGCATTGAAAGAATCCATTGATCACCTCAGGAAAGTGATCCCAAAAGAAAAAAGCCAAGGAACATTATAGATAAATTTCAGAACTCTCAGGTCAAGGAAAAAAAAATACTACAAATGAGCAGAAAGAAATAATACAAATATCACAATCAAGATTACACAGGACTTAGAAGCTGCAACATTAAGGGATCAGAGGTCATTGAATCTAATATTCTGGAAGACAAAAGATCCAGGACTACAACCAAGAATCACTTACCCAGCTAAATTAACCATAATGCATCAAGGGAAAAAATGGTCACTCAATGAAATAGAAGGATCTCAAGCCTTTATAAGAAAACCATAACCAGAATTAAGCCAAAAATTTGATCTTCAGTATCAAGACCCAAGAGAAGCATAAACAGATAAAAAGGGAAAATAAAACTTAAGAGATTTAATAGAGCTAAACCGTTATGTTCCAACATGGGAAGCTGATACCTGTAATTCTTAAAAATTGCACCATTTTACAGCTATATGGAATATACAGACAGAGAGTGCAGGTAAAAGATGAATTTGAAGAAATTGCACAAAAATAATTAAGGGCTGAGAAAGAGGAGTACACTGGGTGCAGAAGAAAGGGAGAGGTAGAATGGGATAAATTATTTCACATGAAGAGGCACCTACTACAATGGAGGAGAAGATAGGAGAGTGGGCAATGGACATCAGTGGATCATTACTCGGATCATTACTCTCATCAGTATTGGCTCAAAGAGGGAATAATATACACAATGTGATGAAAATAAAAATCTCTTACCTGACAGGGAAGTAGGAGGGGAGGAGATTAAGTAAAGGGGGGAGGGGGACTAATAGGAGGGAGGGCAGATTGGGGGAGGTGTAGACAGAGGCAAAACACTGATGAGGATGGAAAGAGTGAAAAGAGAAAGAAGGCAAACAGGAAGCAAATAGGATGGAGGGAAATAGTAATCATAACTGTGAATATGAATGGGATGAACTCTCCCGTAAAATGGAAGTGGATAGCAGAGATCAAAAAACAGAATCCTAAAACATGTTGTTTACAAGAAACCTACTTGAAACAAAGAGACACACAGAGAGTAAAGATAAAGGGCTGGAGACAAAAGAATAGCATCATAGCAATGTGAGATCTCAAACTATGTTATAAAGCAGTAATCATCAAAACTATCTGGTACTGACTAATAAATAGAGTGTCAGGATAGGACAGTAGAATGGATAGGATCAGTAGAATGGATAAGGTATACAAAACACAGTAGTCAATGACCATAGTAACCTAGTACTTGATAAACCCAGTGACCCAAACCTTTAGGATAAGATCTCACTATATGACAAAAACTTCTGGGGAAAGTGGAAAACAATAGGACACAAAGTAGGTATAGACCAACATCTCACACAGTATACCAAGATAAAATCAAAATAGGTACATGATTCAGAAATAAAGGGTGACAAGATAAGCAAATTAGAAGAGCAAGGAATAGTCTACTTCTGAGATCTGCCAGGAAGGGAATAATTCATGAACAAATGAGAGATAAGGAGCATTATGAAATGTAAAACAGATAATTTTATCATATTAAAATAAAAAAATAAAACTTTTGTACAAACAACCCAATGCAACCAATATTAGAAGGAAAAGAGAAAGGTAGGAAGCAATCTTTACAGCAATTATCTCTGATAAAGGTCTCATTTCTCAAATATATAGAGAAATGAGTCAAATTTATAAGAATACAAGCTGTTCCCCAGGTAATAAATGGTTAAATTATATGAACAGGCAGTTTTCAGATAAGGAAATCAACGCCATCTACAGGCACATGAAGAAATACTCCAAATCACTTTTGATCAGAGAAATACAAATTAAAACAAATTTGAGACAGTACCTCGTAAATATCAGATTGACTGATATGACAAAAGAAGGAAAATGATAAATGTTGAAGAGGATGTGGGAAAATTGGAATACTAATGCATTCTTGGTGAAGTTGAGAATTGACCCAACCATTCTGGGGAGCAATTTGGAACTATGCCCAAAGGGCGACCAAATTGTGCATACCCTTTGACCCAGCAATACTACTATTAGGTCTGTACCCTAAAGAGATCATAATAAGGACAAAATGAACTTACATGTACAAAAATACTTATAACAGCCATTTTTGTCATGGCAAAACATTGGAAATTGAGTAGATGCCCATGAGTTGAGGAACAACTGAACAAGTGGTCGTATATGAATGTAAGGGAATACTATTGTGTGATAAGAAATTATGAATGAGTAGATTTCAGGAAAAAATGGAAATATTTATACAAACTGATGCAAAGTGAAATGAGCAGAACCAGGAAAATGTTGTATACAATATCAGCAAAATTCTGTGATGACCAACTATGACTGAATCAGCTTTTCTCAGCAACACAATGATCCAAGACAAATACGAAGGACTGATGAAAGGAAATTCTATCCCCATCCAGAAAAAGAAATGATGGACTCTGAATTCAAATTGAATCAAGTTTTTTTCACTCACTTTATTCTTTTTTTTTTTAATTTTTGATCTGTTTCTTCTTTCACAATTGTGACAAACATGGAAATATGTTTTACATGCTAGCACATGTATAACTTATATTAAATTGCCTGCCATTTTGGAAAAGGCAAAGGGGGGAAGGGAGGGAAAGATGTAAAACTCGAAATCTTGTAAAAATGAATGCTAAAAAATTGGAGTCCAATTGGGAAAAAAATATACTATTAAATACAAAAATAAATGATACTTTCTAAGTAGGAAGTTTGCATTTCAGTGGCAGCATACTATGGGAAATATTTTAACCAAAATAATTAATCTTTGTGGGAATTTCTGGAACCTCGGCATGTCATGTAGTGTCTCTTGATTTATATCAAATTGGCAAGTGCCCACTGTGCCTTGCCCTAGAGTAAGCACTGTTCTAATTATGGACTTTACTATGATAGTTCTTAATTGAACTTAAACGCTATTTTCCAATTTCTATTAACTACTGTTTCTACTTATATATTATCTTAAAATAACCAACATCGAAGCAACTGTACCTTGCCAACAGAGCTGTGTTTTGAGTAATACAAATCCTAGATATAAAACTCTGTCCCAACTTTTTGGGAAGAAGAAAAACTACACTCACATCAAAGACCATACAGAGACTAATATTTATCAAAACATTAACAGTCAAATCACTCATCTCTTATTCTCCCAGGTTGAATTTCTGGTTGACAGAAAGAGTCTGACTTAAAAATAAATAAAATAAAACTAACTGGTAACAACTAAACTATGCCTCTTCACTTGCTTTAAAAGCAAAAATTTGAGAGCCAGGATTTCATATACATATATACATATGTGTGTTTATCTTTATGCATGTATTTGTGAACAAACATACACATTGCACATTTTGGTGAAATTAGAAGTCAAAGGAAAAGAATTTGTGATTCAGGAGGCTGGTAATTTGTGACTTTTTTTCACCATTAATTCTATTTTTCTCACTTGTCTTCCATATTATCCTCTCTGGCTACATCCTCATATGAAGAATGAAACAAAATAAATCTTTCTGTCAGCTCACACAAATGACAATCATCCCAGTATGTTCCAGAGAGCAGGACTTTCACTGAGTGGGAAGATGAGTGAATATCCATAATTGCCTTTTAAACATATCTTGTATGCTCTGTAGATGTTACATCAATTCTTCTGTTTGAACTCAAGTACTTAGGAATGGTATGGATTAACTACTTTTAAGATTTGCCTTTAGAGGGGCTGGGCATGAGGAATGAGAGTTCATATTTTAGACATATATAATATATTAATCAAAGAATTAGCTATCTTCTCTCAACATTTTGTAATATATAAAGTTCCATTTCTTAATCACTAGATACGATACTATTAGCATGTAAGAGTGAAATGAGTAGCTATGAGAAGAGAAACAGAGAAAGTGAGAGGGAAAGAGAGAGCAATGATTTAAATCATGTCAGCAGTGTTTCCTAGCATTTCACTCAATGAACATTACATCCCAAGAGAACATGTGATATGTATTCCCAAACACTCTTCCCCTTCCTCTGCTCAGGTTAGACCTTTCTAGCTCTCTATGTTACCCCAGTCCTTGAAGCAATTCAGCCTGTGGACCCTGTGTGATTAGGAAAGTCCCTCTACCAATGAAACTTAAAGTCTTACTTAGAGTATTAAAAGATTAGATGACATACATATGGTCACTTAACCAATGTGTTTCAGAGGGAATTCATCCTGATTCCAAGGACAGATGTTTACCTACTTTAAGGAAATTTTAAAAAATCACTGTGCCTAAAAATAATTGTAACACTGATAAGTTTGATAAAATAGATGTATATTTACCAAAAATAAATAAAATTGTGTATCACCAGATTAAAAATTATTTCAGAAAAAAGCTAAATGAGCCATAAATAAGCTCTGAAAGAAAAATCACATAAATAGGTATATTTTGGGACATCATAATAAAAATATTAAAAGTCCAATACATTCTGGTATTACATAATCTGTTTTTCAAAAGTTTGGAAAAGAAAGCATGCTGCTTAATTCTTTCCATGAGACAAATATAGACTTTGTGCCTAAACCAATGAGATAAAAAGCAGATTTTTAAAAATTCCTAAAAAATTATGATTCATTAATACACATTTTTGCAAGTAGGTAAATGTAAAAATATTAAAAATAGCATATGCTGTGGCCACATTAGTTTGATGCTGATAATGAAATACTAGTTCTATATTGGGAAGTTATGAAGATAATAGACTATATTAATCATAAAACAAAAACAAGTTTATGATTACATCAATAAATTCTGAAAAATCTTTAGTAAAAATTATACCCATTTTTAAAAATGGAGAGTTTAGGAATAAATGGACTTCTCTTCCTATGATAAAGTCTCTATTTACATTAACCTCTATTTACCATCCAACATTATATTTAAGGAAGAAACACTAGAGAGTTTTCTGATAAGATCAGGGACAAAGCATGTATTCCCTTTCTTAATATTATTATTTGATAGTACCAGATATTCTAGCTGTTGTAATGGAATGAGAAAAAAAAA
>CM053623.1:381576908-381594849 GCA_028646595.1 Phalanger gymnotis
CTTGGAGGGGAGCTCACGCCAGTTACTGCTTTCCAGTCTCCATCTTGGCTCCGCCCCCCGATTCTTTCAATTTCTATTTTGCGCTGTGGCTCCAGCATATCAGGGCAGTTCTCCTTGATAATTTCTTGAAAGATGTTATCTAGGCTCTTTTTTTTGATCATGGCTTTCAGGTAGTCCAATGATTTTTAAATTCTCTCTCCTGGATCTATTTTCCAGATCAGTGGTTTTTCCAATGAGATATTTCACATTGTCTTCCCTTTTTTCATTCCTTTGGTTCTGTTTTATAATATCTTGATTTCTCACCAAGTCACCAGCTTTCACTTGCTACAATCTCATTTTTAAGGTAGTAATTTCTTCAATGGTCTTTTGGACCTCCTTTTCCATTTGGCTAATTTTGCCTTTTAAGGCATTCTTCTCTTCATTGGCTTTTTGAAGCTCTTTTGCCATTTGAGTTAGTCTATTTTTTAAGGTGTTGTTTTCTTCAGTATACTTTTCAGTATTTTTTTGAGTCTCTTTTAGCAAGTCACTGACTTGTTTTTCATGGTTTTCTCTCATCCTTCTCATTTCTCTTCCCAATTTTTCCTCTACTTCTCTAACTTGCTTTTCCAAATCCTTTTAGGACTCTTCCATGGCCTGATACCAGTTCATGTTTTTCTTGGAGGCTTTTGTTATAGGCTCTTTGACTTTGTTGACTTCTGGCTATATGTTTTTGTCTGCTTTGTCACCAAAGAAAGATCCCAGAGTCTGAGACTGAGTCTGGGTGTGTTTTCACTGCCTGGCCATGTTCCTTGCCAACTTACTTGACCCTTGAGTTTTTCAGTGGGGTATGACTGCTTGTAGAGAATTCTATGTTCTAACCTTGGGAGGATGCGCCAGCTCTGCCACACTAGCACTCCTCCCCCAAGAACCCCCAACCTGGACTGGACTTAGATCTTCAGTAGGCTGTGCACTTCCTGCTCTTATCCTCCACTTAATTCCTCCCACCAGGTGGGTCTGGGGCTGGAAGCAACTGCAACTGTAATTCTGTAGCTGCCCCACCTCCGCTGCCTCTCAAACTCAACTGAGGGCCCAGAATTAGTGAGCTGTGGCAGACTTCTCAACCCACAAACACCAAAGACAACAGAGAAGGTTACTGGAAAAAGCTGCTGGGGACAGGGAGTTTGCTGTTTGGCCACCACCCCCTTTGGAGCTTCAATAAATACTTTAATTCTTCTGCCTTCTACTTAGAGAATTCCTCATATCCTGCGGTTCTGAACTGTTCAGACATATATACGATTCTCTTTGAAATCATAAATTCTGCCTTCATAATACTCGTTCCCAGCTCTATGTGTGATAGACCTTACCCAGAGACCATCCAGGCTGTCCTGGGCTGGAGCCCTGCTTCCCTCTGCTATTCTGTAGTTCTTCAGTTCTAGAATTGGTTCAGAGCCATTTTTTATAGGTTTATGGAGGGACTTGGCGGGGAGTTCATGCTAGTCCCTGCTTTCCAGCTGCCATCTTGGCTCCACCCCGCCTTGTTTGGATATTTTAATTGTGCTATTTAACAAGGTGGCTTCTTTTAAAAAAAAATCCTTCTGTAGAATAACTCACATTACTAACATAAGAAGTGAGAGAATAGATGTATTTTCTCACCATGAACCGAGAGTTATTTAACATTAACTGCTCATTGCGTGTGCAAATATACAAAATACAAAAACTAAAAGGCATGTAGGAGCATTTCTAGTATATTAATACCTCTTAAACATCGTGTAATTTTTACATTAAGAGATAAAAAGGCTGAGAAATCACTTACTTTCTCTTTTTTCAGGTTTTTTTTTTTATTCCAGAGAGTATTCAGAAATGGTTATGCTGTACATCATCTAGTGAAAAATGAGACTTCAATTTTCCACCTTCCATTCTCAATGGGAATTTGTTCTCTTTTTCTTTGTATGGTCAGTTGCTCAGAAACGAACCACACCATTGTCCCACTGCATATAACTCCATGGGCAGTAGAATTCAAAATACTAGAAAGGACATTATTAAGGTCTCTGCCGAACATTCTAAAAAGCTATGCTGCAATTCCAGGCAAGTGTTCAAAAGGAAGGGGGAGAATTTTTCAATTGTTAATGATCACAATAGGGTCAACCTCATTTAATGGATAAGGCAGGCCAATGAGTCAGGATAATCACTCTTTGTAGGTTTCAAGGCTTTATGGGAAGATCTCAGGGTAACTAGTAATTGGCAATTTGAGAGATAGTAGACTGTTACAGTTTGAGTGGGAGTAAAAAAGAAGTGAGCAGCTCTATCAACACTTGGGATCTAATATTAGTGGCAAACGACAAAAGTAAATTATTATAGATAATTTCCTACTGTGACTTGGAAGATGGTAAAATAATCTCTACATGCATACACAATAATAATTCAGTATTTCTCCTTTCAAGCTTCTGAAAAAAAAGGTGAATTGGATCTTTCAATCTAGAAATCGATGATATCTCCATTATTTGAAAAGCTTCATTATCATTTCCTATGAGCAAGAAGTGGATAAAAATAAAATCAACTACTACTTTCTCTTCATGGGCTACATATACTTCATCTTGGTCTTTGGCTCTGTTCTTTGTGTGTGCTTAGAATAAAACTCCATTGAAAACCAATACAAATATCTGAAAGTCAATGTCTTGGATCCTTTATATCAAATATCTTTCTGATTTTGTTCCTCTCATTTCATAACTTCCTTTCTTCCTTCCCTTTTTTTCCTTCCTTCCTTCATTCCTTCCTTCCTTCCACCTTCCTTCTTTCTTTTCATTTCTTTTTTATTTTTTTGTGGGGAGCATAGTAAAAGCTTCCTCGGCTACCCTCCCAAAAGTTGAAGAATAATAAGGTTTCTATTTTCCAGTTTTTATAATTATATTTATTTATTTAAAAACTAAATATAGATGCCCAAGGAAAAGAAAAAAAGTATCCTTTACTTTTGGCAGACTGCTAGTGGGAGAGGACAAGGATGGAAAAGAGTACGATATATTTTAACAAATGTGATTTTGTGATAAATGTGATGGAGCAAATAACCAAAACAATTTTATATAATATTTTTATTGTAGGCTCTCTAATTTACATATATATATACATAAATATATATATATTTAAAATTTAAACTACCATATATTAAATATCTGAAGAAGCACCATGTAGTGACTAGAGAACAAGCTTTTAATACAGGAAGAGCTAGAGTCAAATCTTACCTTTGCCATATAGTGGCTGTGTTACCCTGAACAAATCATTTAATCTCTCAATGTTCTAGGTAACTTACTAAGATTAGAAAATACAGAGAGATTGCTGGCCTACACTGATAGTGAGAATTTCCCATCTGCAAATTCCCAATGCCAATGAAATCAAGTGTCCTCTCCCTATCCCAACACTAGGCAGAGAGTAGTTAACTTGAGTTAACTGTTGTGATCACAGAAGATGCATATTCTACATAGCTCTTTAGAGGTAGCCAGCAGCTCAGTGGATAAAGCACTTGGTCTGGTGTAAGGAAGAGCTAAGTTCAAAATCCAGCCCTAGATCCTTCATAGCTGCATGATCCTGAGCAAGTCCTTTAACCTCTGATTGTCAAAATGGATCCACTGGAGAAGGTAATGGCAAACGGTTCCAATATCTTTGCCAAGAATACCCCAAAATAGGGTCATCAAGAATTGGTCGTGACTGAAATAACTGAGAAACACGTATCTACTACCTCACTCAGCCTTCACAATGGCAAAATCTAGGGTATACAGAGAAGATACTATACCCATACAAAGACTGCAGAGTCTCAGGTGTTATCACCATCATCGTCATCATCATCATTGTCACCAAACATTTAGTATTGTCATGGAAAACAGATATTAATTTTGCAATTTCACTTAAATAAATTTGAGGCATTACTTGCTTCTGGTTGAAATATCACCACTGCATACCCATATTGACGTAAGAACCATGAAAAAAAATTGAATTTACTCTAATGTCTGAACAAAATGAACCCTGGATTCACATTCAGTGATCTCCAATGAGGAATTCATATATTTATTGAGAATCTGAAGGCTATTGTTGAGTGCTTAACAAAAGATTACTATAAAAAGATTTTATCCACTATTTCTCTTTCTAAGCCTTTTCTCATTCAAAAATTTATTTGCTACAATTGGGCATCTTAGTCTATAGTTTGTTGTTTAAAAAATTAGATAAAGTTAGTGAAAAAAATTACATGAATAAATGGGAAGAATATCATTCTTTCTAAAAATATCTATTTATATTAAACATCATGAATAAGCAGTGACTTAAGCTGAAGTTAGTGAATGTATAAACAATATCATATCATAAGATTCACAACAAGAATGAGCCATGACCCATATGAAAGAAATTCATAAGCAATCCATGATGCCTGGGTTACACTGTGTAAATAGATCCTTTGGGCGTCTTAATGTTTACTGATCATGTATAAAGGGAATTGATGATTAAAAACAAAACAAAACAGAACAGTGAAAGAATATAGCCTAGCAATACCAGTTTACAAACTATACTACAAAGAAGTAGTCATCAAAACAATCTGATACTAGAAAAGAAATCGAATAGTGGATTGATTGAATAATTTTATAATGTACCAAAGTAAATGATGAGATGTATTTGATAAAATAAAGATCCACATTATAGGGGCAAGAATTCACTATCCCACAAAAATTTCTGGGAAAATTAACAGCACTCAGTCAAAAACTAGGCATAGGCTACCATAACACATCATCTACCTAGATAAGCTTAAAATGGGTACATCATTTAGACACATAGGGCAATATCAGAAGCAGATTAAAATAACATGGTAAATGGGAAAGTAAGCAGTCAGGAAATCAGTGTACACAGCAACACCAATATTGTAATTATAAGCAACTGTGAAAGACTTTAAGTATTCTATCAATACAATGATCCATAACAATTCCTAAAGACTCACAATGAAAACTGCTATCTATCTCTAGAAAGAGGATTGATGAACTTTGAGTGTAGAATGAAGCATATTTTCTTTGTCTTTATTTACCTTGCTTCTTTTTGCATCACAGGAAATAAGGATATATGCTCAGTCTGATTTCACATGTTTTATGGGTATCATGTGTTTTGCCTTCTCAATGGATGAAGGAGGGGATGAAGGAAGGGAGAGAATTTATAACTGAAAATAAAAATAAAAAAAAAAACAACTTTATTCTCCTCATGAGAAAATCATCAGATAGTTGACGTTATTCATCAGAAAGCAAACTCTTTGCAATTTGAGTTTATTTTAATCCTGAGGGTCTAACACACTGCACATAGCAGATGCTTAATAAATTTATTTATTAAATTTATTATATTTATTAATTGATTCAGGCCCACCCAGCACTATTGATCAGAAAAACATTTTATAATTTCAAAACATTTTTCCCATTCCTCTAATAATCCCATTATCCTCTCTCTAAAAAGTAAAATGCTTATACTTTAAAATTTTAAACTCCCATTTTTTACGCAGAATAAAATACATTTTAAATATTATGAACTAGGATTCTACAATTGCACATTACACAAACTAGGGGGAAGAACTTTATAAAATGCTTACACGTTGCTTTAATATTTTGTTGGTTATACTGCAGGTATAAATCTTCTACCCTTGGGAGTAGCAATTATATTTAATTTAATTTTCTAATTAAGAAAAAAATAGCATTCCTGCTAAAAGCTCTTCAGGATACATTCTTCAGCTGCATATTTTTGCGGTCCCTCAGGACAAGGAAAGTTGGGGGAAACTCTATGAATGTTTAAAATGCATAAGAGTCTTCCTTCTCACTGAATGTCCTTTGTATTGTCTCTCTTCCAAGTCTGGAATATTCTGACTTCTAAATTCTTTCTCTTAGTTTCCATGTCTTTCTTCAAGACTGAGGTCACCTTCTTCAGGAAGCCCATTCCCTCTCGGAACAGTTTCCATTGATTCCATTTACATATTTAATTTACCAAGTTGTTTGATGTTGTGTCTTCCATTAGAAGGCTGTCTATGGGGGTCGAGGAACACTTTTTGCCTTTTTTTTTTAATCCCCAGGGCTTACTAAAGAGTTGGGTATCGATTAAGAGACTAATAAATGCTTATTGACTGAATGACTGAAACAATGGATTGGGACAAAGTACTCTCTACTCTACAAGATCCCATCCTCTTGTTCTGTCCATTTTTTCTTTTCTTTTCTTTCACATAACTCTTTTCCAGTATTGTCACGTTTCCATGGCTATCAGTGGACTTTTTCTTTAACTGCTCTTAACATGTATTACATTATATGTAATTCCAAGATTATCTTCATTTTTTGTTTCTTTTTGAATCTTCTTTCTTTTTCTTGTTTTTCATCCTTAATGTCAGCTTTAATACAGGTTTGGTTTGAGAGTCAGTATCTGGCAGCAATGAGCAGACTCATTCCTTTAAGAAAAATATTTTTGGGGGTCAGAGCCAAGATGGCAGCTGGAAAGCAGGGACTTACTTAAGTTCTCCCCCAGGTCCCTCCAAAGACCTGTAAAAATGGCTCTGAACAAATTCTAGAACTGCAGAACCCATGACAAAAAATTGAGGGAGGCAGGGCTCCAGACCAGGAAAGCCTGGATTGTCGCTGAGAAGGGTCTATCACATGGAGCTGGGAACAGAACAGAGCACGACCCAGTGTGGGCTGCACCAGGACCAACCATACTGGGAGCCAGGCAGAACAGGTTATAGTTCCCTGAATCATTGAGCTGTGACAGTAACCAGACTTCTTAACCCACAAATGCAAAAGACAACAGAGAAGGTTAGTGGGAAAAACTCCTAGATCAGAGAGAAAGCAGTGCGCGGTCAGCCCAAGCCTCAGGGGTGTGTAAGCACTGCAGGTCTGGGGCTGCTTCCAGACCTTCGGCTATGGTTGCTTCCAGGCCCAGGCCCACCCTGTGGGAAGAATTAAGTGGCTGATCAGAGCAGGAATACAGAGTCTGCTTGGATCTGGGTTGTGGGTCTAGGTTGGTGGTTCTTGGGGGAGGAGGAGCATTGGTATGGCAGAGTTTGCTGGGTAGAAGTAGCTCTGAAAACAGCAGTGCAGCCCTTAAAGCTTGGGACAAAGTACTCTCTACTCTACAAGCAGTCATACCTTGACAAAAAGCTCAAGGATCAAGTAGTTGGCTGGGAACATGAACAGGCAGCAAAAACAGGAACATGAACAGGGAGCAAAAATGGTCTCAGATTCAGACTCAGACTTTGGAATCTTTCTTTGGTGACAAAGAATACCAAAACATAGAGCCAGAAGAAGTCAACAAAGACAAAGAGCATACATCAAAAGCCTCTAAGAAAAACATGAACTGGTCTCAGGCCATGGAAGAGCGAAAAAAGATTTGGAAAAGCAAGTAAGAGAAGTAGAGGGAAAATTGGGAAGAGAAATGAGAATGATGCAAGAAAACCATGAAAAACAAGTCAATGACTTGCTAAAGGAGACCCAAAAAATACAGAAGAAAATAACACCTTAAAAATGGACTAACTCAAATGGCAAAATATTTCCAAAAAGCCAATGAGGAGAAGAATGCCTTGAAAGGCAGAATTAGCCAAATGGAAAAGGAGGTCCAAAAGACCACTGAAGAAAATACCACCTTAAAAATGAGATTGGAGAAAGTGGAAGCTAGTGACTCTAAGAGAAATCAAGATATTGTAAAACAGAACCAAAGGAATGAAAATATGGAAGACAATGTGAAATATCTCATTGGAAAAACCACTGACCTAGAAAATAGACCCAGGAGAGATAATTTAAAAATCATAGGACTACCTGAAAGACATGAACAAAAAAGGAGCCTAGACATCATCTTTCAAGAAATTATCAAGGAAAACTTCCCTGATATTCTAGAGCCAGAAAGTAAAATAGAAATTGAAAGAATCCACTGAGCACCTCTTGAAAAAGATCCCAAAAAGAAAATTCCTAGAGATATTGTTGCCAAGTTCCAGAACTCCCAGATCAAGGAGAAAATACTGCAAGCAGCTAGAAAGAAACAATTTGAGTATTGTGGAAACACAATCAGGAAAACACAAGATCTAGCAGTTTCCAAATTAAGGGATCAAAGGGCTTTGGATATGATATTCCAGAGGTCAAAGGAGTTAGGATTAAAAAGGAGTTAGGTTTAAACCCGAGAATCACTACCCAGAAAAACTGAGTATAATGCTCCAAGATAAAATATGGATTTTCAATAAAATAAATGACTTCCAAGCTTTCTCAGTGAAAAGACCAAAGTTGAAAAGAAAATTTGATTTTCAAACACAAGAATCAAAAGAAGCATGAAAAGGTAAACAAGAAAGAGAATTCATAAGGGACTAACTAAAGTTGAACTGTTTTGTTTACATTCCTACATGGAAAGATGATGTGTAATTCATGAGATCTTTCTCAGTATTAGGGTAGTTGAAGGGAATATACATACATACATACATATACACATATACATGTGTGTGTGTGTATGTATATATATATGTATATGTATACACACACACACACATATATATATATACGTATATGTGTGTGTGTGTGTGTGTGTAGACAGAGGGCATAGGGTGAGTTGAATATGAAGGGATAATATCTAAAAAAAATAAAATTAAGGGATGAGAGAGGAATATATTGAGAGAGAAAGAAAGGGAGAGTTAGAATAGGGCAAATTATCTCACATAAAAGTGGCAAGCAAAAGCAGTTCTGTTGGAAAGGAAGAGGGGGCAGGTGAGGGGGAATGAGTGAATCTTTTTCTCATCAGATTTGACCTGAGGAGAGAATAACATACACACTCAATTGGGTATCTTACCCCACATAAAAGTAGGGGGAAAGGGATAAGAAAGGAAGGATAATAGAAGGGAGGACAGATAAGGGCAAGAAGTAATCAAAAGCAAACACCTTTGAAAAGGGACAGGGTTAAAGGAGAAAATTGAATAAAGGGGGACAGGATAGGATGGAGGGAAATGTAGTTAGTCTTCCACAGCATGACTATTTATGGGAGTGCTTTGCATAATGATACATGTGTGGCCTATGTTGAATTGTTTGCCTCCTTAGGGAGAGTGAGTTGAGAGAGAAGAGGGAAGAGAATTTGGAACTCAAAGTTTTAAAAGTAGATGCTCAAAAAAAAATTGTTTTTTCATGCAACTGGAAAATAAGGCATACAGGCAATGGAGCACAGAAATCTGTCTTGCCCTATATGAAAGTAAGGCAAAAAGGGATGCAGGGGAGGGGGAATGGGGTGACAGAAGGGAGGACTGACTGGGGAACAGGGCAATCAGAATGTAGGCCATCTTGGAGTGGGGAGGAGGGTAGAAATGGGGAGAAAATTTGTAACTCAAAATCTTGTGGAAATCAATGCTGAAAACTAAAAAATATTAAATAATGAAGTATGGAATTCAAAAAAAGAAATAAAGAAAGAAAAGAAAAGAAAAGAAAAGAAAAGAAAAGAAAAGAAAAGAAAAGAAAAGAAAAGAAAAGAAAAGAAAAGAAAAGAAAAGAAAAGAAAAGAAAAAAGAAAAATACGCTTCAAATAGATGACGGTCTATTGTTTCATCTTTCAAGGATTGCTGAATGATCTTCATGTAAGGAATCCTGAATGATTTTCATGTATGGATAACAGATACTTTGTTCAAAATGTCCCTGTACAGTATTTTTTTTTATTTCTACTAAGATGTGTGTATGTATGTTTATATGTATGTATGTATATGTGTGTGTATTCACAATGAACAAATAATTAATCCAATGGGATCTTGCATTTTCCTCATCTTTCAGTTAATTTTGAAGCACAAAGTTATTTTCCATTGCTATATATTTGAAAACACTAGGGGCAGCTCGGTGATACAGTAGATAGAGCAACACCCTGGAGACAAAAAGATCTGAGTTTAAATCTGGCCTCAGACACTTGTTAAACTGTGTGACCCTGAGCAAATCATTTGACTCCAATTGTCTCAAAAAAAGGAAGGAAGTAAGGAAGGAAGGAAGGAAGGAAGGAAGGAAGGAAGGAAGGAAGGAAGGAAGGAAGGAAGGAAGGAAGGAAGTATATTGCAGCAACTAGCTGGCATAGTGCATAGAGGACTATATTTAAAGTCAAGAAAAGTTAAGTTAAAATGTGATTTTATATACTTATGAGTTTTAAGACCCTATGCAACTCACTTAAACTCTCCTTCAATATTTTCATCTAAAACTATGCATAAGAGTAGCACCTACATACCGGGATAGTTTGGAGAAAAATGAGATAATATTTTAAACATCAGTTAGCTCAGTTCAGGACACATAGTAGGCACTTCATAAATGCATATGAAAAACAAAACAAAACACTTGTTCTCTCATATATATGCATTTCATCGATGTGTGTGTTCATTATATAGATTAAAGAATAGGTATATAAATTGGTAATTAATGAGGCTTTCTTACTCATTCTTCCTTAATGACCCAATCTCCCCGTCCCACTTTGGTATTGGCAAGGGTCCAGATGTTTTCCATATATATAGTATCTTGTCCATGTTCAAATATTTTGTATGTCAGTTATATCCATTGTAGCAGGATTTATTTTATCATGGTTGCATATCATCATATGGCCTTCAGCACAAATCTTCTTTATATAGACTTGGTTGAATTTAGCTTTGTTTCCTATATTTATTGTCTTTAATTCTATTTTTTTCCTTCTCTGTCAACAATCAAGGACTCTAATTTTAGGGTACAACTAGGTTGGTTGGATAGGTTCATCTATCCTTGATGGTAAAAACAATTTTGCTAATTTTTTTTTTGGGGGGGTATATTTTGCCTCTAATTAGGACTCCTTCCGTTTTAATCTTTGAAGGCCACCGAAATCCTTTGCTTAGCTGGATATCTTATAGCACTATCATACATTTGTAAATAGGTCAGGAAAATAATATGAAATCCAGTAAAATAAGGAGTCCATTTAGAACTCCATTTCTTATCTGTAGAGAGGCTTGACAGAAACTGCTGAGGAAGAGTAGTGAAAGAGATTAAGTGAAGAAAAGGACAGGGATGTTAGTGCTAGAATACATATCTTTAGATTCTAGGGAAATTAGGATTGAAAGAAGATATAATCAATCCAATTAAGATAACAGATCCTTAATTAGATTAATGGAAATTTTAAACAGTACAGTATAAAGACTACTAAACTTTTTTTTCATATTCTAATAGAGAAAGAAAGGTAGCCTAATAGCAGCATTGTAAAGTTACAAATTTAACTAATTTTGAAAGAAATGGTACAGGAATAAGAATAGTAATATGTGCCTATAGAAACTGAAGACATTAGAAAAAATACTCTACTGAATAAGCATGTGTCTGCTTTTAGTTTTCTTTTTAAAAAATTTGATTAACTATTTTAAGAGGCCAATGAACCACTATGAATTCTCACTTGCTCTTGCATGCCCTATCCATTTTGTCCTTGATTTAGCTTACTTATAACTCTTGCTCCTTGACCCATGATTTATAGTTGCTGGTTAAGATTCTTTTTATTGTTTTCTTGTCTCTTTGGTATTTCATTTAATTGTCTTTGAATCTGAATAAAAATTGGATTTTTAGTTCTTTGATTTGAATCAAGAGCCACTGTAATCTTATCTCTTTACTGTATAGACCAGCAGTGAGTGAAAGTGGTCTGTTTTCTCTTGATATTTTGATGAGCTACAAGCAAAGTAACTGGAGAGAACTTCTCTTTTTCCAGGAGAGAATCCACTCCCAGCATGCCAGTTGTTCCTCTTTCTTTATTAGCAAATTAGTGGACCTGTTTTCATTCAGAAACAAAAGCACCAGGTAATACAACAAAAATATTCAAGGAAATTTATTTACAAGAAAAGAGTGACAGGGTAAATGGAAACTTTGTGACATGCTAAAGATGTCCAGAAATATTTTTTAACCATGAACACAGATGCCTCCTTTCTGTGTATAAAAAGTTTTCAGAACACTTGGGGGCCCCCAACTATGGGATTATAGGTTTGACACCAATATTATTGAGCTAAATAAAGTAATTTTATTGACTTTGGTCACATTATAGTTTAGGGAGGGGTGGCATTGAGTCATCAAATAATCAGTCGCATTAATATAGAAGCAACAAATTTCCACTTTTTAAAAAATCTGTCTCCATGACTATGTAAAGACTTCAATTGCCTAAGTGATTCACAGGAGAGATAAGCTATATAATTTCCATTTATAAATGCAAGCATATGTATGCATTATCGAGAGATGTATATACATGTGTTTATATATATTTTATATGTATATATACACATATGCGCATTTATGTTTATGTATAGATATGCATACATACAGCAGCACCAAGGTAGCACTCACAGCCCCTATGGCAGCTATGAATATGCGGCATAATTCTGAATCACAAAATATAACAGACTCTCTTCACTGAAGGAAGAATGAAAACATGTATTCAAACACCAGAAAGCCAAATCCCAACACTAGGAAGCCAAATCCAACGTAGCAACAAAGAAATCTATATACATTATCAACGCAAGGGGCACTGACATCCTCAAGTCTTCCCTCTGTTAGGGCCTTCCCACAAATGAACATCCTCAAGTAAAATCACTCCCTGACTGTAACTCACAGTAGTGGCTGCTCTGTTTGTCTCTCTCTCTCAGCTCTGACTGCTCTGTTCCACTTCCTCTCAACTCTGCTCCACCCTTCCTGCTTCACCCACTCAGCAAGCTCCTCTCACCATAGTCTCATGTAACTCAGGCTTCCATGTAATTCTAGCAGGTCACATGGGCCTATTAATGGATGGGAAAGATCTTCAAATTGTATTAACAATGCATTCAGTACATTAACAGTACACATACAGACAAACACAGATATGTATGCATTATATAGAACATTTATGTATACATAAGAATCTTGATTAATTCAAATGACAATATATAGGTTATGGAGGACTGTTCCTAAATAAAATGGCACTTCTCTTGTAGAAAAGTAGTAATCTATGGGCATGCATATGTTGCTAGAAGCCATTGTTATTTGGGGTATATTTTTTTCCTCTTTTTTAAAATGCTGTATTGCCTTGTAATTATTTTGTCAAACACTTCTCAAGTGCATTCTAATCTGGTTCAGATCATGCAGTTTTACAGGTTCTTTGTATTTCTGCTGGCTTGGAGTTTGACACTTTTAATTTAGTACTTCATGTAACTCCCAATGGTGATTTCCTCCTATGTAATCTATTTTGTGGAGGGCCCCAAACCAGTCTTCACTCTTCTTTGGCCTTGTTCCTGACATATTGACTTTAAAACCATGCTCTAGTGTAATAATTTCATTTCTGCTCCCCTAATCATTTCTTGCTCTTTGATGTATATTGTTTTTCTTTTATTTTTTATATTAATTAATCATTTTTAGTTTTCAACATTCATTTCCACAAGATTTTGAGTTCCAAATTTTCTCCTCATCCCTCTCCTCCCCCTGTCCCAAGAAAGCATGCATTCTGATTACCCCTTCTTCTAATCTGCATTCCCTTCTATTAAACCCCCCTCCACTTATCTTATCCCCTTTCCTTATATTTTCTTGTAGGGCAAGATAGATTTCTATACACAATTGCAGATATATCTCATTTCCCAGTTGCATGTAAAAACAATTTTTTGTTTTGTTTTGTTTTGGTTTTTTGTTGTTTTTTTTGGAGGGGGGAAGGCAGGGCAATTGAGGTTAAGTGACTTGCCCAAGGTTTCACAACTACTAAGTGTGTCAAATGTCTGGGGCCAGATTTGAACTCAGGTCTTCTTGACTCTAGGGCCGGTGCTCAACTCACTGTGCCACCTGACTCTCCCTAAATCAATTTTTAACTTTCATTTTTAAAACTTTGAGTTACAAATTCTTTCCCTTCTTCTCTCCCCATCTACCCTCACAGAGAAGGCAAGCAATTCAGTACAGGTTATTCATGTGTAATCGTCTAAAACACTTCCATAAGAGTCATGTTGTGAAAGGCTAACTATATTTCCCTCCATCCTATCCTGCTATTCATTTATTCTATTCTCTCCTTTCTCCCTGTCCCTCCTCAAAACTATTTGCTTCTGATTACCCTCTCCTCCCATTTACTCTACCTTCTATCATCCTCCTCCCTTTCTTATCACCTTCTCTCATGCTTTCCTATAGGGTAAGATACCAACCTGAATGTGCATGTTATTCCTTCCTTAAACCAAATCTGGTGAGAGTAAGGCTCAGTCATTCCCTCTCAACTCTCTCCTCTTCCCCTCCATTTCAAAAGCTTTTTCTTGCCTCTTTTACATGAGATAATTTACTCCATTCTATCTCTCCCTTTCTCACTCTCCCAGTACTTTCCTCTCTCACCCCTTAATTTTATTTTTAGGTGTCAACCCTTGATATTCGATTCATAGATATAGATATATAGATATCTCTCTCTCTCATGTGTGTATGTATGTCTGTGTGCATGTATGTATGTACACACACACACACACATACACACACACGCATATTCCCTCCAACTACCTTAAACTGAGAAACATCTCATGAGTTACAAATATCATCTTTCCATGTAGGAATATAAATAGTTTAACTTTAATAAGTTCCTTATGATTTCTGTTTCTTATTTATCTTTTTATGCTTCTCTGGAGTCTTGTATTTAAAAGTCAAATTTTTTATTCAGCTCTGGTCTTTTCTTTAAGAGTGCTTGAAATTTCTCTATTTCATTGAATGTCTATTTTTCCCCCTGAAGTATTATACTCAGTTTTGCTGGATAGGTGGTTCTTGGTTTTAATCATAGCTTCTTTGACTTCCAGAATATCATATTCCAAGCCCTTTGATCCCTTAAGTACAGGCTACTAGATCTTGTATTATCCTGATCATGGTTCCACAACACTTGAATTGTTTCTTTCTGGCTGCCTGCAATATTTTCTCCTTGACCTGGAACTCTGGAGTTTGGCTATAATATTCCTAGGACTTTTCCTTTTGGGATCTCTTTGAGGAGGTGATTGGTGGATTCTTTCAATTTCTATTTTCCCCTCTGGTTCCAGAATATGAGGGAAGTTTTCCTTGATAATTTCTTGAAAGATGATGTCTAGGCTCTTTTTGGTTCATGGTTTTTAGATAGTCCAATACTTTCTAAATTATCTCTCCTGGATCAGTTTTCCGGGTCAGTTATTTTTCCAGTGAAGTATGTCAGATTGTCTTCTATTTTTTCAATCTTTTGCTTTTGACAATTTCTTGATTGCCCATGAAGTCATGAGCTTATATTTGCTTCATTCTAATTTTCAAGAAATTATTTTCTTCGCTGAGTTTTATAAGGCATTCTGTTTAATGCATTCTTCTCTTCATTGTCTTTTTGGACCTCCTTTGCCATGTGTGTTAGTCTATTTTTTAAGGTGTTATTTTCTTTGGCATTTTTTGTGTCTCTTTTAGCAAACTGTTGACTTGTTTTTCATAATTTTCTTGCATTATTCTCATTTCTCTTTCCAATTTTTCCTCTACTTCTCTTAATTGATTTTCAAAATCCTTTTTGAGCTCTTCTATGGCCTGAGACCAATTCATATTTTTCTTAGAGGCTTTGGATATAGGAACTTTGACCTTGTTTTCTTCTCCTGATTGTATATTTTGATCTTCCTTGACACCAAAGTACAATTCTATAATGTGTTTTTTTTTCCACTGTTCGCTCATTTTCCCAGCCAATTACTTGACTTTTTAGCTCTTTGTTAAGGTAGGTCTCTACTTCCAGTGTGGAGGGTATACTGTCACAAGATTCAGGAATTTTGTGCAGGTGTTTTCAGAGACGTTTCTAGGGACCTGTACATTTTCAGTTCTTCCAGGGATATATGATTAAAGGAGAGGTGTTTACTCCTTTCCTCATCTGTGCTCTCATCTATGAGTGACCACAAGCACTCTTTTCTGCCTTGGAAGTGTGAGGAAGACTTCCTCCCCACTGCTGCCACAAGCTCTGTCACACCAGCACTCCTCCTCACCCCAGGATGGCCACTCAGGAATGCGACCCAGAGATAAGCATGGGCAATGGAAGACAATCCTGCTTCAGTGCCACCAAAGAGATCACAGCAATCCCCCTCTGATCAGTTGTTGGATGCCCCCACCATCTAGGTCCTGAGAGCTCTAGAAGCAGCCATTGCTGTTCTCATCAAAGCTTCCCTGAGCCTGGAGCAGAGGCTGGACCTTGCTCCCCTCTCACCCAAGTCTGACAGACTTTTCCTACTGACCTTCTAAGTTGTCTTTGGCATTTGTAGGTTAAGTAGTCTGGAAACTGCCACAGCTGCCAATGATTCAGTCCCCTGTGGGTTGTTCTGGCCCCATCTGTGTAAGTGAGGCCCATGCTGGACTATACTCTTCTCTCAGACTGGGACAACAGACCTTTCCTTTGGACCTTCCAGGTTGTCTGGGGTTGGAAATTAGTTTTACTCTCTATCATTTTGTGGGTTCTGCTCCTCTAGAATTAGTTTAGAGTCATTTAAACAGATATTTGGAGGGGTTTGAGGGAGGGCTAGAGCAAGTCTCTGCTTTTACTCCACCATCTTGGCCTGGGTTGTTTTTTCTTAAGTGTATGTGGTTTGTTTTTTGTTTTGTTTTTAATAAGGAATGTTCTATAGTGTTAACAATACTTTGTGTGTAAGGGTTGGGGTGTTGTGAAATAACTATGCCATATATATAATTCAAATTAATAACATATGTTTAAAAGGGAGGGTCAAAGTATTTTACTATTGGGTTATAAATAGCATTCATTATCCAGTCTATAAATATAATTGATTAGCTTGATTTATTTACAAAATAGTCCCAAAATAATGCATTGTATGGAAGTGGGCATTCAATAAATATAGGTCAATTCAACTTTATGCATTCATGGTAAACCTATAATCTTTTAAAGCAATTCTCTGAAATAGCTTACTCAAAGCATTTCTACTATAGGAGCCCTATAAGTATATTCATCTTATATAATATTTATTTTAGCATGGGTCTATGTAGAGACTAAGGTCAATTAGATTCAGAATGCAAGGAGAACTTAATAAGAATCTCCAGTGCTTGTCCAACGTATTTAACATGATTTTTTTTCCTGATTAAATCAGAGACTCAATAACTACTACCAATACTATATTTGTAATATATATATATATATATATGTGTGTGTGTGTGTGTGTGTGTATATGTGTATATACATATACATATATATGTACATATGTGTGTGTGCATGTATGTATGTATGTGTGTATTGTTTTGAATGGCTTAAACTCAATAAGTAGGGTCTATTGATCCACTACATAGGAGTATGGGGTACCAAGCAACCTACAAGCCTTCATTAAGTGCCTATCATTTGTCAGGTACTATGTAATGTGTTAAGAATGCAAAAATAAAAGGAAAGTAAAAAGTCCCTGGGGGGGGGGGGTGGAGCCAAGATGATGGCTGGAAACCAGGGACTTGCCTAGGGCTCTTCTCCAGAACCCTCCAAACACCCATAAAAATTGCTCTTAACAAATTCTAGGACTGCAGAACCCATGGAATAGCAGAGGGAAGCAGGGCTCCAGCCCAGGACAGCCCTGATGGTCGCTGGGAAGGTTCTATCACACAGAGCTTGGAGCAGAGCAGAGCCCAGCATGGGCTGTGCCTGGACCAACCAGAGTGGGCAGAACAGGCCCTAGCACCCTGAATCAGTGAGCTGTGGCAGTTACCATACTTCTCAACCCACAAACACCAAAGACAACAGAGAAGTTTAGTGCGAAAAAACTGCAGGAACAGAGTGAAAGGAATTCGAGGTTTGGCCACCATCCCAGGGGCAGTGGAGGTGGTGCAGCTATAGAACTACAGCTGCAGTTGCTTCCAGACCCAGGTCTACCTGGTGGGAGGAAATAAGTGGTGCATCTGAGTGGGAGTGCAAAGCCTGCTCAGATCTGAGTCATGGCCTGGATTGGCGGTTCTTGGGGGAAGAGGAGCACTGGTGCGTCAGAGCTTGCTATGCAGAAATAACTCTGAAAAAAAAAAAA